>NDXB01012676.1:57657-76696 GCA_002631895.1 Agapornis roseicollis | reverse complement strand
TTTTTTTTTTTTTTTTTTTTTTCCTTCTTCCTTTCTCCCAAGAATGATAATACTTCGGATAAGAAATGTGATGGGTTATCAGAAATACCGTACCGCCATTTCACACATTTGGGCAGAGGCATTATCATTTTTTTTTTCCTTTTTCTTTAAGACAAGGCTGCATGTGCTCAGAGAGTAGGTGATGCATCTGCCCAGGTATCCGGCGGAGGTGTAGGGTACTTTTTCCAGAATGTCATTAAAGTAAATACCTTGAATGCTTGCCAAGAGAAAGAAAGATTTGCAAACCTCTCCCCTGTTTGCATAGTACTTTAAAATATTTACCCTTGTGATTGCAATTACTTTCCTAATATAAATAAGCAATATATATTTTACTCTGCATGAGATATAGGTAATGATTTTATAAGCGGTGATAATTTGAGAGCCATCTTCAAAATAATAGCCACCTTTAAGTGAACGTGTATTTTGGTCATCAGTGGAATTTTTACTAAACGAGCAGATAATCACTTTTCTGTTTATTTGTTCGCTTACTGCTTTCGGAAAGATCTTTTCCGAAAATGTTTTCGAATGAGTTTGTCTGATTTTGTTCCTTTTGTTAAGATAAGATAAGGAAGAGATTAAGGGACCTAATAACCCCCCCCCAACCCCCCTCTTTTAAGCCCCTTGATAGATTCCCCTATTGACACTGTTTTCTGTAAGACTGCGAAAATTTTTGCTCTCGTCTTGAAACCCTTTTGCCAACAGCTATTTTCCAAATCTATCCTCTTTTATGTTTGAGGTGTTTTTTACGCAAACTGCTTTTATTTTAAATAAGCCTTAAGGTAACTTTCTAGAGGGTGAGGGAGAAAGCAAGTCAAACTAGTGTGATAACACTGGAAATGCTGAGTGTATTTCCTCTTAAATACCTGGAGATATTTAGTGCTATTTCATGTTATTAAACGTATTACGATTAAAATGATCGAGCCCAATGCAAGTGAACACGTTTCCCAATTCGTATGTATGTACTCTAAATGGCATTTGCTGCCTAGGCTTTAAGAGTGAAAAAAAGAGTCTTTCAGCATCTGTAACACCTTGGTCTGATCACTGAATCTCGGCACTCATAAAGGCTATGTTTATCTTCTGCGAAAGCCTGGAGGCTACGGGGGAGTATTATACCAACTAAGCACATATTTGGTTACAGTAATCCCTCAGAAATTAACCGTGGCACACAAATGGAGGCGATCTTTAGCTTCGTTACTTGGATTCCAAATGTCGAGTGTTTATTGACAACTTTGTTATGGAAACTGCGGATCAAGCAGATGCGTCTTCAACAGCGTGAGGAATAGGGTCTTTTGAGATGCGAGTTTAAGTTTCAAGGATATGGCTGGAAAAGGCATTGGAACCCAAATAATTAACCTTATCTAAACACCCGAATGACAAATGAACAATAATCCTTGACGCAATTACAAGACGGCTACGTCTGGGCAGGGGCAGGGGCAGAGAGAAGCATGTAATACATCTTAGCTATCTTCTTGAAAGACTCTAGGTCCGCTATCCGAAAAGGTTAAAACAATCTTAATCTTAATAACTATTAGCTTGTTTTCAGTCATCCCTAATGATGCATTTAGGTCTCCTCTAATCCGCACTGCTTTCATCTTTAGCTTTTTACACCCTAAAATTAATTCCACCTAAAGTACATTTTTCATTTTGTACTGTACTAGCGACGTGCAAATAATTTACATCAGCGTTCATCAGGACTGTCCTGAAGTGATGGATCATTTTGTTGAGTTGCAGTAAAAGTGCAGAATGATCTATAATGATGTAATATATACATTAAAAGGGTGTCTGGATGATCAGAGTTTTGCTAAAAATGTAAAAGGGCTTTTTGATTGATAACAGGGTTGCTGTTTTTCTGCAAAGGCTGTCACAGGCTGACACAATGCTTGAGTTATTAGGGCAGAGAAGGGCAACCATAAATTTCCAACGTCAGGCAAAAACTCTCTTTATTGTCTATATGATGGATGGGCCTCCGTACTAGACACCAAATACTTCGTATCACCCTTAAATGGGAACACATTTTTCGTGGCCATAATTCATGTTTTTTAAATAGAAAGTTTGAAATGCCTGCCTATATTTCACAATCCTGACATATTTATGAATCACTCCCTGCATGCAAATATAATTATTTAAAGCACTGAGGTGACATATGGGTTAGAAATGTACCAAATGCTGTTAGTGGAGTGATTTTTTTAATTCCCTAAATTGAACACCATAGGAAACTCTGCCTGTCTTTTCAGATCAATAAAGTCGAAGGTGAAGTTTTACTGATTTTGTCAGTGCCACATACAGATATTCGGTTTTGATTAGGTGAAGCTGACAAAAAGGGAGTCTTTTTGCAATTACCATTAGGTTAATGAAAGAAACACTCATCTTTCTCCTGGCACCCCCTCGCAGGCACACGCGCTTTCCCCCGTCTCTTTCGGGCGATGAACTACCCGGAGGTAAATGTGACAGGCGTTTGGTTGGTTTTTGGTTTTTTTTTCTCCTAGAATTTATTTTCCGCCCAGCAGCACTCGTCTCGGGGAGCGCCGGTCGTCGAGCGGAGAGGGGCTGCTGAGGGGGACATCGGCCGCTCCGGGGCCAGGCCAGGCAGGCGGCCGCAGAGTCTGCTTTCTCGGCGTGGTGCCGCCGCTGCGCCCGTCGCCTCTCGCCCTTTACGCAGCTGCCGGAGATGAGCCCGTCTCTCGCGGCTTTTGCCCCGAGCTGCTCCTGGGAAGCCACCATGGGCAAAGAAAACCACCGCCTCTCTCCGCCAGCACTGTGCCCCCTGTCCACTGCCCGGCGCCCACCGGCAGCGTGGGACAGGTGGTGGCGAGTCGCCCTCCCAGCGGCGGAGCTGCCCTCTCTGCCGGGCATGGCGCGACGTTACCTGCCGGCTTAGGCAGCGGGCTCGGTTCAGGCACACCGACCGGAGGAAGCGCGGGCTAAGCGACCCTCCCGCGGCTGGTTTGTTTGAGTTAATTACGGGGAAAACCACCCCACCCTCTACGGCGGGGAGGCCCAAGCAGCAACGCCTGCAAAAGGACCCAGCGTGCTGCCGGTGCCCAGAGTTGCCGAGCAGCCTCGGGGCAGCCGACACTTCCGCCGGGGCGGGCGGAGCCGTCCATCTCTGCTCCGCCCGCCGGCTGCGCCCGCCCCTACCGCGGGGTGGGAGGAGCGGAGGTAGCCGGGTGGGAAGGGGAGACGTGCCCAACTCCTAGTAAGTACCGCGGGAAGGCACTGGAGTGGATCGGTGCTCGCGGTGGGGCTGGCACTTGGTGGGTGGGACTCGCTGGTGTGGTCCTGTACCTCTTCGGGGTATGCGGTGAGCCTTGGGTCCCGCTACAGCCTGGCTCGCTCTTTGGCTGGGTTCCTCCTGCCTTGGCGGGTATGCTGGCGGGCCGGGAGCTGCTAGCTCAGCTTTAGGGTCTAACTCGTAATGCACACGTTTGTGTTTGGCTAAAACTCAGGTTATTTTTAACACAGCTCAAACGATAGGAGCATCAAAACCACTTAGTGCCTTGAATATTATTTTTTTCTAGTGGACTTGTGTGTAAATGTGTAAAATGTTTGCACTAATCTAGACTTACTATAGCAGGCTTACTCTTTGCCCATAAAATGTTAAATCAACTGTGACCAGACTCATTTTCCCATGTCAGCCAAGAAGACTCCGTAAATCAACAGATTAGGGCTTTGCTGGGTAGGAGCTGCATGTGCTTCATGCAAAATGGCCCTGACAGCCGCTCTCTTGGTACTGTGGTCGTCATCATGTGGCTGACTGCGAGACTGTTATGTGGCAGTGGGAAACCTTACAGGCAGAGTGCAAAATCATTGACAGTGCAAGAGACTGAGAACTGGCAGTGTGGAAGGAAGTGGTACAGGTTGGTTTACCTTTTGATGTGATTGTGTTTTTAAGACTCACAGGTGTTTTGCAAAGCTTATCCCACAAGCCTGAATCACTTAGATGAGCCTCTGCCTCCTGTCAAGGCCAGGTTACTTGTATGTGGGCAGAGATACTCTGCAGGCACTTCCTATTATCTCAACGTGGAACTTACTTGGAAGCCATTAAAATAGGCTCATCTCAAGGTTACAAAGGGGTGTGTGATAGCTATACCTGGATGTAAAAAAGCACAGTGGGTAAATATAGCTAAGAAGCAGCCAGAGCCAGAGTCACTGTAGAAATAACCAAGGCAAACTCCTTTCTTTGTTCAACAAGAATAAAAGTAATCTCCTCCAATTCTAAAAAATATGCTGCATTCTGTAAAAAGTCTCAGCTAGCTGTTATCTAAACCACTATCTCTGGGTAAGAATTCAGATACTGGAAAGGTTATTTCTAGGTGCTAGTAGGTTGAAAGGAACAGGAGACACAATACAGCATATAACAAAATAATATCACCCCTTACTACACAGAAGAAATCCCAATAATTATACACATTGAATCAGATTAGATTCCAGATATCAAGGTAGAGCTTTGTGCTGTATTTCATGAGGGGCCTCAGCATAGAGAAATCATTATCCAGTGTTCCTTGCTGGATTGCCTCCCACTCAGAGGAGTGACCTCACTGTGACCCAGACTCTGAACACTTGTGTGTAAATTTAATTTTCAGCATTACATCATTTCAACAGGAATCTCACCTCTTTGCTCACTGTTGTGCTATGTGGCTTACCTGGAGGTAAAGAAAGAAGAAGAGGAAAAAAACATGCTAAATAATAGGAAATAGAAGTTTAGCTTAAAGGTATGCACATAGCCACTTCCATCCTGTGGTCAAGCGAGACAAAATGTGTGAGCCACCAGTATGCTGGGGAAGGGAAGGGATGGGGGAGGAAGCATATGATAAGTTTAAAATCCTTCAAGCTGTCAAGTGGAAGAGTGTTACTTATGAAGTGATGATACAAATTCTGCTTACAAATTCCTCTGTGTTAAGAAACACAAAAAAAGTCAGAGGCATTAGTCAAACAAGTGCCTGTAGCATCATTGCTTCTTGGTGACTACTCTCAGTACCTAAAAAAGGGCTGAACAATGAAAACGTGTTCTTTAGAATCTGATGTACTTTTTTATGTGGTTTTACTTATTTACTTTTTTACTTATTTTCTGTTTTCTCCAGCAAATTTTTAGAATATGAGCTGTATGGAAATAAAAAAAAAATTGCATTGTGAAAGTTTCCCTATGAGAATTAACTGTCTCAATGAAGATACATTTTCAAGGGAACTGAACTCTGTCATCTTGAGAAGGCTAATTCCCCAAAATGTTAAAGAATTTGAAACAAACTAAGAAACATGCACATATGCTGCTCTATCTAATTGTAATTTTAGTTTTCACTAACTGAATTTGTGTAATTTTTTTCCCGTAAATGATGCATTTTTTTTTTTCTTTTTCTATTTCATTCACAGAAAGTTCATATCCTCAATGGATGACAAAGTATGCAGAAGCATCTGAGTGCAAAGAGGTTGTTTTTTTTTCCTGACCATCTTCATTCAGGTACTTCCAACTCTGATAAACATACTAACTTTAGCGTCAGGAGTGGAGATTAAAGGCAACAGGGGCTTGGCCAAGGTTACAAGTCCTTACAGTAAATAAGCAGCCTGTTCAGGTAAACTTATGAAATTGTGGCCACAGAAGAACAGAGACTAGACAGAATTAGCAAATCTTAAGTTGCATTTCCAGGTTTAACATTAGCAGTATGCAACTTTATTGTGTGGCTCTGTATCTGTGAAAGGGGTCCTGGTATTTAGTTATCAATTACAGGAAGTTTTAATGAGGATAAGAGAGTAAATGCTTTAATGTATTACCATGGCATAAAAATAGAAAAACTTAACCTCACATTCTCTATAGGAAAGCTCCAACATTATGCAGTGTATATTAGCATAGTCAAATCTAGAGGATCATCTCTTTCCTGTTTAGGGTGCCATGATCTCTTATCAGAATTTAATATGCCAGTGCTGCTGTAAGTTCTATGTTCTGCATTACTCAGATACCAGAAACAAACATGTTTCAAGGTTTCTCAGTCCTCCACTGATTTTTGAAATTCATGAAGTGATGTAATGCAACATACGTGTGTAATAATGACATATATTTGTTCCTTTAAATTAGTAGTTGCTAGATATTTCTGTATTTGAAGTTAGTGTTCTTGTTTTCTTCAGATTTATACAACATGGTGGTTTTACATGTGACCTTGAAATCATGAATACCCTCCATGCTAGTATGGCAAAGGTACAAATAGTATTATGCAGCTTTGGTTGTCTTGTTTAGATGTTATTAATATACAGCGGTAAAATCAATTAGCAAACCACCATTTTTGAAATGTAATTTATTAACACTGTGTAAGAGTACTTTTCAGTTGACTAGCTCTAAGACAGAGATAATATAATAGCGTTGTGGCTACTTCAGTTAGGGCAGCTCTTTTCTCCGTGGATTGAAAGGCAAAATTTTCTCATTCACTCCTATATGAACAGAACTGGACTGTTGTAAGCAGCTGTTTTGGTTCAATAACCACTCATTGTCTCACTCCCATGTTTTTATCATGATCTCAGTGGGAAAAAACAGATTTAAGTTGGATGCCTTCATATGCATTATGGGTATTTAGTATCAAAGTATTTTATTAAGAAAGAGGAATGGTTGGACCCAAATTCTAACATCTAAAAAACCCTGTAAACTTTACAACCCAAGTGAAAAAGATGCTTCACTTTCTCTGGATTGTTGGTATCTATTTACATCTGTTATTATTAATAATAAATAATATTAATAAACATAAGGATAAAAATAGGAATCTGGTACTATTTTTCATTATTCATCATGAGAACTACATAGAGTAACTAGGATCTTTTTAAAGGCTATATTCCTAATTATAGCACTCATATAAGCAATCATGAATCTGTAACAGGCCCTTTACAGTGGAAGTGACAGAACTACCTGCTTATTTCAGTATGCCTCTTAAAATTGTTCACGTAATAAAGACAATGAGAAAGAGTTTCCATGGGGCATAGCTGTGGATATAGAGCTAAGTTGACCTTGATTTTTTTGGGCTTGAATTTTTGTTGCTTGAATGGCATGAAAATCCCTGTTATATGTAGTAGTGAAGGACAAGTTTAGTTCAGTCAAGTTCTGGGTGAGTAACCTGGTGTAACAGAGAAGAAAGATGAAAGGAAATAGGGTTCTTTCTTGTGACAGGATTATAATTCTATTTGTACATTTATTCTGGAGTAATGAAAACAAACATTTTCACAGTGAACAGTAAATAATCCTAGGATACAAAAATACCCAGCCCATGGTAGGGTATGTTTATGTTTGTAGTATATACATGTGCACAAAAAGCATTACCTTTTTGAGAAGTGTTGGGTGGTTCAGTATCTTTTACAGTCTTAGCTGCATGTCTCGGGGTAGATCAGGTGTTTATCAGTAGCGCCCTTATGTCTTCCCAGAAGGCCTAGGTATGCTTTCTTGTGAAGTGTGCCAGGAAAACCGACCAAACAAACCAACCAAACTGATCTACAGCACCTACAGATTTCTCCAGTTATCTGTCCTCAGCATAGGCACTAGAATATCAATGGATCTGTTGCACTGGAACTCTCTAGAACCTTGTAAGACAGGGTGAATTCAATCCTTATATAATTAAGAATGAAACAGACTCCTGAAGTACAGAAAAATTAATTTAGCAGTTACAGAGATATCAGATTGATGACACCAGAGAATTAAGTGCAGAATGTCCTCTGCCTTGCCAGAATAATTAGAGATCAGTTCATTCATATGTTGATTCTGCAAAAATACCAATTGTGTGACTGGACTTCTGATAGAGATGTCTGCTAAATCATCTCACAGATTTCTTAACAGCTAGTGTGGGATCATCTTTGATACAGACTTTGATACAGTAGCCAGTGGCTACTGGCTCCATGTTTCATTTTCCAAATTGAAAGTTATTTGATTTTTTCACCTCTGTTCATAGTATGTGGCTGATCTTGATTCTTTACCCTTTTTACTGCTGAAGATTTTTAGTTCACCTTTAAGTGACAAGTTCAGATACGAATTTCGCAGCTTTTACCACTGTAGGTCAAATCATGAGCAGAATTTTTTTGGATTAAAAATGTTTAGTCTTCCACCCTTCCATTTCATATAAAATAAAATTGGATGAAGATATCCACCATAATCTAATCTATGATATTCTGATATGTACTGTAGTTTAACATTTTAAAATCTTAACTGAATATCTGCTACCACTGTTTAATACAAATAGTTCTGAATGATTATAAAAATACTTAATGCATAATGCATGTCACTCAGGTATTATTGTCAGTAATGGATGACGAACAACGTTTGGATAATTTATAAAAGTAGACAAAAATATTTTTGAGTAGTTAGTGTTTTCAGGGTGTTGGTTTCCAATAATAACGTTTTGGTCATAATACCTTTTTAGTATAACTTAAATAACTTTTTTTATGCAAATTGGTGAACTAGCTTGAGTGCTTTTATTCTACCTGAAACACTGAATGTGTCTTGCCTTCTAGAAACATGTATAAAACCAGTTTAGCTCTTTTACCTGCTTCAAGTCAAATAGTAAGACAGATCGCAATCTTTCTTGGTTACAAAGTAAAGAAGCCCTTCCTTCACCCCTGTGTGTGACTTGTGAGGTGCTAAGGAGTTGGAAAGGAACTTTGATAACTGGTTTTCCTGAACAGTTTCCCGTAACAATGGGGAATCCTTAAATGGCAGAGATTTACGGAGAGAACAAATACATCAAGTGAAGGAGGGAACATGGCTCAGGCATGTTGTGGGCTGCAGTGATGCTGAACCTGGTGTGACTGCTCTAGTGGAGGGTGAACTGTCATGCTGGGAGCTGTTAAAAAGCTTTTATTTAGTTTCTACCACACCTTTGAGGTGTGCCAAGCTGTACCTACCATGTCAGTTTAAAATATGCTCAGGCTTTGGTGTCCAAGTTGTCTTTAGGCTTACATCTGGAACAAATATTTTTCTTCCTACTAAGAGAAAGTTTGGGGTCAACTTAGCAGGCAGTTTACTTCATCAACTGCTGTACTGGGACAGTATAGACCCATGCTGGGTTTCATTTCCTCTACTTAATTGTGAGGTATACCAATTATATCCAAAAGGCCTTGGAGATTCATATGTCCCCTTAGTGCCATAAGACATGCACAACATATTTTATGTCTCATACTAGCTTATAGAAATCTGTTTGACTGCAATACAGTCTTTATTTTTTTTTAGCCTTCTGAGTTCTTTCAACCAATGAATAAACAAAACTATTATGTTGTAAGGGCACACAGGTAAGAAATAAGACCTGAGGAGATTGGGCCTGCTGGAGGTAGCCCAGGTCTATGCTGAGGAAAATTTTCTCAGCAGCACAGAAGAGGTGAATTGGTGGCATCTTGACATGGCTGGTTCTGACCACAGAGAAAAGCAACTTGAAGGAGAAGCCCTGAAATCTACCTAGTTAAAAGATAAGGATGTCAGTAGACCACTCGGATAGCTCTGCATAAGTATCTATGTTATGCTGAGCTGCACTGGATTTCTGAGCTGAAGAAGAATGCAGAGCCATCTAGATTCCTTGACTTTGCAGTTTAGGGCCTGATCTCTATGTTAGGCTGGGTGAATGTGGAAGCTGAGCCTTCACAGTCCTCTAGGGAGTAAAGGAGGTGTCATTTTCTGCCTATCTTGCATCTCCAGGGTAGCAGTGGAACAGAAATCCCTGTGAGACAAGACAGGAGACCAGCTTGGGTACGTACCCTGATTTTATTATACCTCTTTGAAGTTCAGGAAGAAAAAAGAACAAAGACAACTTGTAGAGAATGTATACTATATGCAGTGGTCAAAAAAAGAGGAGGTCCCCACTGCAGAAACCTTGTGCTCAAAGGCCAGAAGTGGCTTCAAGAATCCATCTTGTATCACCCATAGTTATAAGAAAAAAATGGCCCCTTTAACCATTTTGCAGACTCATTGCTTGCATGATATGGACTACTGTATATGCCTGTACACCAACTGTGACACATCTTACCTCACTAGCAGTCAAGAGCAGGGCATACAATCTCAGTGAGCAGTGTTGTACACCTGTCATCACTAGTCCACAGTATGCTCACAGCTTGAACTCTATGTGCATGCTGCTGTTCACATTTGTGTTCCACTATCACCTTCCCAATCTGTATCAAATTTCATAGAACCATTTTCAAAGTGGTGCCTTACAGGCTGGGAAGATAAATCTTGTCTATTCCTCTTATGTATTCTTGGACATGACAACCACAGGTGGTAAGAATTCAGGTTTATTAAGCTAACTCTATTTCATACTTTCCCCTTAGCTTTGTTATCAGTCATATTGCTGGCTCACTAACATGTAAGATCATGTTTCTCTTCTGATGCTGCCACCCTAACTTGGAAAGAATAAGCCTCAGCACATTCCTGCAGCCCCTTCAGGGACATGGATGGTCCATTCACTCATGTGGGGAGGTCACTGATTGCTTTTTCCTGGTATGTAGTTTCTGGATAAAATACAGCCTCATTTCTAGCTTTTTAGATACAGTAGAATTGGAATTCCTTGGTTGGAATTCACTTGGGAAAAGAGGGTGCTCACCTACCCCAAGGTAAAACTCAATATAACTGGATGTGTTCTTCATCACTTCTATAGTAATCATTGTAGGCCAGCAAGACCATAGATTATTGTATGTTCATTCATGCAATTGAAAGTCAGGTAGGAACACTGTATTGGATGACAGTCTGCATGACCTTAGGAACCTCTAGCTGATACAGACTATGCAGGGTTAGAAAATTGATGTTTCAGACTTCCTCTATGCCATACTGATTTTCCCACTCAATGGAGCTGGACCTGCCAGACACCACAGTGTTATGGTCACCCTCTAGGTGTCCTCTAACAGCTTTCTGAAGCACTGGGAGCTGTCACTAATTAATTAACTGGTACATTGGGTCACATTGCTTTTACAGAGCATACCTGAGAGGTCATGTTAAACACGAAGCATTGATTAAATGATTACAATATATGCACAGTACTATAATGGCCTGTGGCTGGAGCTGGTAAGGGACAGATGTGGAGCCAGTTTGGAGATCAGCCCATCTACATAAACAGGACTTTGAGCTAGGTCTTTTTCTCTGATGCAGGGGTGTTACAGATGTACTCGAAGTATCTGGCTCAGAACCTCAATGACACTCACAGTGACTCTAAATTAAAAGAACATTAAGCATGCTAGGTCAGGCATAGAAAAAAATGAGTGCCAGAACAGAGGTTGCCTCTACAACCTTGGTTCTATTGTTTAGTTCATAGACATGATGACAGTCTCGATAATGATAGAACATGAAGATCAAATGCTATCACCTCTCTGTAATCCCTTGCTTCACTTGGTGCAAAATCTGCAACAGAGACAATGCCAAGAGATGATAATTTGTCGCTGCCCCTCTGACAGGAGTAGTACTATAAAACTAAGGTAGCACAATATAGCCAGGTAGCCTATTTTTATTTGACCCAAACCAAATGTAAGTCTGATACAAAATGGGAAATCTGTAATGACTTTTGTATAATGTTATAAGACTTAAAAGCAATAAAGAATTATAATTTAAGGTAATAAGAATGCCCTTCTAAAACAGTACAGTTTGAATTCTAGATATTAGTACTAAAAGCATACAGAAAAATTTTGCAGTTATGTTACTACTATTGGTTTACATTTAGGATGTGTACCTGGAAACAGATTGGTTTGCCATTTTATAATCAGTGACAACTATACTATCTCAGAAACAGGATAAACCTTTCTCAATTCTGCATATTAAAATCAGGATAGAAAATTGAAATAAATTATTTTCTAGTGGCACTAGATTAGAAAGTTTGATAGAAATAATGTGATATAACACTATATGGATATGTTAGTTGGATAACTTAATTTTTACTGTTCAAACTAGCATAAAGTGGTGTGGACCTGCTGTAAGGGAGCCAGCTGAAAAAAACCCATCCCTAAGTGGTACAGAGCTGAAGTTCTCTTCAGTTCAAAATGTTTAGTCTGGTATGGGCAGTGGGGAGAAGCAAGGTTAGTATGGACTATACGTCTGTGCCACTGTTTTTCCTTTGGTCTACAGGACCACAGCTTGTGTAATTTGTAGAGATCTTGATCATACATATTCACTTTTCTCCAAGAAGTTTGTAAAGCAATAGTTTGTTTGACAAGAAAAGGTAAAAATTCTGCAAGAGCTCAAATTTTTGTCCATTAATATTGCCTTTTATTTTTATATTTTCCATTCTACAACAGGGAAAAAGCTTTTCATTTTTCATTACACACAGAGAAGCGATTGTCATTCTTGGGTTTTATTCCCATTCCTGAGTGGTATTAGCAAGACAGCTAACCTTTCAAGCTATCTTTAGTGTAACTAACTGTAAAATTGGGATATTAATACCTAATTGAGATGGGTATAGTACGGCTTAATTGATTAATATATGTAAAATGTCATGAAATTTGCAGGTGAATGACACTTTAGAAATGTTAGGTATTACTTCCTTTATATTTTAAAATAACCAGTATAAATAGCACTAAAAAGTGATCATTATGAACAATTTTTGCAAACACATTTACTTATAATCTTTCTACTGAAGGACACATTACAATACTATACAGTGAATATGATTTGAAACAGTAAAAGTAGAAGGGAATTAACATGCATTTCCATTCACTAGAAGGAGAAGATGAACACTAATAAAATTTCCTTGTAGATAAAAATATTATTTTCAATATGTCAGTTTAAGGGCCCAGAGGATGAAAAAATATATACCTTCATGTAAGCAGTCATTAAGGTTAAAATAGAAGCTCTAAAATATTTCAGTGGACTTTTCACATCTTTTTGCTCACTTGCCTGTTTAGTTGTTGATGAATGTTTTGGGTTTTGCTTTTCTGCTTAAACAGAACAATTTTTAATTAATGCTATAAAACAAGACACCCTCAAACTTTTTTTTCAGGTAACGGAAGATTTTCACACCTGTGGTTAGCTTATAATTAGAACTTTCTGTTTGCGACAGCATGGACAGTTCTGTAGCTTCGTTAAAATACACATTGTTTCTTCATGAAAAATTAACAGTAGAAAAGAACTGAATTGAGTATCTTGCTATTCTTTCATATGATTTAACATATGAAATAAGCAGAAATACTCTCCATGTGGCTGCATCTTGAGACTGTTTCACCAGAGGTTTTTTTCTTCAAGAAGTTTAGTCTTTTTCCAACATATTTTTTTGAAGTCAGACTTGCACTAAGTATAAGATCAAAGAAAGGAGAAAAGTATCCAAGTTAGCTATTAGGTCCCAGGTAGTTAGGATTTTCCACAAGAGACTCCACTTGCTGTATCCAGGCTGCTGTATCTAATGTGCATGTGAAACTCTGTTTTACAATTGGAATGTTGGGGTGCCAGAAAGCCAGAAGGTTAGGTGAAACCTTTTCTTGGTGTGGATCATCAGCAGCATGTGAACCAGAGTGCATGTTCTCAAGAGAAGAAAATGAAGTTTTAATTCCTAAAAAGCTTAGTAAATTATCAATAAATATTTTCTGGGGGGTTAATGAATTGAAGTAAGATTAAATAGGCCATCCGATACTGCTTTGTAGTCACTCGTGACTGCTACCGCATAATCTCATCTTCAGCACATGGTTCTTGGGCTGTAAAAGTTTGTAGATTCTCTTACTGATTAGTAGCGCTTTGAAAACTATTTACAAACAGAGCCTGCTTATAAAGTCAAGTCCTGTGGTTGTTTCTTTTTCCTTTTTTTTTTTTTTTTTTTTTTTTTTTTTTTTTTTTTTTTTTTTTTTTTTTTTTTTTTTTTTTTTTTTTTTTTTTTTTTTTTTTTTTTTTTTTTTTTTTTTTTTTTTTTTTTTCCTTGATTTAGCAGGGAAACCTAAGACAGTAGAAAAACTGTGAAAAAAGTGCTAGAAACTTGGCTGGCCTATCTGGATATTCCTATCCCTTCATCATGAGAATTAACTGTGCATATTTCTTAAGAGAATAAAGTAATTTTTATTGGCTAGTGCCAGTTCTCTAAGAGCTCAGTTTGCAAAGCTGTGTTTTATTCCTCGGTCCTGTAGCCCATATCTGTGATGATATTTGTTATGACAGCTTCCTTTTTGCTGGGTTCTGTCACATAAATTGAGTTACTCCACCAAAAATAAACAAGGATGTTTTTTCTCAGAGAGAGGAAAACAATTAATTTGCAAAAGTTCTATGAACAATAATATTTTAAACTTCCTGAACATTTTTTCTTTGGCTTGGTATGAATTCATTTGTAATATTGCTGTGACTGAATTTTAAATGCACAGCATCATCAGTGACTAGATCTCTTCTAGCCTTCACTTTTTATTACAGGATTTACCCAGCCTTGTCTTAACATGATACAGGATCTTCAGTTAGTGACCTAAATGTAGTATGGTAGTCTAACTCACTACATAAGTATGTGAACTATTATGTCACTCAGATAAATGGGTATGATCCTTGATAGAAAAAAAATCCCAAACCAGAACCCTCTAGTGTTTTTTTTTGTTTTTTTTTTTTTTTTTGTTTGTTTGTTTTGGCAAGTTAATGGTATTGAAATATGCTACACTGTCAACTTCAAAATTGAAGACCTTAAACCACTGCAGTATGACACATGCTATATCAGTTCTGATCTGGAGACAAAGCTTGGAAGATTCTCTGTCTCCAACAGTGGTATCTGTTCCTATGCAGTTTTGTGTTGCAGGCATCTCTCTGCTGGAACTGAAATATTTTGTTCCTAATGAATCATATGTGTTATCCAACACCATCAGCTGATAGTGGTAGCAGATAGGTAGCTCTACATGTCTGACTGGGATTCCAACAAGAAACAAAAGCAAGGAAAGTTTTATATAATGTTCTTAACAGTTTTACTTGAGAGCAACAAATACTAATCTGAAGCTCTGTTCTCTTGTGATTGTGGAGAAGGTCCCAAGTACGATGGCCAAATATCAGCGTTTCCAGATATATAAAGTCAAAGTTGTATTACAAAATTAAGACAAGAATTTCCTTATTTTAGCATTGGTCTGTGTCTAATAATCTCTGCAGTATAAGCAGGAAGTCTCTTTGTTTTCAGTCTGCTGTTCCTTTTGTGTTTCTCACCAAAAGAAAGCTTATCAAAATATTTTTTTTGTTGTTATTTGGACAGATGGCTTGGAGACTAAAACATAACATACAGCTTATGGAGCACCACTCTGTTCTCAGTGAAGGAAGCATTACATTGGCTCAGCCTCTTTCCTTCTTTTCACTTTCCTGCTTGATAGTGAGAAGCGTATACAAGAACAGGTTTTTTGGAAAGGAGTGGGCTAGTATTTGGAAAGTTGTAATTAATTTAATCCTAATATCACATCACTGCTTAAACCAGAAGCTGGAATTTTTTCTCTGTATTTCCTATTCACAGGAATGCCATTTTTCTTGTTAAAGAGTAGTTCCTTCAGAAAATACCTTGCCGACTGCACTGGGCTTCTTTGTTCTTCCATTAGCATATGTGTGATTTTCTAGTTCTTGAAGAACTGAACATTGTATGACTGAATTGTGCTAGATGCAGGACAAAAGAGAACCAGAGGGTACTATAAAATCTACAGTCTACAGTTAGGCACTCTTACTGCTTCATCTTTCATAGGAAATGGTATTACATGTGTTACTCAGTTTGAATGATTTTTAAATTAATATATTTACATGAAAGGAGAGTGGAAGGGAGGACTAAAATACTAAAGTCACCAGCAGGAAGATTCAAATTTAACTAAACCACCTTGATATCTCATGCATTTTCTCCCATTTTCAAGAAGTGTAAAATCTGTTTCTTGTAGTTGTGAGGTTTATATATCTCTTCCTCTATTGACAATATATTGCTTGTGGAGACCGTACCTCTGTAACTTTCAGCTTTCATCTCTTCTGTCTTGTATCATGTGTGTGCATGTTCTTTTACTAGCAGTGTCTCCAGAAGATGCAGAATTAATACTAGCTGAGCTATATTTATCCCTCCTCGCCCAGAAGGATGGGTGGATGAAAGTAGTGAGTAATGGGAAAAGTTGCTGTTTAGCAAACTGCAGAGGATGGTGGCTTTTGTTTGAGTTCTGTTCTTTCATAGGCATCCAAATTGTTAGCAACTTCCATCCATTTCTGTGGGAATTTTTGGTACTTAAAAGGTATAATGAAAAATAGCAACTGGCTTTAGAACTGAACAGTAGGGAACTAAGACTTTTGTTCCTTAAAATACAAGTTATTTCACATTGTACTGTTGACTTGTGATTAGACTGTATACCTGCTTACTGCTTTCTTTTCAGTAGCAGTATCATATATCTGTTATCTGTGTGGAAGGCTGTGGTTTTACCCTTTGCTGGTATAACCAGGTCAAAGATGTAAGATTAAAAACTGTGGCTATGAAAAGCAGGGAAGGAACCTGTTTGTAATGTCAGGTATTCCCACACCTTGTCCTGAGATCCTTCCTGATCATACTATCTTCTGCCAGGATAAAGAGGTATGTTTACGGGTGTAGGACGTTAGGAGCATAGGACCCCTTCCAACATGTATTTTTGATATTACATACCTACTTTTAGATAGGTCTTTCTTATTATGCAGTGTTGTTGGCAAAATAAGATGCAGATTGTGCCTCCTTGGATTAATCAGGTGAATATAGTTCCTTCTGGAAAAATCCCAAACAAAGGACCTAAACTGACTTCTGTCTGGTCCAGTATTTCCTTTCTACAGTGAACTGCCAAGAAAGCTAGAACAAGAGAGATCAGGTCAGCTACAAGCTTCTCTGGTCTCTGCAGCCACTTCCTTTGTTGTTTGATCTTTGTATTCAAGCACTTCCTGCAATAATTTGTTTTGTCTTTGTGTGACAGACAGTTGCTGCCCCACATGTTGTGACAAAGACATGGAGCAAGAAAATACCTCACTGAACTTCTGAAATCTCAAGCCTATTATTTGGAATATAACAACAATGTTGGATGGCCTCAAATTAGACTTTATCCTTTAATACTTTCTTTCCCCCATCTGATAGTTGCATTCCTATGGGCTAGCAAGCATCAATGCAAAAAGATGTACAGTTGCTTCTGTATTTCAATTTACAATAATCCAGGCAGCTAACCTGAAGTTCACCTATCTGTAAATGGATGGTAAGGAAGTATACCACTTCAGGGTTGTTGTGAGTCAGTCATTTTAGGCTTTGAAAAATATCCAATCTCTGTATATGTGTGCAACATATAATTATAGGAGAGGCAGTAGCAACAGCTTCTACACAAAGATTACTGAATTCCTTTAAATTAAAAAATTCTTATGATCTTTTATTAAGTGTCTTGTATCTCCATGGTTAGCAGCAGGCCTTTGAAACTTGTCAGGAGGATTATCCTTTTACTTGGCTTTATGGAAAAAACCCCAACATCTAGATCACATGAATTATAAGTTATTAAAAAATGCCACTTTTTTTGTCTTGGGTTTGTGCTATACATTTAGGTTTGGCAGTATGTCAAAGTCCTGCAATAATCTACAAAGCTTATGGATGCCCAGTGTCAGCATCTTTCTTCTGTGTGCTATACACTTTATGTGGGGGACACCCGTCAGGTGGGAATATCCTTTTGCCTGAAAATATTGTCCACTGGGAGCAAAGAAATGGTGGTTCTACACTTACTTCTTTTCCTGACTGGAAATATTCAGTTTTTATTATATAATACCTATTGTGCATTTACACCAAATAGGAAAACCCAAGACAGAGTATTGTCTGCAGTTAGGGTATCAGCTTAGGTCTTGGGAGACGTAGGTTCAGTTCCCTAGCTGATTACAGATAATGAATGTAAGTTTTTATACAAATAATTTAGCCTTTCTGTGCATCAGCTCCTTTTCTGTAGGATAGGTAGAAGAGAAATAGAAAATATTTTTATTTATCTGGCATGGAGTGAGAATAAATGCATTCAAAAATGCTAGTTGCTCTGGGAATGCAGTGCATTGAAGAAGTCTGATATTTATCTGGCTGAGTTAAATTTACTTAGCTCTGTTCCTTCTGTAGTCTAATGGAAACAGACTCCTGTGTATGGAAAAAACCAAAAAAAAACAAACCAAGAAAGAAAACCAATGCTGTACCTGTAAAACCCCTGTAAAATAACACTAATGAGAAGGCAGAATTAAATTGCACAATTAGCTGTTGCTATGTCTTAGTTGTCAAACACATCGCTTATTAAATGTGATTTGAGCCTAAAAGCTATAGTGTGCTACATAATGTAACATAAGGGATTTTTTTTTTTTCCTAATTGTATTTGAGCTATACCGTGGTCAACAAAACTATCATTAACTTCAGTGGGAGCCAGATGAGATTACTGGATAAAAAAACTCAGGACGGCTTGGTTTTGTTTTCTTTCTTTTTAAATGGGGGCATGTTGGTGTTTTGTTTTTTTTTTTTTTTTTTTTTTTTTGTTTGTTTGTTTGTTTGTTTTCTTGGCTTTCAAAACCTCTTGGCTTATAGTATATTGCATTATAAAGCCTGCATAAAAACTTACCTTGAAGGAATNTTTTTTTTTTTTTAATTGGGGGCATGTTGGTGTTTTTTTTTTTTTTTTTTTTTTTGTTTGTTTGTTTGTTTGTTTTCTTGGCTTTCAAAACCTCTTGGCTTATAGTATATTGCATTATAAAGCCTGCATAAAAACTTACCTTGAAGGAATGCTAACAAGACTACAAAATGAAGCTTTCCAGGACATCAGAAAATGCTAAACTTCAAGGTGCCTTTTCAATAAAACAGTGAGTGCTCTTATGTCAGAGCTGCATTCGTTCACAATTGCTGTGCTCATACCACACTGCTGCCATATAATGGGAAAATAATAATTAAATATATCCCAGGGGTGGTTTTAGACAGAATTCTACTTTGCCTGGGGACAGGGGAGGAATCAAAGAGCCAAAATGCAAGAGGCTTTCTTAGGAAATACATCAGATTGGACACTCTGCTTCTGTGCTGCACGAAAGGATAAAAACCCCCTAAAACTCTAGATGAAAGTAAAAATATTAACCCTCTTTTTTTTTTTTTTTTTTTTT
>NDXB01012676.1:22401-37912 GCA_002631895.1 Agapornis roseicollis | reverse complement strand
GTTAATTTTTTTTTTTTTTTTTTTTTTGTTTTTTTTTCCTGGTCTTTCTTTTTCACCATGCTTGATGAGTGAGTTGGAAAATCATTTCATTTCTTTATAATTTTTTCTCAATTTTTAACTAGAGAATAGTTTGTAATCCATCCAAAACTCAGGGGAGTTGATAAGGCCTTACAAATTGGACCAGATTTGAATAGCTTCTCTTCAGGTACTTAAGTCTATCGTTTTTTCTGTGCAGTTGGTATAGGAGCTGTATTGGTAGATAGTAGTACTTGAATGTGTGCACACCTCCAGTTAATTTTTTCATAGAAAGGATAGTGTGCTTGGGATGTTGTCAAAGTAGTTTACTGGCATTTAATGTGTTGTCAGTCCAGTGGTGACTAATGCACACTGCAGGTTATGAGCCGTGTTTGGGCTTGGTAAAGTCAGACTCTTGCTCTGTCAGTATTGTTGCACCAAAGACTGGAGTGACAGTGCAAGACTTACTACTTGTCACCTCCAAACAATTTTTTGTTTTTGTAAAACTTAACAAAAGAGCATAAAAGGCTGTGGGGCTTTTTGGGGAGGGATTTTTTTTGTTTTTGTTTTTAGCATGAAGCTTATGGGCTCCATTCTCTCAGCTAGTTCATTTTTATATAATGCATTGGACTAATGCAACCATTTTGAATACATTCAGTCCTTAATTTTTGAATTTGCATTAAGTATCATTTTTCAATGCTTGCTTTGACAGATATTGACATATGAGGAATATATATAGTTCATATATCAACATATATGATGTTGAAAATGTGGCTCATGTTTTATGAGCTAACTCTGCATTTCCCATTTGCCAGTTGGGCCAACTACTGCTGTTTGTTCCTTGTGAATGTGCCCAATGGAAAAACATGATAATGCTCAGTGTTTTTAAATTACTTTCAGAAACATGAGCTGTCTTTCCCTTAGAATGTTAATCTATGATCAGACATGCCGACAGGGAACTAATTTTATGAACTTAACAGAAAAGCTACCTATTACCTACAATCATTTTTTGTAAAGTCATTGTTTCCAACAATTAATTTGAAGATCAAAGTTAGCATATGTATTATTTGTAAGAGGCACTTTTGGTGATTTAATGACTGCTTCAGTAATTAGTTTAGATAGTTATTCATCATTAATATTTTTTTTTAATCTCCTTTTCATGATTTCAAGACAAGTATATTGTAATTTTAAATCCTTAGGTTTTTGGGAGCATCCAGTTACATATTTAGAGCAACAGAGCAGCTTTTCATGACCAAAATATGACTAGTGAACTTTTATCTTTTGGACAGTGGTTTAAGCTTTCTTTTCATCTATTTTTAGTCTCATTCATTTTTACGAAATGCTAAAAATGATTCTATCTCGAGTGTAAAATCTCTTAAAGCACTAGGAAATGCTGCACAATTGTGCTTGAACCATTTTAAACATTAAGGGTCCAAGACTTGCTTACTTTAGTTCTGCAAGGCCACATAAGCACTGGATGAGGATGCTACATTTTAGACTCATAGGACTTTAAAGACCTTTTAGCAGGAGAGGAAAGATGAAAATCTGACTTAGTTACGTAAGTGATAAAGTGTACTACTTATTTTAAAGCACTTACAGGCTGAGGGAAAGGTGTTATAGATGTGCAGGGAATAACAGTGTATTGAATATTCAGAAAACTCTGCTTCCAACACAGTTACGTTAAGATAATTTGACAGTCCAGTGTGTGGATATTAAAATTACAGCCACTTGATCTGAATGCTTTCTTTTTCTATCTATTATCTTGCATTTAATATACGCTCTGTCTTGGACAGTGGAGTACTTTGGAATAGCACAGAAACAGTCATGTGTGAAGGTGATTATGTTGGACTGGCTTTGGGAAAAAAATGCCAAATACTGTGTTTTCTAGAGAAATGGAAACTAGCCAACTGAGAGGCTGCGTATGTGTCCAGTTTCCTTTCTTCCTTCCCACTGCTTCCAGCTCCTTAAATCCACAGAAGGCTGCTGAAGGTGCTGATGAGAGATTTGGGTGCAGGTGTAAGATGAGGTTCTTGCTTTCTTGCAAATGCTCTTTCTTTTGTTCACTGTATTGCTTGTAATCAGGAGCCAGGCATTAACTAGCTCAGCTGTTCCTATACAGTATTGGTTCCAGTTCTACCAGGTGCACAATCAGTAAATTGTCTTCCAGCCTAAGTGGGAAATGTCAGAGGGTAGTTCAATTTCTTTCACTGTTAATTCTTTGGCTTCCTTTAAATAAGTCATATCAACAAATGGTTTGTTACTACCACTAATAATAGGGCTTTTGAAATGTGGACATATCTCTAATGAGAATCTATCTCACCCCATTTAATGTGGGCCACTGCTTTGCCACCAAATTGCAGACTCCTGTCACTGCAACCACAGGTGGTTTGAAACAAGACCTTCACCTGCATTTAAATTACTGAACAACAGAAAAGATGTTTCTGAAGTTAAGGAGACTAATGCATTACTGCAGATTTTATTGTGACCATCATTTGTCTCACTTTCTACTTATTGGTAAATGGAGGAAGAGAGGACATATGTCTGTATTGAGCTGAAAGTGAATGGGCAAGTGTTTCTTTATGCATTTTAGTACAGCAGATGAAAATCATGGTTACTTTAGCCCTAGTATTTGATACCAAGCTAAAAAGGTGAAGTTAGCCTAAAAGTACTGGCACTTTTTTTTTTTTTCTCTTTTTTCTTTGTATTTCTTTGTGGAGACAGAAATGCACTGGAAGTGGGCAGAAGTAAAAGTGGGCAAAAAAAGTAGCACTAGAAACCCTTCCAGGTAGCTGGTAGTTATAAAGTTGTTGCATATCCCACATGCCCTTGGTCACTGTGCTTGTAGTAAGCGTGGGTAAAGCTCTTCCCAAATCTTCATTTGTGAAGCCAAGCCATCAATCAATCAATTACTGTCATATAACCTGGAATAAATAAATAATTCCTATTTTGTAAAGCGGCGCCATAGTGTTGGAACTGATCAGTAAGCTTCATTGTATACACAGAAGCATCAGATGTTTTGGGGTCTGTGCCTTTTATCTAGTGCAATATGAGGACATAACTAAGGCGAATTTTCTGAATGATTCCTTGTCTGCAGATTGCCATACAGCTCTCATTCTTAGGGAAAAAAAAAAAAAAGAAGAGTAAAAGGCTTCTGAATGTTAGTGAGTGGAGTGAAACCCTTCAACCCTTTTGCCACTTGCAGGAAATAGTTGGTATTTCCTTTCACTAGATTTTGTATGCTGAATGCAACTGAGATTTTTGGATAGATATTGAATAGAAATAACCTTATTCATGTTACAGATCACATTCACATCTGTGCATATATGTCGAAAGCTCTATGCTTTCCACCCTGTACAGTAGTATTTTAAGTACAGTATTTTAAAATCTGTTCCTTGTCCTTTGCCTTGTTTATAAGGCCTTCCTGTCTTTTTAAGTGATCATTGAACAGAGAAAGTAAATTGCTGGTCTGTCATTGGTGAATCCAGCTAAACCAATCACAACTAGTGTATGAGAAACAAACAAACAAACAAAACCCCTGCTTTTTCCTCATTGGTGTCTAGCTAGCAGAGTGTATGAGAGAGCTTTGACCCCAGAGAGCTATGCATAAGAGACTCTTTCCATATTTGTGTGTAAATAGTGGTAAGGCTCCATGTGTAACCTTGACAGTACTTCTCAGTGCTTAACATTGTAACATCAGGCTTTTATGTTACTTAAATATACTAAAATGTACCCTGTTTAAAACTGCAGGTGCTGCTACACTTCTACTAGAGCACAGTAACATTTGCCTTAGAAAAACTCTGAGGCTGGTGAAAGAGTTAAGCAAAGCAGCCAGAAACCATTTTCAGCTTTTACTTTGCAGATACAACCTTTTAAGCATACCTACATTTACCTGCAATGGCAATCGTTTTGCATTTTAATGACAAATCAAGTATGCTAACTTGCATTTGAAACGAAAGTGCCTTAAATGTCTCTGGCTGTCAGAATGAGATGTTAGGAGCTTGATGAAAAGAGAACAAAGAAGACAAAGTATGAAGCCTAGATACAGAGCAAAATGAAATAAAACCTTGTATGGCCTGTCAGGGGTGTCAGTTGATATTCCTATCTAAAGCACATTATAGTATTACTTTGCAGCTCATAGCTTACTCATCTGTCTTTTTTAATTCATCACATTCTAGCCCACATCTTTTAAGTCCCATGTGTCAACAATGGAAGAAATCTGTTAATTGACAAATGAGTGTCACAAATGTGAATTGGTGCCTTTACATCAGAGGCAGGTAGTCTCTGTTGTTTTTTGTCGGCTCTATTATTGGTATAAGCCAGTGTAAGACATCTGTCTTTGCCAGAATGAGAGATGACAGCCAAAGAAGGGCTGTCATTGTTTTAGTGCATGTTCATTCTGCTGAGATACTGTATAAAGATAAAATGTCAGTTAAAAGAATATGAAAAACTATCGGGAGGAAGTCCTTAAATTACTTGGGAAGGGGATCCGGGAATTGGTGCCAGAATCGAAATCTGAACGTTCCAGTTTGCATCTATCACATCAATTTAAAAATAATACTTTCTGAGTAACTGGGTCAGTTTATAAGGCATTTAGGAAAATGTTATGTTGTGTTGGCATAATTAGCTCATAAGATTGAAGGGAAAACATACCTCCACAGGATATGAGTTTATTACAAGTTCATTTTTCAGACATGTATAGAATTGTCTCAATAAAAATATGCTGTGTAGCATCTCTGGCGTTGATTTGCATCTGTTTTGAAATATTGAAATTGCTCCTTTCCAATTTCTTTTTCTGTTATAGTTCTATTTTAGATTGATGAATAACATAATGAAATAAAAAGCATAGCCAGCTGTGAGTTGATGAGACAATTAATAGGAAGAAAATTATTAACATAGTTCTGGGGTGTCTAGAGGGTGTACAGTATGCAAAAGTTACTCCCAAATCACTAAATCCCTTTATTGCAATAAATGACTTTTTAATATCAGATAGTGAAAAAGCGAGGAAAATATTTTAATGGAGGAGGGGGAGAAGGGCAATAGAATAAAAATGTAATGAAAGGCTGCTGTTTTGCTTTTATTTTAGATCAAAAGTCATATGAAAGATAGATCAGCACATAAATCTTCAGTAACTTTAACAACCATATGCTATAGGTGCTTCAGGACCCTCTCCATGTGCCCACCTCCTTCCAGAATGACCTGTGACTTGATTCTAAATGACCTTTCTGGACTTCAGGGCTTTTGAGGACTGTGTTGACCAAATTTGGTGAAGGACTAGCTCTTGAGCTGTGAGACTGGCTCCATTGAAGTTTCAAGATGGATGTTTCTGAACAACAATTTCCTAGAATTTTAAAATTACTCGGTTTTGCATTTCAAATAGAGCTGTTGATATAGTAGATTTTAGAAGTTCTCGGTTTTGATAGTACATACTACAGGCAGAATCATTAGTCATAAATGTAGTATTTGTTTCTATAGATATATTTTTAAAAATTTGATTCCAGCAATTAGTTGAGCAGCACAAACTATCTCAAACTGATGTTTCCCGTCCCCTCACCACCACCTAATGTGGGACTCTCACAGTTTGTCTTTGGTAGCTGTGTTTATACCCAAGCTGCCTCCTTGCTGGTTTGCTACAGTCCATGTTTAATATTGACTGCAGTTTTAATTTTAATTTTAATTCCTGAGACCAGCAGCAAAGTGAAATACTTCTAATAGGTGCTAGTAATTTTATGGGTCTTTTGTGTCTTAGGGTCAAAAAAGCTAAGAATGAAAGGTCAAATTAGGGTTAAAAAAGCTAAGAATGAACATATGGCTTCCTTTAAATTTAAATCTTTGGATAGAAGTAGATCTTCCTTTAAAAAAGAATACTAAGGGAGAAGGTGGTTTGCTTTACTAAAGCCTCCTTTAAGAAAAAACCAAACAAACAAAACAAAAACCAAACAAGTCTTTTCAAAGTTCTTTGGGATTCATTTTGCTAGACATAATTTTAGAGATTATAATCCATGAAATTTAGGAAATGTTTGCTGCTTGTATACAAATGTTTATGTGCCTAAATTGAACAACTGTAATTTTAATAGTGGAAGCCTTGTTCTTCCATACCCAGCCTTCACTCATTCTAACTAGATGTTTAAATTTCCAGCCAAAAGCCAGTCTGTGGGTGGTGTTATAGAAAGTGCTGGGCATACTATTTCAGGCACAGTTTTTAATAGTGTGTTCTCAATTTCAGTTTTCTTTGAGAAGTGGAAAGACAACACTGTCTCCATTTTACAAATGGCAAAACTGAGATGTGAAGAGGCCTTCTTAATAAACTATAGATGCCAAAAATATTTTTCAGCCCTTCATACCAACTTTTATAAACTGCTTCTACATGTTGTGCAAAGTGATGGTTGACACCTATCCATCTGCCACACCTGTCATGATCCTACAACACAGTAGGCAGCTTATTCTCATGTGCTACTTAGTTGAACTTCCTATCTGATAGCAGATGTATCAGCAAGGTGATGATGCAGCTGAGACTAAAAAATGTATTCTAAAATGTATTCTAGACATGGAAGATTTTTTTTTTTTTTTTGCCTTCAGGGGTATCAAGGTTTTCTCATATTTGTTCCCTTGTGGTTGAATGGTATAGAATTAGAAAAATAACAACAGTAATAACAAAAAAGATGTGGGCTGAGACTGTATGTTCTACTTTTAGTGGACATTCTTTCCTTCCTAGCTAAAATTAGAAGATGATCAGGGAGGGTAAGTGGGAATGACAGATCTCATCTCTCTAAAAGAAGTGGGTGAACTTCATTGTGAAAATTCATGTGCGGGAAATACAATTTGAGCTAGTTAAGATGCCATCCTGTGCCATTCCCAGTGCTTACTGCAAGATGCTGGGTAGAACCTATGGAAAACATTCAGCTTGGAGAATTCAGCTGTGGGAGCATTTGTTTGTATGCAGTATTGTCACTGTTACATTAACTCTAGAAAGGGAAGATACAGGCATTTAAATACAGAAACTTTGCACATGTGTATGCACGTATCCCCTTGGTGATTTCCCCCCTCCCAACTGCCAGCTGTCATACAGAACCTGAAACAGACAAAAATTTATTGGGTAATATTTAGAAACATGTCAGTGGTAACGACTGGACCTCTGATTTCAATTATCACCTACTAAATTTAGGCTAATGTAATGCATTTGTAGACCTGTTGAATGCACTTGACATCATGTTTAAAATATTTGAAACTGCATCGTTTTTTAATATCATACGTTGACCACTTTCTTTTTTCCTGCACACATCTGGTGCATGGCAGCAGGCATCCCATGTGACCTATAAAAACTTCATTTGTGCTAGTTTGAAAGTTTCTTTTTTCTTTTTTTCTTATTCAGATAATATTTCAGCTGAAGAGAAGAAAGTAGTCTGAGGCTACAATGCAAAAATTAGCTTAAGGAAACGCTAAGATCTGTAATTCACTATTTTCCCCCCTTTGAAATCACTGTCTAAACAGCATTTTAAGCTTTAATCCTATTGTTTAGCTTTATCTTTTCATTGAAAATCCTTGGGATTTAGGTGCCTTGGTAACTTGGTGCTCTTAAAAGTATTTTAATAACAATGTATTTTAATAATAACAGAAATTTTAATAACCTATAGTCACTATATTTCTGTAGAATGATTGGGTGAAGTTTCTGTTGTTAAATTAGCAGAGATTAATGTTTAAATTCAAATTACTTTGAGTTCTGCCTTACTCTGTGAAGATTTTATGTGCTGACAAGATTTTATTTATTTATTTAGGATTATTGAGAGGGATCTTTTTAAAAAATGTTTAATTTTTCAAGTATTGGAATACTTTGTTCTAGTAGTGTAAAATAGTTTTCTGTCTTGCAAATTTGTTTTCTTTCCCTACCTATCATTCTCATACATACTAATTAAATTTATATGCTGATGTTTTGCAGCTGTGAGCTTCCTTTTTAACTATTGGAATGCTAACTGTTGAAGACATTTGCTTGGTAATACTGAGTACTAATCACAGCTTTTAGTTTGTTTTTCACAGTTCTTTGTGAAAGTTTTATGAGCTTTTAGAGTTGTGTCCATATCTGCATTCAGGTAATGTAAGAAATAAAATAGTCGCCAAATATGTGTAGGCTACTTTGATTAAATTAATTGTCCACACCTTGATAGCTGTGTAGACAAACTTAGGGAATTCTTGAAGAATAAATACTCTCTTCCTTTAAAGCATGATCCCAGCTTGCTTTGTTTTGCTTTGTTGTGGTTTGTTATCTCTTGGAATATGTTTTTCAGTAGTATTCTCAGTGGTAGTTAGCAGGTTCTTTTTCTTCTTGACTAATGCTTCCAGACATTCTTTAGCTGATATATCCTTAAGAATCTCAAAATTATTTTAAATTGAAATAGTTATAAACCAATTCTGAGCATGTTACCTGTTTCTGAAATGCAAGTCAGAATAGCAGATGTTTTTCAAAAGGGTATTGGAAACGTGCCTTCAGGGAGAGGAAAATGTCCTGAAGATTAAATTTCAGTAAAGTTGGACTCAGGTCTTCTGGTGAAATGGGTAAGGATGCACAGTCTTCCTGATGATTTGTTAATTTCAGAATTGTTAAACACATTTTGGATTCAGGAGTAATTTCCTCTGATGCTTATTTTCTAAGATTTGGTTTGGTTTTGATGTGGAAATTGTCTGTGATTCCTCAGAAATTCTTCAAGCCAAGCATGGATACAGATGGCATCCAGTAACTGCAAGGGATCTCCATAGTGGCTTCATGATGTAATTGAAGCTGCCATAGTAAAGAAGCAGTGTTTTCTGTTCTGATTTAAGATGGTCCAATACAAGCCTAAAACTTATCATTGATCACAAGTCACAGAAAATGCTTACATAATTTTATTTAATCCAGACTGTATATGGGCTGTATTTGTCTTCCTTTCAGAGAGATACGTTTTTTCTCAATGGAGGATTCCTTTAACATGAGTCCTACAAGGTTTTTATTTTTGCTTGGATGTTTGAAAAATGAACCTGAGGCCTAATGAGTCTTCAAAATAAAAAAATTCAATCATAAACGAAGAACAGACTATGTTTTAAATAGCTTGCAGATCTTGCTTTGCTCTGTTACGTATTTCTGTAGTAGTTTGCAGCCTGATGAGTGGATGCTGTTCTGTGGCACCAGTTCTAACAGGCTTTGTTGTCCCTACCAGAATGCTGAGATTTTGAAAGAGTGCAGGGTGGGTATTTCACTTGTGTGTTTTGGCATGTTCTAATGATAATATATTGGTTTACAAACATAAGGGACTCCTCTGCTGCTCCTTTTTTGCTAACCTTTCTGATTGCTCAGGACTCAGTTCTTCTTAAATCCCTCCTGTGCTGCCTAACTGCCACCTTGGATGACCCAGTTTTGGACAGTTTTTCTGGCTTCCACTTTATTCCCACAAATTCTCCTAATCTACGTGACTGCAAAAATGTTTCCTCTGCTTTCAGGTATTCTCACTTACTTGATAGTGTGGTGTGTGCAGGTTTATACAGCACCTGACTACTTCTGTTGTTTGTTTAAATCAGTAGAACAGTTACTTCTTTTAATACATCAACATGGAACTTCTTCACAAATATGTGTTACTGTGCTTGTTGCAAATCTGTTGTAGATGGTGTACCTGTTGTCCACTTGCTATGTCAGAAGAATGTATACATTCTTGAAGACCAGAGAAGGGAAAAAAATCATGTGCTGTTCTTTCCTTGTTAAAGCTGATATACAGCTAATATAGAAAAGTCCATGCTGCAGTCATGAACTTTAAGCTAGGAGATGCAGGAATTTTTGTATTGCATTATCAGAGAAATAAAGTATAGTGTATATATTTTTGTACAGGAGGAAGGTAAATACTGTGATATTTACTAAAAATCTTTAAGCTCCAACAGCAGTAAAAGTCTTGAACTGTATTAAATTTAAGCCTTGTTTTAAAGGCTTTGTTGTATTTTTTTTTGTTACTTCTCATGAATGCTTCATCAACCATCATAGTTTTGTAAAGTAATTTCTGTGTAGCAATCAGAAGTCATTGTGGAGAACTGTAACCAGAATAAAAACCAGTTTAGACTTTGTGGGCAAATAATTATTAGTTGACTAAGAAGAAGCAAAAAAGCTTTCCACAATCTCATGAAAGCCAAAAAGAAGGGACAAAAGTAGAGAAGGCTGAATGCTTTGCTTATCTTTGTTGTTAATATATGGTTCTCTTTCAGTTCATGACTTCTGAACTGCACTGACTTCATTGCTGTCCTTCTGTTGAATGGTGTGAATGTCCTTCTGGCATAAAATAGGTTAATCCTTGTTTTAAATGTGAACAAATGTACATTTACTGGAGAGAAAATGAGACAACTAGAGACATTTGTGTTTGGAAAGAGTAGAAAGGAGTTTTATATGGGTACTGCCTTTGTATGTTGATAATGTTATGTGATGCTTTCTATTGCACGACTCCTACAGGAGGGTGGTGGTGGGTTGTGTGGAGACAAATGTTTTGGGAACAAAATGGCCTTTTTTCGCCAGAGCTGGAAGAGGGTTCTGGCTTTTCTGTTTTATTCCCCCCACCCCAAAGAATTTCAAGAAAACTGCTGACACTGACAAAAGAGGAAAATATGATTTATGATGACAATGTATTACCCAAGCAAATTTGTTTTGAGGACGATTATTTTTTATGGTGTGTCAAAATAAAGAAAATGTGAATCATTCTTGAAGGAATATTGGTTCAGATTCTTTTCTCTTCTATCACCACTGCTGTATTCCCACTTTTATACTTTGGCTGTCTTTGAGGGTCTTAATATTGATGCTAGTTACAGAAGGTTATTAAACAAGTCATCTTCAATCCTTAAGCATAGTTGCTTCATGTGGGCTGATGCTATGCAAGAGTAATCTCTGCCGTGTGGCTGGAGGCCATGCCTAGCAGCTACTGAATAGCATAGTACTGATTTACTGGCTCCAGCAACATTTCATTGCAAAACTTAATTTGGAGGTAGTAAGTTTCCTTCGCTGAAGAACTGTAGCAGCCTCATCTATTAATGGAAGTTGGTTGTTTTCAAACAGTATTTCATTTATGACCTACTTAAACTGGCCCTTGCCTATCAAAAGCTGTGACTAAGACCAGTCACAGTTCAGGTGATGTCATCAGCGGCAGTGAAGAAAGCACATGACTAAAATACAGATAATATTCAACTTTGAATAGGTTAAAAAGAAAGCTAGCTGGTATGGCTAGGTAGATTACTCTAATTTTACAGATCATGCTAGGCAGTAAGGCTAAATAGGACTTGAGTTATGTGAGTGGTGGGAAGGAGGTGATGACTCAGTGTAAATCTTAGACCATCACTTGAGCAAAATTCTCAGCCCAAGTGCTGATATCTGGGCCTGGGAGGTCAAATGTCTGTTGGCTGCTGAGGGTAAAAATAATGATTCCAAAGAGGAGGATGTCATGCAAACCTTGTAAAAGCCTTTGCCTTTAAAGTTAGGTCAGAAATGGACATTTATGACTGTTTCATGAAGTTTGTTTGGTTTGTCATAGTTCTTAACTCCAAGGGAATACAAAATATACAGAAACAGTTGTGGAGATGTCCAAATTGGGGTTTAATAAATGTTGCTTGATCCTTCCATAGTCAGTACTAGTTACCCAGTTGCACTCTGCCTGGTGTTTGAGGGCCCTATGAATTCTTTTTACTAAAGAAAGGTAGCATAGACTTATGTAGCTGTTTATACAACACATCTTGTGCTTAAAAAAAAAAAAAAAAGAAAACCAAACCAAACCAAAAAGCCTCCAGTGGTACAATCAAATTCAAGCTGACTTTGTGGTGCTTGTATTTGTACTGAGCAATCCCTTGCTTTGTGATTCCCCTACTGCCTCATCATGTAGATTGGACCTTTGATACAAAGTAAGTATCTAAACCTTTTCTTTTCCTATTATGTACCCCTCTGAATATGCCATGCATTTATTTGCCTTTCCAACTCATGCTGTTTTGAGGAGGGGCAGGGCTTGCAGTGCGATGTAGCCTTTGCAAAAAAAGGTTTGAAACATGAGAGATCTGCGTTGCCTCAGGCAAGATGCTTCCGATCAGTCAGAAGTGCTTTGCCACTGCAGAAGCACAGGAAGAGGAAGGTGCAGCTGTCTCCACAAAAGCAAAATCTGGAGTCTTATGGGTAAGTGGAAACCGATCAGCAAGGCAAGGGCTTCAGGCTCAGTGTGATTCCTAGCTAGTTCAGTGCAAAGCATTGACTCTTGCTTTAGCTTTTCTAGGAGTCAGTGCTCTGCAGGGAGCTGCGAGTTAATGTGTAGTACTTCATTTCTGTACAAAACAAGTGCTGCCTTGTGCCTGGGTGTCCTATCCCTCATTTTTCCTCACTTTGAGTGGTGGTATGATACATCTTTCTTTGTAATTCTTGAAAAGTCAGCTTGATTGATTTTTATGTAATATGAGTTAGGACTCAACCTTCCCCCAGTCTCCTTTTAACCTTGTCAGATTTCTGTCTGGTGTTCCTCCTCCTGCTCTTTTGAAATAATTAAACTCTTGCAATATGAATCGATTTACACCTCAGCTTTGGTAAGTATTTTTAAGAAACGTGGAGAAACTGATGCTTGCAGAAAAACTTTGTTTCTTTCTTGAGGAGACCATGAGTGTTGTGGACAGAGCTGTGAACACTGAATCCTTGCAAACTTTCAGTTATCCTCTAACTTTTTCAGCAGAATCAATATAAAGACTATAGCTGGAAAAACTTCTTTACTGTGAGAGTGACAGAGCACTGGAACAGGTTGCCCAGGGGGGTTGTGGAGTCTCCTACGTTGGAGATATTCAAGGCCTGCCTGGACAAGTTCCTGTGTGATGTAATCTAGGCTACCCTGCTCTCGCAGGGGGGGTTGGACTAGATGATCTTTCGAGGTCCCTTCCAACCTTTAGGATTCTGTGAAAAATCCTCTCATCATCCACAGAAAACGTGACAGTATAGCAGTAGTATAGTTGGTCTATACTATACTGCAAATTGGCATCTGAAAAGATGACTGCTTTTTCCTCCAGTTAAATGATAGGCATACAGCATGTGCTTAACCATGTTCTTAATAGTTTTGTAATACACAAATGGAATGAATGTCCTTATGTGCTTTGCTGAGTCAGGATTTTGGTGGATTCCTGTACTCATGTTTCACGGTGTTAACTCTCTATCAATGTTCGTTCTTTCTCTTAATAGCGATAAAGTCACAAAGCAATTATACTTCTACAGACTGTCCTTTAATAACCTTTGTCATTTGTCAGAGTGCATTAGGCCCTTGCAAATTTTTAAAGACAAGCTATTGGTCTTCATGAACTAATAGAGTGCTTTGATGTGCCAGCTCATCTGACTTGTCAAATTGCTGTTGTTGTTTCAGAGGGGAGCTCACTTCAGTGTCAAGAAATATTTTACACCTCTTACTATTAGAGCAAAGGATTTTCGAACAAGAGTAGTATCTGGCTAATCAACAGTGCTCATTGGAACCGTCTTGGCCTTCCAGTCCTGCAAAGTTTATGTTTCAAGCTTTTCAATTGTCTTTGGATGTGAATGTAATTTATGTTAAGCTAGAAAATGCATAGTGATGTTCATGTGCTAAATTGCAGTGGCTTTATCATAAGCATGTATCTATGATACTACACCTGTATTAGTATTTGGGACTTCAGACACTGTTATACTACAAAGGTATAAATGTGATTCTGTCTTCTCCAGTTATTTTGTTTCTTAAATTACTGTTACAACTATAAGCAGCCAACGTGTATTTGTCCTAGTAATTTGCCATCATGAAGTGGATATTTGGAGTTTGCATGTTCTTAGGTTATCTTTTATAAAAGAAAATGTGTGGGAAGGAGGGCAACTGTCAGTAAAATTGTTTAGTATTTTCTGAGCTGTCTAATGTTAAGGAATTTAAAAAGTGATAATTCACTTGTAGTTGTGGTGTAGTTGTAGTAACTAACTAATATAGTTGTGGTAACTATATACATTTCCATTCACACCTGACAACCCCTTCAACAGATAGAGTTCTGATGCTTATAGTACTTATTGCATCTCTGCTTCAGGGATTGCTTTCTTCTTGGTTAGATCATATTGAAGCCTGATGGGTCACTTTTACTTGTAGATGTGTACACTCCAGTATTCAGTACCTGGGTACAGAAAGAGACAGATTACATGTATAGAAGCCAGTCAAATAAATGTGCTTTGCTGTTGTCTGACTGGAGCTGCATAGCAATACATACAGTTTGTAATAAAAGTTCTTTCAAAATACTCAGATTATTTTTAGCATTGTTACTACTTGGAAAGTAAAGCTTTAATATAATCTGCATCCCACATTTCTAGCTGTTCTGACAGGGTTAGACTGGTGACTATGTACAGCGTTAATGAACAATATAATTCACAAGGAATACATTCGAATTAGCAGGTAAGCAACTATTACAACAGTTACTGACTTTGACGGAAATGTTTGGTATTGTGGTCTCTTACACCTTCTTTGAAGCAAACTTTTTTTGTTCTTTTAATTGCTTATCCTGTCTGTGCTACTTCCATATTGTAACAAACTGGGCAAACTGTCCAGCAGAGAGATTTCATTTTTATGTTGATGGTGTTTATGCTACATCTTTGTTTTCTCGGTTGCTTGCATGAATATGCACATATACATAGTCTGCTGGAATTCAGTCTCATTGCTTAGCTGTTAATCTCAATATTGTATGTGGCTTTTATTTAATTTTTTTTTAAATATCCATCTAGCAACCGAAGGCAAGTATTCTGTTGAAGGATTAGAAAGGTTCAAGGTTCTTGAAGTTTGCACATCCTGTGAAAAAGACAGGTCAATTTTTTCACTGTGGGCATTTGTCTCTCATAAGCTCATAAATTGCTCTTGAAGCTAGATAGAAAAAATACTGAAGGCAACATCATATTTAAGAGTTTAAAATGTGCTGATTGGAGTGTCTGGGAGTCTAACCTCGGGCAAAAGGTCTCCTGTTCAGTCTTTTTGACTGATGTGGAGTGGTCCACTGTTAATAATTTAGTTTTGAGACCTACTAAATAAAAAATAGGAGACTCATAGCATCAGTATCATTGTTGATCTTACCTAGAAAGTATGAACACATTGTATTTTGATGTATGTTTCCATTCTTCACACACTTAACTGTTCTCTGTTGTAGCCACTGCATCTGATTTTTTTTTTTTTCTTAATGAGCAATGATTTTGCATCTACAGAACACATAGCTTGCCCTGCAGGACCTCATGTTCATTTTCAGTCTGCTCTGTGTAGTAAATAAAAAATGGTAACACTCTGCCATTAGCTGTTTTACATGCATCACTCCTGACCATGCTTCTGAGTAATCTGGTAAAAAGTGTGATCATGTCTTCAGCTTGTAGGCCTGGAATAATTTAATCTTTTAAATTAACCTGAAATATGTTACATTTTTTACATTTAATGTGTGTTGGGTTTTTGTTTTGGTTTGTTTTTTGATTTGATTTTTTTTTGCTTTTTTTTTTTTTGTT
>NDXB01012676.1:0-22237 GCA_002631895.1 Agapornis roseicollis | reverse complement strand
TTTTTTTTTTTTTTGTGTGTGTGTGTGTGTGAGTTAAAGGAAACATGGCAATTCATTTGTGGGAGAACCAGAACAACAGTCCACTTCTTCCACTGTCGAAATGGAATGAACTTCGGTTGCAGCTGTGACATTGCTTATAGTTCATATAATGTTCACCAAAATAAAGATTTATAAAACTGCGCATTTTAAGATTGTTCTCAAGCTTCCTCAGATCATGATAGCGTAGTTTAGCTGTACTATTCTGAAACTGGTGCTCAAACACAGGAGGAGGGAAGCATGATTGGGCAGTCACTGGGGCTTCAGAAAGTTCTGACTGTGTCCCTGTTAAAGGGGTGGTGTTTTACCCTTTCTAATTGCCTCAGAAGTGTTACTATCTGTGCCTGACACTTGCTGATATACATAGAACACACAGAATCATAGAATAGTTAGGGTTGGAAAGGACCTTAAGATCGTCTAGTTGCAACCCCCTGCCTAAGCAGGGACATCCCACACTAAACCATGCCATGCAAGGTTTCATCCGACCTGGCCTTGAACACTGCCAGGGATGGAGCATTCACAACCTCCCTGGGCAACCCATTCCAGCATTTCACCACCCTAACAGGAAAGAATTTTTAGATCCAANGCCAGGGATGGAGCATTCACAACCTCCCTGGGCAACCCATTCCAGCATTTCACCACCCTAACAGGAAAGAATTTCTTCCTTAGATCCAATCTAAACCTCTCCTGTTTAAGTTAGAACCCATTACCCCTTATCCTGTCACTACAGTCCCTAATGAAGAGTCCCTCCCCAGCATCCCTGTAGGCCCCTGAACTACTGAACTACATAACAGAATGTGAGAATGTGTTTTTAACAATTGTCTCTGGAGGCTCACTTGCCTTTTTAGGGCATCTGTACCACATGGCAATTTTGATATTTTAGTTAGGCCATCACATTAGTTATTTAAAAGTGCATCAGGAAAGTACATTTTGTGCTTTGTCTGTCTCTTCATTTTTTTAGATGATAACAGAGAAAAGGATTTGTGGAACAGGTCTCTCATTTTATTTGGTACTTAATACTGTACAATTGAGCATGGTTGCCAGGATTTCCAGTATGGGAGGTGAGAAGGTAATGAGACAAACTTTTTCTCTTGAATTTGGAGATTGGTTTTGTATGCATAAATATGAATTTCCTTGAGTTATTCAGTTATGTTCCAACTTCACTGTTGTGGTATATCAATCATACTGTAAAATAGGAGAAATTGACCCCATTTTTTGACAAACTAAAATACATCAGGCCATATTTGTGCTGCTTCTATGACATGTGGAATAGTCTGAAGTAGCTTTTTGAACATCTAGGCTGAAGAGGTCAAAAAGCGCATCAGGCTGCCTTCAGTCTTGGCTTCCTATGCAGTCTTCTGGGAGTAGTATTCAGAATGTCTACTTAAGGAAGTCATTGTAAGTGGATTGAATACTTCCTACTGCTTAAAATACTGGTGTCACAAGTCTGTTGAAATGAAGAAGTCAAATGTCTAAGGAACTATGGAGAATGAAGATTCTTATTTTTATCCCAGTGATATATTTTTTTGGCTGCTCCTTCCATGTGTTGCTGTTTGTACTGTACTGCAAACTGAAAATTGTGTAAAAAATTTGTAACCTAGGTAGAATTTGTAAGCCCTGTTTTCTCAAATTGAAGCACGGTACTCTAATTCCTCTTCAAGAAAGCAACAAAGTTGGCATCTCTGTTTCCATTTTTAACTTCTTTTTTTCATACCAGTCAGCAAACCAGTAAAGGGTCCTTATCTGGCTATATCTTGAATATAGATCCTGAAATCTGGTTGTGGTGTCATTATTTCAGCTGCTGCTTTTCTTGTCTCTTGTCTTTCCCACTGAGTTTGGCCCGAGTGTAGTATTTCTGAATGTCCTTTTCACAGCAAGGCATTTTGAACAGCACTGATGTAACAATTATTTGACACTTAGGCTGGGCCTGTACCTTCTTGGTTTCATGTAAGTGTTGTTTTTTTTTTTTTTTTCCTAGAGCCTAAAAGGACCTTCTTGAAGGCTGATTGTACTTCAGTGATAGACCTTTAATTTGCTACCATCTCTTATTCACATCTTCTTTTTAATATTATTTGATTCTCTAAAAAATAATTGTGATGGTTGAGTTACAGCCAAATGGACCAACCCTTCTCCCACCCCCCATAATCTTAAAGTTGATTAACCAAAGTGATGAATAAGAAAATGTGGATGTTGAATACATTACTTAACCTCTGTTTGCCCTGCACTTGCATTTGTAAAATAGAGACTTAAATGCTAATCCACACAGAACACTGAAGCTTAATGCATGTTGGTAAATCACAGTTGTCCAAGATACTACAGAAATACCTCGTTGGTGTTATGTCATTGTTTGGTCAAAAATTAGAATCAAATGTGTTCTTGCTTGTGCTGCTGAATCTGTGGTTCAGGGTATTGTTTTCCAGCTGTGGTGATCTTACAACATGCTCAAGTTGGTAGGGGTCTGTGTTTTGATAGCATTGGTGCAGCATTTTATTATTAAGCTAAGACAAAATTATTTCTGCTCCAAGAATTACAAATCATGTTATGTACTTGCTAAATAGAGTTAAATTTCTCTTCCCTTGTTTCCCAAGACAATTGCAAATTAGTACTAATAAATCACATTGCAGCAGTTTGTAAGACGTGGAAGTATTTTAATAATTAAATAGTTCTTTTCAGTCCCTTTTTTTTTTTATGTAGTGATTTTCTAGATTCAAAATCAGTGTGTCTCATGCATGCTACCTATAATATATAGTTGTTTCAAATCAGCTTTACTTACTGAGCTTTTTCTAGTAATGGAGCTCTGTCAGCAAAAAGCATATGCACCAGCAAATGATGAACGATGGACTTGTGTCAAATGGAAGCTTGAAAGGTGCTTCTGTTGTTAGATGGATTAGTCTGAACCAGGAGTTCAAAACTCCTCAAGTGTAATTGTTTCAGAGAAAAGCTATCCCTAGATTGATAGGCGAGGGTAAGCACTGAGAGCTGGAGGAAGAACTACTTCATCAGATGAAAGTGAGGGTTTACTAATTCACCCTAAGGATAAGCTTTGTTGTCCTGAGATTGCTTACTTGATATTTCTGTGAGGGTTTTTTTTTTTTTTTTTTTTTTTTTTTTTTTTTTTTTTTTTTTTTTTTTTTTTTTTTTTTTTTTTTTTTTTTTTTTTTTTTTTTTTTTTTTTTTTTTTTTAATGTGAAATTTGCAGATTTAACTTTGTGTCAGTGAAAAGGATACTGATATTTTGGGATTTTTTTATGTTTTTCCAAAATTAGAAAGCTTAATTCTAGTTATGTGGCTACTGGCAACAATAATTTAAAATGATCTGTTATAGCTTTTATATGTGTTCTAAAAATGTTGGTTCTTGTTTCAGTAATCATTGTGTTAGCTATGAAACCTCTTTAATCTGCTATAGTTGTTCTATTAGAGGGTGGGTAAGATAATTAGAGATAACTATTTCAGTGCAAGACATTCTTGTGCATAGTGTCTGTAAATTGTAATTTTATAGAAATAGAATTCTAATACTGTAGTTCATTGTTAAATATGTTGTGCTCTCATGTTGTTACTGTGTAAACCTCATTGGGAAGAAAAAAATTATAGGGGGAGATATTTACATTAGGAATTAAACTTTTGAAATATTTTTCCTGATTTTTACTTATTGTTTTGACTGTGCTTTAAATGGGTGTGCCATAAGAGTGCTCAACAAAAGAATATCTATAAGCACGGAGGCTTTCACTGCTCCTCAGTCTTTCCATTGTGCCACTTTTTCCCTCTCTTCTGTTTCTTTGCAATTGTTAGCCTTCATGTGAACTGAAAGGTACTTCAAAACACTGGAAGAAAATAGTCGGAAAGCTTCATGTGCATTTGCTTCATAGCAAAGAGAAGCGAAGAAACTGAAGACTTTTTCCAGTGACAGGTGTTTGTGTGTCAGAGCAATGAATGCTTTTGATGGCAAACCCACTTGCTTTTCTTCATTGTACTCTTTCTAAATATTGAAAAAAAAGGCAAATTCTGACAACAAACCCAAAAAATTCTCCAAACTGTATAATAGAAAGCTTTCTTTCTTTATTTGTTTATGAAGAAATTTAAATTATCGCAATGGCTATTCACTTTCTTTCTGTGTGTGGCAAAAGAAAGACAGCACTTAAGAAGTGCCTGGAAAGGTGAAGGCAGTTCTGAGCTGTATTTCTCATTACAGAATCATAGAATCCTTATGTTACAAAAATACTGTCATCTGATGATTGGCTGATGCAAAGTTGCACCCTATTATAGATTGCACCCTATTATAGATCTTTCTTCTTCAGAACAATATAAATTGCTAGAGCCCCATCTTAGCAAGCATAAAACTATTCTAAATCACTTCTTGTTTTTAAAAATTGTTTTCACACTTTTAAACCCTATTGTGCAAGTATATTAGTGTGGCACTTGTCTATCTCCCTTATTTGCTTAGTTTGTAATCTGACTAAAGACAGTAATTGAAGATTATTTTGCAGGTGTTAAATGCTCTGATCTTTGGTTGTTATTATATGCTAAGCCATGCAATAAAATCACATCATGTGGAACTGTAGATGCATCAACAGAACAGTCAAATTGAGCACGTGGAAGAGATTAAAAACAAGAGTTGAGAAAAATACAACTTAGGTAATAAGCCTGTTCTTTCAAACAGAAGAAAAATCCCTCCTATTTAACATGAAAACACAAAATGTTAAAAAATTGGTTGCAATTAAGTTCATTTTTTCTTTCAGTTAGCAGTGGAAGCAATTTGAGTGATGATAAAAATTGTGCTAAAGTGAAGTCTAAACTTATGTAGACAAATGTTTAACAGAAGTGCTGGGCTATTCATCCATGCAGGAGAATGAAACAGATGCTATGTAAATTGTGCTGCAGAGCAAAACTGACCCAGCAGCATAAACCAGCCTTCTCCAGGAATCATGATGGGCAGAAAAAACAGATGTGTAACTATGGAATATTAGGTTATTTTGAATGTGTAACAGGCTTAAAACAAAAGAGTTGTCTTCTATCTCAAAGCAATTTCAATATATATGATCTGGTTTTAATATATAACTTTTGTGGATAACTTTTAAAAATGTTGTAACATTTTCTTTGGTAGACAAATGAAGTATTATTTCAGAATTTCTGTAAATCTTAACTTTTCGGTATGTCCAAGATTTTATAATGTTTATATATTTATAATAGAATATCTTCCTCCAAAGCCTCTTAAAAGTTTTCTGAAGGTTAGGTTTTTTCAAATGTATCTTTTTCTTTGTGTTGCTTAATGTGAAATAATTAATTCACTACAATGTTTGAAATCGATTGCCAAGTAATGTGAGAGCCTGGTTAGTACTGACTCTTAAAATACCTAGACTTCTGAAAGTCTCAGTGTAATACTGAACCTGATAGTCCTGCAAGTGGAGGAGAGTGAGTGTGCTACTGGGTTCCTCAAATCACTCACATGATGGGGAAGGGAGCTGGTGTCTCCCAGCATGGTCCTGTTGAGCACAGGGCTGCACTAGCAGACACATCCCTCCCTGTAGTGCTGGATGCTTGTGGGTCAGGCTGAGCTGGCTTGTGGACCTGTCAAAGGTGCCCTGGATCAGGTTAGAGGCCAATGGGTGTGCCGTATTGTGAGAGTTTGTGCTGGGGAGGTCAGATGAATGACTTCTTAGGGATTACACAATCCCCAACAGTTCTGAAAGAGCCTGAGAAGACAAGTTAGGTGTCAGGGCACCCAAACAGTGGATGTGTTGCCTGGTGAGAATGCACAGACCAGCTCTACAGAACCTTTTGTCATAAGGAAGGTGAGTTTTGCATCTTGGCTGAAGCTGCTGTATTGCTGTGCTTTTCTATTCACCCCAAAAGCTTGAGACAAATTTCTTGTAGAAATAACACCATGGTAGTAGGAAGGTGCAAACATGATTGCCCTCTGCATTACATTGCATAATGGCATAACAGTGTAAATTTTAAACCCAGCATATACGATACTGTGGTGTAAATTTTGATCAAGCTTCAGCATTGACAAGGTTACTGCATATTTTAACTGTCACCTGTATAGCAATGATATACCTGTAAGTCCAGGAGCGCTGCTTGGAAGCTAAGGTAGCCCAACAGCAGTAGCTCTTGTGGTGGAAAAGAGGTATATCTGAGTAGCCAAACTACTAAAGGATTCTTAAAGGAGTGGTGAAAACCCTTGCCAGTGAGATGGGAGCTTTTAGCCTGGACTGTCCTTTTAGTGCTCTCTTAAAAAAAAAGAGTGTGACCTGGAGTCATGTGGCCCTTGTCTCATGTGAAACTTTGCTCTGTTTAAAATCTTTTTCAGAAGTGGACTGTTTTCCACCCTCCCCCATAGCTTCCTCTTTATGTTAAAGCTATAAACCAGTGATATGCCTGAGTAGAGCTAGTCACAGATGCTCTGCCAGCATGTGACTGTTGTGCCTGAGCCTTATCATTCCTGCTAACTGACCCTTTTACTAAAAGTTTAATAGGGGATAAATTCACATGTGAATTCATAATCCCCTCAGTTGTGCCAGAAGGATTCCTTAACAAGCAGGCAACAAAGAGAATCTTATACAGCTAGAGTTTTTATTCTTCCTTCTTTTCATTCTCTTTCCAACTTTATTGGGTAAACTACTTCAAGGATGTGTCTTTAACTGTCATCGCAATATTTGTTTGTGCATAAACCTAAACAAACAAAGACAATATATTCAGTGTGGCTTTCAGAGCAGCTCTATGCAAGGAATTGAATACATTTTTTAGCTATTAAGTACAATAGGTGGAAATATTGCATCTTCCAAATATTTATTATTTAGTATTTATACTTATTCACTATAAGTTAAAAATAATTTCTTTTATAGCATGTATCATTTGAAACTTAAATGAAGTTGTTATTATGCAATATTAATTCCTGGGGACTTTTGCATTGTTTCAGAATCTTGTATGCTCTTTGCTACTGTTACCTAGAGAAGTCTATAAATGCAGGTACTGCAAATGATTTCAGTAGAAAACACTTTTAATCAACTTGGTTACTGATATTTTGAGTTTGAAAAAAGAAAACTGTCTCTCTCATAATGTTCCATTTAAGTGCCTTTAAAGTGATGATATCATCACTTTAATACATCTAACAGCTTTAGGGTTGCAACATTTATTGAACAATGCTCATTGAAAGAATATTATTGACGTCTGGAGGCTTGCTACTTTTATAAAAAGGATACTGCTTTTTGTAGCCTCCATGAAATAAAGCTTTTATTTATTTATTTATTTTTAATTTCATACTGTATTTCTGGCATGGAAAATGAGGAAATATGCATGATCTCTTTACAGTACTTTGTTTTCTGAACAAAGCCCTACTGGGGTATGCTAGCCTGAATGAAATGTTCTTAGAAGCTCTTGTTCAAGATCCCCAGCTTTCCATATTTCCATTTTATATACAATCTGTGTGTTGCAAAGAGATTAAACCCTGCTGGTCCTATCAGTGGGCAAATACATTTAAATAATATGTTTTCCCTGTCAGACCTGTCACATTCTAGAGGTTTCTGTAACTTCAGAACTTGGTGTTTCCTCATTGGAACCAGTGAAAGGTGGTTTTGTTTTGTTTTGTTGAACTTTAGTGGAAGTTGGATGATGCAGCTTCTTTTGCAGGAGATGATCCAGTGTAAGTATACTATTCAAAGAGGGAGAGGCAGGGAATATGTGTGTATGTAGGGAGGGTGTGTACATGAATAGGAGGAGGTATATTTGGAGTGAGAGCCAGGTTGCGAGATCAAGAAAGTCAGCTGTGTGGAGTCTCAATAGTGAGGTGTTGCTGACACTGTCTTGTTCTGACTCTGGTTTTGGGGTTTCTTCTTTTGTTTGCTTTTTTTTTGGTTTGTTTCTGAATCCTTTGAGACATTGTGCACTGAAATATTTCAACTTCTGAAATACAGTAGATGTGTTATATTCCAAAAATTCAGCAACTGACTTCCCTTTCCTCTCTGCTCTCCCTGTTCTCTGTCCACCCCACTCCCCAGGTTGAATTGTTTTAGGGACCAGGGATAAATAAAATAGCTTTCCCCTTAATAGTTTTTTCGAGTTACAACAGAGTTAATTTGGAAGGAGCTTTTCTGTATTTTATGATGATAGTTCTAAAATGAACCATGGGTTTGATGATGGGTCTGAAAGCAAATTTTAGTTCATCAAATTTGGGCAGGTGATACTACAGCATTTTGGCAGCTGCCATTGATATCTTTGAGAACATGTATGTTACCCAGCTCCACAGTGCTTGAGATTCAGACAAGTCATAGTTAACAGCCAGCTACTGTTGGAAGATGGTAAAAAGAAGGCTGAGTTAAAACGTATAACAAAACTAGGTTGTAATTTACAAATGAAGTTCAGAAAGTAGAGACAGCCCTGGGACATTTTGGAATTTAATTCCAAACTTTGCTCCATTCTTTTTGTTGCTTAGGAAAAGTCAACAGCAGATAGGAGAACAGCATGCTTAAAATACTACATTTTAGTTGACTTAGGGGTTGTGGCTTCAAAAAAGCAGCCTTAGCAAACTTGAAATTTGGACCTCTCTGCCGATTGGAATTTGGCAGAAAACATGCCTGCAGTGTGTCCTGGCAGTCACTGAAAATAATGTGTAGATGCCTGTTAAGCTGAATCTTCATTCTGATTGTATACACTCATTGATCTCAAAAATACTTATTCAATTTTATGGTTGGCACAGAGGTATTAAATGTTGCTGTTCTAGTGGCATTTTTCTTTATATCTAGTGCTGTAAATAGGAAGCCTAGTGTACCTTACTGTAAAGGTATGATTTACATTCTGAGATTTTAAGTGATATATGGGCTTTCAGTATACAAGTAATAAAGGCAGTTTGGGTGACCATTTATGAAAGTGATTGTTACAATAGTAGTTTATACAGGTTTCTTACATGATAAGCATTTCTATCTCTGTGTAAGGCCTCAATGCAAACTGTACAGTAGTGTCCTAAGCTGCTCCAAAGAGAAGATTAGAAACTTCCCCCCGGAAATTAATACCACTGTATTTTTCAGGGTATCTCTGAAGTTCACAGTGATTTGCATTGATGGGTAGGAGAATTATGTCAGTCCTACAAATACCATTGAAACTGCAGATTTATGAGGTTATTAATTCATTTCCTAAATCAAAGTAGAATATTATTGCAGGAATGTGTAGCATTTGAAAAAAATCATGTGTCTTTTCACACTCTGAAGTAGAATGCTGTTACTGGTTGGGTGTTTAAGTGTTCTTGGGGTTGTTTGCCCACTCAGGGAAGTATGGGTCTGAACTGTCAGATTATTAGAGCAGTGTCCTAATGGTGGTAGACATAGGGGTGTGAATACAGGACTCTTTTGCACTCAGATTTTACTGTATGAACATGTCAAGTAACGTCACCTTCAGTCTTGTCTCCCTGCTGAGCCCCAAGTGAGTAACACTTCATCACTGTGTAGGGTTGGTGAGTTCTTACTGGCCTCTTTTTTTGTTTTTAAAAGCTGTTGCAACAAGTGTCCCTGGGAACAGTTGGAGGAGACAATTACGTATCCTGTTGCTCCCTGAGCATTCTGTATCGTGGAGGTTGGGTGCTGTAATTGCACATGAACGGTTAGATGAGAGTAATGGAATACATGAAAGGGTATGTGCTTGGAAGGAGAAGCTTGAGATTCTCCAGGACTAGCTGTGGGGTCTGGTTTGAATCTGTAAACACTATTTGTAGGGTGTAGGTGGTAAACTTTAACCACAGTATGATTTGAAATGGCAGTGCTCCAGAAAGCCTTGCTAACTTTCTTCCACAAAGTGACTCAGGCACATGCAGTCCAGACTCTTTTGTGGGAAAACTAGACTAAACCTGAAAGCGGTATTCTAGATTTGCACAGAGCAAGCTTTAACCTCTAGTGAAGACAGAATGATTGAGGCCTTTGAACATCTTCAAACCATGTGAGTAGTGGCCACACTTTCTGGGGAGAAGATTTAGTGGGAGATGCATAATGGAAGAAGTGTCATGGCAGGTTATTGGAAATGTGAAGGTAGTGACAACATTATGTTTTTGACAGCTGAGCTATATTTAAGACCAGAATTGCTTTGTTACTGTGCTGGGTAGCAGATCCCAGTGCTACAAGCATACATGCATAGGTGTGAAAGTTGTTTGTGGTGCATGCTTTATTACAATGATAAATGTCATCACAGAAAAGCATGCAAGAAAGTTACTAGTATAGACTGTGCCGGTTGCAAGGAGAGCATCTTGTGTGGGCCTTTCTCCAGTTTTTTGTTCTTTAGGGCAAATAAGTTGTTAATAGTAAATTAATTTTGGTTACAATTTTAGTAGAACCTCCTGTGCCAGAGGATCCTGTGGCTTTTTTAACTAGCAGTCACTTCACCCATGCTCACTTTGTCCACCTCTGAAAAGCAACAGATCGCTTTAAAATTCCAAACGACCAGCTAGAAAATTAATTTAGCTTCATCTGAACTTTTCTCCTTCAGTGATGAAATTGATTGCAATTTTTGCAGTTACATGGGCATTTTTTCGAAAGGTAAATATCTTTGTCATTGCAATCTATGTGTTTTAGGGTGTGTTTTAAACTCCTCTTCTGCACCATGTCACAGGCTTTTATAGGCCCTGTGTTTCTTTGGGTGTATGGCACATGGCCAAAAGCTGATTATATTGTGAGTAAAATAGTGCTTTACAGAATTTTTTGGAAATCACACTTCCACTCTTTTATTCCAAAAAGTTTTTGTTCATTTGGCCCATTATTTTTTTTTTTTTTATGCTTTCAGTGTAGCTTATTTATATTATCCACCCAATAAAAAAAGAAAATAATCCAATACCCTAATCCTGATAAATGGGTGATAGCACTCATGGTATGCCTTTCATTTATCAAGATACAAAGCTTTCTGAAGGATTCTCTTTCATGTTATTAATACTGAATTTAATTTGGTATGTAATTAATTTTAGCCTAAATTAAATAGGTATAATGTAATTGTCACTCTTTTTCTTTCCCCCTTGCTTCTGCATACATTTTTTGCAATAGCAGTATATTAGAGGTAGCTTTGCAGTTTAGAGAGTTTTACTTCTTGAATGTTGTCAGTGGTGGTCTAAACGTGCTGCCCAAATCACACTACAATATTCTACACTAATCTTACTGGTTTTGATATTTAAGCAAAGCCTATATCTAACTTTTTTATTTTTTTAACATTCTGGTTCTGAGTCTGTAAATGAATTTGCACGGAGCATGAATGGACAATGAAGTGACTGTGATTTAGTGTTAAATCATGAAAAGTTTGCTGTGTATTTTATAATCTATGTTTAGATGGTACAAATTGTTCTCTTGTGAAAGCAGAACTCTGCTAGCTAATGGTTTGTTTTGTAACATAGCTACTGGTGTGCTAGTTGTCAAGAAAAATGTAAGCAAATGGAAGCCATACAGGTGGTTTGATCAGCTGAGCTGCAAGGAAGCAGAGCAGAAGTCTTCTTGCTACTCTTAGAGATGCTGCTTGTTTACTGTGACTGGTAATAGTCCTGCCAGCTATTTGTCTTGAATTTCTATTCTTTATCCAATTTTTCTGTGCCTGTGATAGTGAAACAGCTAGGAAGAGCTTATGCTGAGAAGATACATTCATTGTGCTGTGTCAAGTGGCTAGCTTGTTTTCTTTCTGTGTTCTATTACGACTTTTCTAATGCTGGTCATCTGTAATTGTTTGGGTGTCTGGTATGCATTATTTCTAGCCATTTTAATGAAATATTACAGTTATTAACTATGACTACTGGTTTATAGTGGCTGTAATCCTTGAATGTTGTCTATTATTGTAGTTTAGGACTACTTTGTTAGAGCATTAGCCACCTTCTGGTTTGCATCAAGGTGGCTGTCTAATGGATCATTAACTGCTAGTGAGGCCTGGGTCCTTGGGGACTTGCTGGGTACAGCAGTTGTGGTATGAGAAGTAAAGCTTGTAGAGCAAGCAGTCTGAACATAGTGAACCCTATAGCAGTGTAAAATGAAATTACTCCTTTTAAGTTCTTGTTTTTTTGCTATAACGCTTTGTTGCCACAAGTACAGTGCGTGTTTTAGATGCTCTGAATGGGCAGGTGTTGATTAAGTGGAGATCCCTGTTTAGGATGTTAATCTTGATACTGCTCTTTGATAGGTATCATGTGCTGCTGGAGAAGATTGTTCTTATTTCCCTTACTAACTTTGAAGGTAACACATAACAATTATATGTGGGATATGCATGTTTACCCCACCTCTTTCATGTTCACTTCCCCACAACTCTCCTCCAAATAAATGCATAGAACTAGCATAATACGAAGAACAGCTGTTGAAACAAGCTTGTGGAGAGGGAGAGTTCCTGTCTGTGTATCTTCTGCTAACCTGAAGTTTTATGAGATCCCTTCCTGTATTCCTGACCTTCCAACAGTGCAGTTATCATCTGAACTTCCCTTTGTTGGAGATGCTTCTGTGGTTTGATCAGTTCAAGCCTTACTCTTCAGCTCAGTGTGATAGTTGGAGGCAATGAAGAGTCCTCATTAGGTTCCTAATTTAGAGTATCTTTTTTTGTCAGTTAGGACTCATTCAGTTGGGGTCATTCAGAAGTTGGTGAGAGGTGATCTGAGTTTTTTGAGAAGTGTTCAGATCTTTGCAGGTAGCTAAATATTTGGTCGTCTTCTGTCCTGTTTATCAGATTGTATGTGTTTTGGGTGTTTTAGCTAGATGACAATTCTTAGGTGTCTTTACCTGTGTTTTAAGCTTCAGCTGAGAGACTTCTTCTGTGGCTCTGACCTTGGTGTGTCAGGTTATATATAGTAAATATCACCGTTAAGGATAAACCAGTGATTTTTAATACAAATTGCTGTGGTATATCTAGTATTAAGTCAGTGTTTTTCCTTAAGTTAGGATTTCATTTAGCTGCCTTTTAATTTCAAAATGACAACATGTACTGAAAAACACTGGTTCAGTCCTTCAAAATGTGTGTACTGTGAAATAATAATTACAGAGTTGAATCTTGCTTGCAATAGGATCAAAATATTAAAACCTTAGTGCTCAAGCAGCAAAGGTCTGTCAGTGTTTGGCAAATACTGAACCTCCCAACGCATTTCGCAGATAGAGGTACTCTTTCAAGCAGTGTATATGATGAGATATAAATCAGTTTAGAAGGCTGTAGTTGCTATTGGATTAAACTATTTAAAATTGAGATGGTTATGTGCATGCTGGTTTTGACTGACATAAAACATATAAACAGTTTATTTTCAGCAAATACTGTGGCACAATTATTTGACTGGTTCTTTTGGTTGGATGTGCATTAACTTTATTTGTTTTAAAATTGACATATTTATTCTATCCAAATTAGGAGGGTAATGCAAATGTCAATACATTTTGGGGGAAAAGGAAGACAAAAGGAAGGAAACAGGAATTAGAATAATATTCAGAAATGTCACATTTTCCAGAGGTGGGGGGTTGGGGAAAAGGGAAGTTGCTTTTAATTAACTGTAACTGTTTGCCAACATGTTCCTGAACACATGGAAGTACAGTCCTGTGCAAATGACACAGTTCTTCACTACACCCTGTTGATGCACAATTTTAATTGTGTTGGAATTTAGTTACCAGGCTGATACACACAGCTATGCTTTAGAAATTCAGGATTTGTATCTCTTTCATTATCTGGTACTGCTGAATTATGAATATATTCTGTCACTGTCAGGTTTTCCTAATCTGTAAAATTACTTTAGTGTGAAAAATGTTATTAATGTATGTGTTTAATAATTACAAAATTGGTAAAACAAGCACTGTTTCTTGACTTGGGATATTCATTTGGCCCTTTTTACGTGAGCTCTTGGCTCTAAGAAGGAGCAAATTAAGCTGTTGTTGTTTTGCTTTCCCCCTGCCCCCATTAGCAATCATTCTGTTGCACACAGTCCGTGATAAATCAACCGCAGGAGCTTTAGAATTGCCATAACATGACATTACCTATCAGCTCATCAAGTCTGTGTTGACTCTGCGCCTTTTAGGCTGTATATTTCTTCAAAGTCTAGCGGCAGTTACTTAGTCAGCTCTAACTAATTTCAGAGTGGAAAGGAAACTTTACTGGAGTGCTGTTTGGGATCTGCTTTTTAATCCTGGTCTGTTTAATGTTTGCCTCCTGACATTCTAGGCCAGACATCATTTTAATGGTATGTGTGGTGATAAAGCCAATAAACTGTCAAGATGATTGATAATCTAAGCATTATAGCAATATGACTTTCCTGTTCTCCTCTGTGCTTTAGATGATGGTTTCCAAATTGAATTCTTACAGTGTGCTGTATGCTTGTTGGAGAGTCTCTGAACAAACAGTTGGAAGGAGCTAGCCTTTGCTAATGCAGGCTTTTAGATTTCTGTAATTATTGGAAGGACTTTTAATTTGGGAAATGTTAAGTGGAAATTCTGACATTGGAATAGTCTTGGTCTCTAAATTTTGGAAATTCTGTTATTCCTATGGCCACCTGGGATGAATCTCAAGATTTCATGTGGCTGATTGCTTTATCTGTGCTGTCTTTCAAGTGGAGATAACAAAGCACAATGCAGTATGTGTGTGGCTTCTGGGTACCCTTAAGCAAATTCAGTGACCATTTTTCATCATGTTAATTGAAAGTCATTGATCAGACTTGCTCACTTTTTATTTTGGGAGCTTGGAGGCAATTGATTTGTATTATTTTTACAGGATGCCTAAAATTAATGATTTTCATATTGTACTTTTGTACTGGCCCCTGGACAGTGACAGAACCAGGACAAAAGAATGATGAATGTTTGTGTTTCGGACCTGCCTTGTGTGTGTGACTTGTTTGGTTTTTTGAAGTTTGAAAGTGCATCATTTTCTTGGTTGCATTTATTTGTTTATTTTTAATTTAGAAGTTAGCTCTGTTGCACTGGCTGAAGAAATTGTACATGGGTAATCCTCATTAATGTACATCAGTTGATAAATCCTGCATACTTTCAGTGGTCCCTTGTGCAGTGAGGTCGAACCAACTTGATATTTTTACTTAAACTGTGTACATTTTTTTGTTTGGTTGTTTGGTTTTTTTGCCAGCTCAGCTTACTGTTTGGCCATTGTGGCCAGACCCCAGATTCTGTGGGTTCAAGTACAAATCTCACTTCAATGATATTCAGACTTTGGACAATTAAATATTACCCCTTCCCTAGTCCCTGCCAGCTTTATTATAAACATTTTCCCATTAGAAATAAATTGTTAATTATGTTATATGGGTGAATGTAAAGTTCTGATGCATTAGGAAAACAAACCTTTATTCAGTGGGTTTTCATTGCAGGGGCAGTCTGAGCCACTGAGATTAACCAGAGGGACTCAGACAGGCTTGAGAACCTCATGTGAACCTCACAAGGGTTAATGGAACCAAGTGCAGAGTCCTGCACCTGGGTCAGGCAACCCCTGATATTAACACAGGCTGTGGGATGAAGGGATTGAGAGTACCCAGAGCAGAAGGACTTGGGGGTACTGGTGGATGAAAGATTGGCTATGACCTGGCAGTGAAAGCTTGCAGCCCAGAAGGCCAGTTGTATCTTGGGTTGCATGCAAAGGAGTGTGGCCAGTAGGCCAAGGGACGTGATTCTGCTCCTCTGCTCTGATGAGACCCCACCTAGAGTACCGTGTCCCGCTCTGGAGTCCTTAGTACAGTAAAGATATAGACATGTTGGAAAGGGTCTAGAGAAGGGCCACAAAAATGATGGAAAAGTCATGTATGAATTGCTGTGCCCTTACTGCTCCCCATGTTTGCTGGAAGATGTCTCTCTCAGTTTATGGTTCCTGGAGCCCTGTTACACTTCCATTTTCTTGGAATTGCTGGCAAACTGTCTCTCTAGGCATTGGGTGTCAGACTGTGGAAAAGCATTAGTTGATCTCAGTACTGTTTTGAAAGCCCTTTTCCCATCTGGAAAGTTGGTGGGTTAGCCAGACTGGTGAAAGGCTTTTTGTGTCAATAGGAACTAGATTAAAGAAGGTAGTTTGAGAGCTCTGTTAATTCTGCAGTGAAGATGCATCTAGAGCAGTCAGAGCTGAAAAAATAATCTCTCCCTGTTTATACCTCCAGGGTAGCTCCTTTGGCTGTTGAGAGACATTCTCCAAAAGGAGTCTTTTGCTTTCCGCTTTGTCTTTGTGCCTTCACCTTCTTTCCTCTTCCTACAGACAACCCATCATTTTCCCACTGACAGTTAGCCAGTTTAAGTTGTGCTTCTTCATGTTGCCAGGATGATCGAGTGTGTTGCTGTGTTCGTAAAATTGCACGGAAGCACTCTGTTGAATAAAGGAGATAGACCAGAAATGACTTTGGGAGGTATTCCAGAGAATGGATTGGTAGGGCACTTGGGGTTTATTGCATTCTCCTGTGAGTTAGAGGAAGGAAACTGCAGGATTTAATCCAAACTTTAGAACAGACCTGATGTACAGTGAATCTTTCAGCTGGGTTTTGCACAGTCTTCAGGAGAATTCTGTCTGGGGTTTAGGGATCTTTCTTCCTCAGGTGTCTTGTTCTGGTACTCTGCTTCTTGGAGTGCTGACTTTTTGCTCAAGGAAGGACTGGTATGTATCAGTAGTGTTTGCTGGTACTGAAGCCCTTCATCCTGGGGGTAACTACCAGGCTCAAGCCTTGGCCAGAATAAACAGAAGGTTCTATTACAATTCAGGCAAATGGAAAATGGGTGTTGATGGATATGATGGTCAGATTAGGTTTGATTGCCTACTCCATGAAATTATGTTTCTAAGGACTGGTGGGTCAAATTTTAGTTGTGTAACTCACCTGAAGAAATGAAGATAAACAGGCTTTTATTTTTTTTTTTCTCAAAGAAAGACTAAATACTTCCCACTGCAACATCGCACTGGTTCTCATCAGCAAGCATTAAAGGCTAAAGCTTGATTTACTTCTGAAAAATTACAGCTTGTGTTTTGCCAAAACAACCCGGCAATAGTGAACTAAGCACTATTACAGTTTTATTGATTGGCTTTTGTTAGACCCTTACAGTCTAATTACAGTGCTCTCTGGAAAAAAGTTGTTTTAGAGTCAACTTCTTTACTTTTGCTTGCATCATTACCTGCCATCTCACCAATTTTTTTTGTAGCAGTGATTATTAAAAAATAAAGGAAGAGTTTAATAATGAACTGTCTATCAAGGCAGCTGAAAACTGTTTTCCAGAACACATTTGGTTGTATTTGAATAGATTTCTCTTCTTCCCAGGTGGTCCTTGACTTTATTTCCCCCCCACCCCCCATTTTTATTTTTTATGTTTTTAGTAGTAGTCTCTCCACCCAAAGGTTAACATTCCCCAAGAAGAGTGTTGGGGGCCAATGGTACACTGTACAGTGGTGTGATAGAAGCAAACTATGAATTCATAATGTGAGCAAAGGGTCTTAGACTTACAGAGAATGATCCATCTAGTTAATTGGTTTCCCCCACCTCCCTTGTCCTGTAATATTCAGGATGGAGTACACAGCTACCTGGTACCTATGAGACTTTTGTCTTTTTTAAAGCTGACTTTTTACTTTCCTGGCATGTTATGTATTGGTAGGAAAGAAAAATGTCTGTAGTAGTATTATTTATTATCGTTCATCTGTTCTTTCTGTCATATGTATGTTACAATGATTGGAAGGCATTATTTTTTTTATTATTTAATACCTTTAAAATCTCTCATTCTTTTGCCAAATATATCTGCTGCAATCAAATGATTACTAAGTTCTCTTAAAAGGATGAATTTTTACAGTAGCTGATTTTATGTTTTATATGATTTGAAAGAAGATGTGCCTTGAAATCTTCAGGTCAAGTTTTTGTGCAACTGGACGCTATTTTCTATGAAATGGAAAAAGACAACTTTTTTTCCCCTCCTTAGGCATAAATCATATTCTTATTTTTCTTGACTGTATAAAATAATATAGGTAGCCACTTTGTAACTCTTTTGTGAGGTAGCATGTTAAATATTCAGCTGTGTAGGTAATGGTGGTTGTACAGAATTGAGCATTGCTTATGTGTTCATTGGTAATAGCTCCTCCTCATTGAATCAATTTGTACTTTACCCCTGCCATCTGAAGGAAAAAACCCCATAGTTTGATGTGGGTAGTATTTCAGCTATTTTGCCCCAGGAAAAATATTAGTAATTTATAACTAAAATACACATACAAATAGGATAAATCAAATGCAGATTTTTTTATAACAAAGGCATTACTAATATCAATACTGTAATGTGGGATTGAATTAGTTTAATTTACTGATTTATGAACTGTTTATTTCAGAACCAGGAAAATCAGTTAAACTCCTGTAGCTTATGTAGAAGAAGAGTCCTGGCTTGTGTCTCTAAACTGTAAGAAAAAGGAGTAGGAAATATCTTCATCTTGTTTTCTGAGCTTTTTGGTTGCACTTCCAAGTAATACTACTCAGCCAGCAAATGAAGCGTGTGCTTTACGTGATGTGTAGCTCACATGTGGCTCCATATAACTGTGTGAATGTGAAAGCTTGCAGAAAACTTGTTGTATTTGGCTTTTATTTTTTTTTTACTGTTTATTTTGTTTATTTTTTTCACAGCAGGTAAACAGACGTTGACAATGTTTGCAGTAAACAAGCAAAGATAGCATTATCCAAAAGAAAATTGTTTGTATCAGGTAGGATTTGAGAAGAATTTTCATTTCTTTTTCCCTTCTGGAGCAGGGATGAAACTGGGTGAATTGTCAAGGCAGGTCAGTGAGGTCTGATTGACTTTCCAGAGTAGTAAGTATGAAAAGTGGAAATGTTTACAAGACCTTCCTAATACTTATCTGATCTTCCATTAGATTTTAATGCTGCTGCTTTGTCTATTTGTTACGTTCTAATTGTTTTAATGTGATAGTTCCTTTCTTAAATCCAGGATTTTTTTTTTTTTAATTATTTAACTATAGTTTTATTATTAGGCATTTTCCTTTAGGTATTTTCGTTAGGATTTGATTTTCATTTGTGGACTTTCTTGTCTGCAGTTCAGAAACGTTGAGAAGGTGTCTACACTGTGTTTCTGCAGTATTTTCTGAATGGTATGGAATAACCTCCAAATTACTTGTTTTCAGAGTGTTTGAATATTTTATAACTCTTAGAGCCACAAAATAACAGGAAGTTTTACAAATTGCTTTTTAAATGGCAAAGGATTTGCTGATCCTCTAAAAAGTGGGGGTAGAGTGGAATGACAAGTCTTGATATCATATCCTGAGTTGAAAGTCTCTTTAGTGGTTAGCTGAAGAAGTGCTCTAGCAAAAAGAGGGAAACCATGTTTATTTCATTTTATCTTTTAAAATAAAAGTTACAAACTAATAACTGTGGATCAGAATGTATACAAATAGTTATAGAAAACCTAAAGCATGGTTTAGGTAAATCATTGATAAAATCCATTTAGTGAGAAGGAACTATCATGTGATAGCTGTTTTATGGGGTCTGGTTCTGGGACCAGGGGAGAGCCCAGTCCTGTGCCATCCCATGCAGCTCTGTTCTAGAGGCCCATAGAATTTGGGTTTGGGTGATCTGTCCATGGTAGCTCTGTTTCACTGTCTTCCATTTCCTGTTCCAGTCTTGCTTTTTTCCATGCTGAAAGACATGGTTAAAGTACATAGAGTGGTGCATGGTTTCATTTAAGAAGGTGATAAAGCGAAAGAACATTTCTTTTCTAGAGAAAACTCTTGAGGAAAGAATTTGGAAAACACTCTACTCCCCTTTTGAGTCACCTTGTTTATTTCTGGATGTGGCCAGTAACAGCACTGTGAACTTGGTACTTGGAAAATTAATGACAGCTTTGTGGCTGTATATTTCTGCTATAGTTTTCCTCCATGCTTTTTAACAACAGCTGTTTGAGTATTGATCTGCTAGTGCCTAATAGCTCAGAAACACTGTGAATGCAATATGAGGATTAGAAAACTGCCCCAAAACCCAAAAGCATTGAATACATATATATTCTTCGCTTTGTGATTTAGTTCTGATTGAAATTTATGGTACTGGTCATGTGAGTAAAATTACAGGATGGTGACTCTGAGTGCTTTTTATATGTCTGGAAAAGCATACGGGATACTCAAGCATGATTAAGTGAACTATATTAAATTGCTTACTTTGCAAAATTACGCACCAATTATTAAGCTAGACTATTCAGATGGTTTATACATAGAAGGAAAACTGGATATGGTTCAAAGTAAACAAAAAAAGCTTTGTTTTGCTTAGCTGATCAATAGAAAAGAACAAGGCTATGTGGTTTTACTTTACATTAAAAAACCCAAACCCTTACCATAAATTGTTAGGCATGGTTTTTTTTTTTGTGTCAGTCAAAATAATTTTTCAACACAGCATGAAAATGGAAGACAGAGAATCTGAATGGTTCTGCTTTAGAACCACACTGGAAGTTTTTTGTTTTATGTAAATAGAGATTGATGGAACATTTTACACAGAGTGCAGGTTTTTGACAAAAAGTATTGATGGTTGCTTTCAGTAAGTGTTACTGGAGATGACAGAACATTGCATTTTAAGATGAATTACAGTAGAAACTCCCTCTTTGGGAATGTCATACATTTTATTTCATCTGTTGTTTTGAGAAAGAATGACTAAAGTCATAAATACCACAGAGTGATCTCTCTTTCCTTAACATCTTATAGATCTTGCATTAGTCTGCTGTGCTAAGTAGAAGTTATAATAGAAATAATTAGGTGGATGCATGTGTTTTGCGAAGATCTTCTTACTGTATTCTGTGGGTTGTTTTTTTTTTTTTACTTGTGTTAACTTTTATTGATGCTAATCCTAAAGGAATGGTCCTTTTGATTTTTTTATATTGGCTTATATTTACACCTCCAGAAGAACAAAATATTTTGTCTACCCATTTAGAGGCAAACTAAATTTGGATGTCTGGTTTGAGTGGTATGAGACTTCTTTGTGCAAGAGCAAGTTCATCAGCTTTAGAGTACCCAAGTGCTAAATTTTTAATTAATGCTTCCAAAGCAATTAATTGTCTATAAACAGAAGAGAGGTTTTCAAAATGTTTTGTCCTGCTACTCTGCACAGTTTTGCCAAAATTTCTCTTGGAGTGGTAACAGAAAACCAGACATATGGATGACTGAATTCTTAGAACTGAGAATACAAGTAGGATCTGGATAGTGAGATGGGATGATGAGGTCAATGGGAATTGTAAGTGGTACTTTGTAGAAAATGAATTCTGTTGTGAACATACATTTGCATTTTGTATTTTAAATGTTTTAAAATTGCCTTGTTGTTAAAATAGCTGCAGCCTAAATGAGAGATCTAGTCTCTGCAATGTTTATTTTTGTTACTTTCCAATTCTGTGAAGTTGACCCTCCCACATCCCTGCCATCCCTTAAAAAGGCAGAAGGGAGGTTTGAGAAAACATTGTGCAGCAGTGGGTGCAACTATTCATGAAATTTCAAGGGAGGACACAATGTGAACGTGGCCTCCTCGGCAGGTTTCATGGTTGAGAATGACAGCTTGAAAAGGAAGACTAGATGTCTTCTTCGAAGAGTGAGTTTTAACACAGATCAGCTTCTGGATGTGTTTTTCAAGCTTTTTATAGAATACTCTCTTTTCTGAATAATAAAAGAGCAACAGTGACATGTTAGTGATGAATGTATGTGTAAACGGGAGTGTAGCCAAAAGGGTATTGTCACCCTAAAAATAAAAGCTTGTGTAAAAAAGGTTTATGCTTTAGAAAGGAGCATGGAGAAAATGACAAATCAAATATCAACAATAAAACTGAAATTCTTCTAGATTGCTTCCATTTCTGTGTTTGCATTCTAATGCCACCTCTCAGCTCTTACTGAAAATCAGCTGTTTCTTTCCTGCAACTGAGTTATCTACTGAGAAGAGATGAATTTTTCTTTATTACTTTTAAATGTTTGAAAATGCTTCCTTGAAAAGTAAAGTTATTTTTGTTTATCATTCATCCCACCCAAAATATTTGTTATTTCTGCATTGATTAAAAGCATTTAGTGGGAGGTGTCCCTGCCCATGGCAGGGAGGTTGGAACTAGATGATCTTAAGGTCCTTTCTAACCTTAACTATTGTATGATTCTATGATTACTAGTTATTTTTTTCTTTGAATGTATTATTTTTTTCCTGTTCTTACACCATTATGTTCCCCAAAAAATATTTTGAAAACTAGACAGATATGAAACTATTTCACAGAATCACCAGGTTGGAAGGGACCTCTAAGATCATCAAGTCGAACCCATGCCCTACACC
>NDXB01012675.1:53051-65374 GCA_002631895.1 Agapornis roseicollis | reverse complement strand
ATGTAGATGGTTTTTCAAAAAAAAAAAAAAAAAAAAACATATGTTCAAGATTTAGTCTTCTTCCCATTCCTGAAGTAACATGGAAATTATAAAAAATACAACAGAATGAGAAAAGCAAGATTACCAAGCAACAACCAGACTTGATTAGAGGTGGTGGAAGATTTAAACATAAAATTAAAATCTTATAAGATGAAGTGATTTTCACATTATGAGTTTATCGTTCGGCCGTTTAATAGAGTATGTTGAAGAGTACAAGAGAACAAAGATGATATGTCAGATGGTGGGGTAACATTTTTGATGGTCTTAGTAATAGGACAAAATGATATTGTCATAGAATGACTTGCTTTCAAAATTAGGGTAGTAGCTTTCATCCTTTCCTTTGTGGGAGTGCTTGTTGATGCTAGCTACCCAAGGATGAAATAAAGCTACCTTCCTTCAAAAGTCTGTGTTCTTCTAAACGTTTACCAAATGAATGGACAACACTGCCCTGTCATTTCAGTGTTAGGCTGGATAACCTTGGTGTCTGTAGCAGCTAGTAAATGAGCATTCACTGCTAAGTACTGCAGTCTTCAGAATTTTAGAGCCTTTACCAAATTAGGTAGGATAATTAACTTATCCCTAAATGACTGGAAATCCTTAGGGGTGGTGTGGAACTGGAATGGGTTGCCCAAGGAAGTTGTGAGTGCTCCATCCCTGGCAGTGTTTAAGGCCAGGTTGGACGAAGCCTTGGGTGGCATGGTTTAGTGTGGGGTGTCCCTGCCTATGGCAGTGGGGTTGGAACTAGATGATTTTAAGGTCCTTTCCAACCCTAACTATTCTATGATTCTATGACAACATAAGGGGTTTTTTATTCTTTTATATCTTACTTTATGAGTGCAGAGATAAACATTTTGATTCTGGACTTTTCTACAGATTTAGCATTTAACTAGCAACACACACACATATAAAACACTTTCTTTGATGTACAGAACACCAGTGCCATTGTCTGTATGCTTTGGAAGCACTGCTCACATTTGTATTTCCCAGTGAAACAATCAATAATTTACTAATTCTGGTGACTTTTATCCCTCCAAAGAATTTGTTCAAAGATTTTCTGTGTAAGTCAGTATAAAACACATAGCTGCAATGGTAAGTATAACACATTAACCAGCCTTGCACGTTGCATTTGAGATAAAATTAAGTCTCAGAGGTGTTTCTGGTATTTGGAACAAGAATTCTCATTAATTTCTGACATGGGATTACTCCTTTGGGCCTCTTTTTCAGAGCATCATTTCTTATTATTATGGTGCAGTGATGATGGTAAATATCCAATAGTGCTCCTCTACGCATGCCTAAAGGAGTTTAAGTACTGTCTTGCTAATGTCATTCAGTATATCCACTGCAACTCTTCTGTAGACTTCTTGTTTCTTTCCTCCCAAAAGACAGAAAACCATGCATTCTGTCATTTTATGGAAAGAATAAAAAAAATCAAGTTTTTACAAACGGTTTGTAAAAGCTTGTGTTGTTTAAGGCCAACTGGTAAATCAGAACCACACATCTGCTCACTGTCAGACATAAAGCTACAGAAAAGCAGGGAGATGATCACACAGAATCACACAGAATCACACAGAATCATTAGGTTTGGAAGGAACCTTTGGAGATCGTCTTGTCCAACCCCCCTGCCAAGGCAGGGCCACTTAGAGCAGGTTGCACAGAAACATGCCCAGGTAGGTTTTAACTGTTTCCTGAGAGGGACACTCCACAACCTCCTCAGGCAGTCCGTTTCAGTGCTCTGCCACTCAACATAAAGAAGCTCTTTCTCAGGTTGAGAAGAAACATTTTGTGTTTTAGTTTATGGCCATTGCTCCTTGTCCTGTTGCTGGGCTCCACTGAAAAGAGTCTGGCACCATCCTCCTGGCACCTGACTTTGAGATATTTACATTGAGACAAAGAGGCACAAAAGCACAAAATGTAATCTGTTCTAAGTAATGCTAAGTTCGATGGCTTTCTAATGGAAAATAACTTGTGGTGCTTGAAGGTAGTTGACATGGTTTCAGGTCCATTGGACCTTAGTACAAAAGGTGTAAGAAAAGCATAATAAAATACCAGGACCTGGAGATATGACTAGCAGATGCGCACAGTTAAACTAACTGGTAAGTAGAAGGCCAGGATGATTGCTATGTTTGTGGTGTTAATAAACCCATTAAGCTGGTGTAAACATTTACTGGGGAGTATCCAGGACTAGCAGATATCTAGGATGGGAGCAGTTAAACTAACTGATAAGTAGAAGGACAGGATGATTGCTATGTCTGTAATGTTAATTAAGCTGGTTATGAAGATTGTTGGGAAAAGTAAATGATTCTTAAAGACCACCATCACATTTTTATATGCATGTGGGAAACTTTCTGGAAAAGGATGTAATTCGTGTGTAGCCTCATAAGTATGTATGTATGTATGCTCAGTGACCATATAAGGATGACCTGTATAGCAATATGGGGACACACCTTAGGAGGAGCTATGCACCTTGTTTCCTGGTGCCGCAATAAAGAATACCTGCTTGTCAACTTGAAACTGTTGGTGAGTTTGTTCCTGGAGTTTTCTCTGAATCCACATGCATTAATGAGATCCCCTCTCAGTCCTCTCTAGACTAAACAGGCCCAGCTCCCACAGCCTATCCTGATAAGAGAGATGCTCCAGACCCCTGATCATCCTTGTGGCCCTCTGCTGGATACTTTCTAGTAGCTCTTTTCTTGTACTAAGGATCCCAGAACTGGACACAGTATTCCTGTGGCCTCACCAAGGCTGAGGAGAGGGGGAGGATTACCTCCATTGACCTGCTGGTCACATTCCTTCTGCTCCTTCTCAGATTACTCTTGGTCCTCCTGGCCACAAGGGTATATTGCCAGCTCATGGTCAATTTATCTATCAATTCTCCCAGGTCCTTCTCAGCTGAACAACCCAGTCAGCCCCCTGCCTGTACTGGCACTTGTGGTTCTTCCTTCCCAGGTGCAGCCCCCTATACTTGCCCCTGTGTTAAGTTTCTCTCTGCACAATTCTCAAGCCTATCAAGGTCCTGATGAATAGAAGCATAGCAGCACAGCCTTGGGGTGTATCAGTCACTCCCCCCCATCTTCATATCATCAGCAGTGCAAGCAGTTATGGTACAGGGCCAGCTGTGAAGGAGTAAGAGATGACAATTCTAGTTCAGCATGAGAAGTCAGCTCTGAGTCTTTTTTCTATAGTGCCACCAACAACCACATGCAAGAAGAATTTTCCATTACGATTAATATAAATTACTGACAGTCTGATAGAAAAAAAATAGCATTTGGAAACAAGAGTCCTTCACTTTATGGACTTCATGAAGATGTATGAATCTAGAAATTACGCTGTGGTTCTTCCTATTACACAGCAAAAAAAAAAAGTTGAATCCCATATAATGGAAAATATAATTTTCATTGTCTTTGTGCCAGATTCTTAGCATACATAAAATGGTGTTAAATAAAGCTGGATAAGACTCTGTGACTGTGCGCAAGCATAAGATCTGAATTTTAATATCACATGACAAAAAATACAATTAACGGTGCATTGAGAAGAAAGCTATTCATAGAACACAACTTGCTGAATCCCCAAAATTGTGTACTAGAATAACAACCAAATGATAAATTAATACTCAGTAGCTATAACCTTTGATAAAATACTAAAACTGAAAGTATTTTTTCTTAATTTTTTACATACTGCTTTATTTAATATCCAAATATAAAATACTCTTTGGAAATTTAAACACTTCAAAATGTTCAGGGAAATGGTATCAACTTTTAGAACCCTACCTGCTTATCAAAATGGATTTTGTTCTTCCAAGATATAGAATCAACATGTCTATTTGTGTACCTGCTCGTTTGCAAACTATTTCATTGAAACAGTTTCCCTGAATTTATGAACATAATATTTCAAGTTATGGACACCACAATAGCACAAGTCATAAAACTATTTCTAAGTTTAATAATAGTAAAAAACCAATGATATACTTCAAATTGCATTGGAAGTTAATAATTAGAGCCACTGTTAATGCAGGATGAACAAAATTCAACATGTGTTTCACGGATGCCTCTGTCTTCTGAGTTGTTAAAGAGATTCTTTGGAAGAAACTCAGAGGAATTGTGTTATTCATTGGGAGTTAAGAACAGATGTGTATAATAAGTGTCTGGGGTGAGACGGAAATCTGTGAAGCTATATATTACATCAAATTTTTTCCTATCATTCTCAATTAGCTTTTGGAGAGTCACAACTGCAGTGTCACCAGCTGCTATTTAAATTGACTACAATTTTTACTAAGTAAAAATGGATGCTATATATCAGATTTTATTCCACTGTCTGAAAACTAAAGGGTGGATTATTGAGAACTAAATTGGCTGTGCTTCTTCTATACTCCTTCTGTTTTTTTAATCTCTCTTTTCCTTTTATTTTTACCAGCAACTGAACAAAAGTTAAGTACATGAAGTACATGAACACTAATTGATGTATCTTCTTTTGGATCTCTATAATTTCTGTTTCTCAAAATACAAATCTCTAATGAAATTACAGAACATGGAATATAATATTCATTTTCTAGGCATTAAGCCCAGAGTTGGCATCAAGATGCCAACACTAGGTCATATGAATGATTAGAGCAAACTTCCTCAGAGAGGAAAATGTTTCCTTTTCTACAGTACTATACTTAAAAATCTGATTTATCACACAAATCAAAGGTATATAAAATGGTTTGATAATCAGTTTTATCAATTAGGCTGTCATGTGTAAATCAATGCCTTGTGTTAAATGCAAAGTCCATGATAATTTCCTACCAAACTTTCAATTTCATGTCAGTAAATACATTATTTCACTCACCTTAGCTTGAATTCTAGAGACATATGGCAAGATCCACTAAAGTTCTTTCTTTAACACTTTCAGACTAAGAATTATATCCTGTTAAAGGTATATTTCATACACAGAAGCATCTGGTAACTTCAAAAATTACCTTTAGAAAAACATGGGTTTTATTATTATATTTTGTATTATTAGAGACATTATAACACTTTAATATGGAAATCAAAGGTTCTGCAAGAATGTACGGCAATAGATACAGTGACCTTATCACTCTCTACAACTTCTTGAAAGGAGGTTGTAGACAGGTGGGGGTTGGTCTCTTTCACCAGGCAGCAACGGACAGAATGAGAGGACACAGACTCAAACTGCGCCAAGGAAGGTACAGGTTGGATATTAGGAAGAAGTTTTTCACGGAAAGAATAATAAAATATTGGAACAGTCTGCCCAGAGAGGTGGTGGAGTCACCATCCCTGGATGTGTTTAAAAAGAGACTGGATATAGAACTTGATGACATGGTTTAGTGGAGGTGTAGGGCATGGGTTGGACTTGATGATCTTAGAGGTCTCTTCCAACCTAGTGATTCTGTGATTCTGTGATTCTAATTTAGCTTCCTTCTCAAATAACTTGAGTTTGGATCTTTCCTCTGTAGAAAAATATTCTTTTATGTACCAGCACAGGTGGGAATAGTAAAACTGTATGATACCTTTATTTTTGAACTGTAGTTCCTATTGGGATCTAAATATAGACTCATTCTAACAAAAGTTAACTCAAAGTTTTGTGATGACTGAAAAGTAAGCAGAGCCACACAGCTGTGCTATAAGTTGTCAAGCCAAGTCTGAACATGTGTTAGCCAGGTGCTTGGCACAGTGGGCAAGAGGAAACATCTCTTTGCAATTAGAAATAAATGGTTCTTGTAGACATTAATTCCTTAATTCTTTTCTACAGGATTTACTATTTTTAATGCACATAGTATGAATATGCTATACATAGGTGCATTGTTTCAAAGAAACTGAATGAAAAGAAAGGATTTATCTGGTGTAAAAAACCTTAGGACTCAGAGCAGCACTAAGAGATTATAACATTAACTATTATTTCATCTTTTCTTTAATTAGGGCAGCCACACCTCAGAAAATGTATGCTCAGTATTTCTGTGGCAACACAGATACACATTACATGCATCACTTATCTAAGAACTAGCAGCAGCCAGGTTTTAGTGTGAGGCTGGAAGGAAAATTATGAAAGGGCATCTGATGGATTGAATAATGTCTCTGAGTATTGAACTGAGTATTGAAACCATGAATCCATCTAAGAAAAATAAACCTCCTCTGGCAGGTTGAATGTGGGATTTCTGAAATTACAATTCAAGAAGCTTGAAAAATGCATCTAAACTAACTTAGATCACCAATAAAATAGCTTAAACAAAGATTAGCAATTATTTCTTCCTAATTTGTTACTTTGAAGTGATTTATGTTCCAGTATGTACAGATAGCCTTATTCTTTCATTTTCCTTCTCTGATTAAAATAATTAATTCTTCAGTAGTAAGGGCTGGATTATATGACAGCATGTTAATAGTCAATCACTTGCAATTTCTACAAGTGGTCTACATCTAATACAATTGATAGATTTTTTTCTTTGTTTCAGGTGTCATCACTACAATAAAAATTTGTCTTTTATGTGGCTGTAAACTGCTTGTAGGTCATGAAATAGAATGAGCTTATTGCACAAAGTGAACACATTGTTGCTAATTCTCGGTATTCATTGGCAGTACAAGAAAATGAAAGCAAGTTAAATTTTGTCTTCCTATACAGCTAAAACTTAAATTCCACTAAAGGCACACCTAGCTAATGGTTCATATTTAATTACTGTCTGTGTTTAATTTGATGACTTGTTAAAGTTGAATTTTTCCGAATTTCAGAGTATGTCACATCACTCAAGGACCAGAATAGTGAGCTGTCAACTGCCTACTAAACAGAACTGAAAAATCTGAAGACGACAACTGATTTATATCATTAAGAGTTTTCATCATCAGAAGAAACATAAGTCGTTGCACTACTTCAAATAGCTACTGACAACTCAAATTATTTTATTAGAAGCTGTAGATTTGTTTATACTTAATCATTTGGCTATTCTTTCTCATTTATGAGCAAGTCAGTAGCTATTAAGAAAAGATATATCTAGGCTTTTTATAGACAAAAGTAATTAAAGTATCTAATAACAGAAAAAAATCTCAATAAAGATACTGGTACACACAAAAAGTTCATGGCTGTAATATTTAGTATCAGTCTAAAACTCAGAATGGGAATAATTACTGGGGTTTGTGGGTTTTTTTCATTAACATATTTCAAGGTAAATCAACTAAAATAATTACATGCTAATTCATGAAAAATAAAGCACCTGCATTTAAAAAGACCACGTAGCACAGTGTTCAATGAATTGTAATAAAACCTGTGAAAATCCAGGAGCCTACTAGGTTTATAAGTTTTTACAGCTTCTTCATAAGAAATGCTATTGACCCATCACTGCTTGCCCTGTTGGATCTTCCTGTTCTTGAAACCACAGCCATCAACACCTTTCTCAAAATAGGCTTCAGAGATGAGCTGATCAGATAACTCAGTGACTTATATTCAGTGAGTTGCCAGATATAAACTGGCCTGGGAGTTAGGAGATCCCAGGCCAGCTTGTTCTCTTGACAAAAAGTGTGTTAATGCACATATTCTGGAAAGAATGCAAGTCTATTATGTTTTTCTATGGTGGACTTTTTTCTCAGTCCTTTCAGCTGAAACAATTTGCTTTTGAATTAAATATAAAGACAAATAAAGGAACTAAGAAACTGGAGTTGAATACATCTACCTTAGATTAAGCTTCTCAGAGTAAAACATCTAAGTTTGTTGTACTCACATGAGTCTCTTTTTAAACACAGTGAAGAGAAATAGGCAACAGAGAGCCATTTGTCTTGCACTGCTACAGATATATAAGACAGGTCAAATGAATCACCCTCTGGAGGTGCATGTTTCTCTCCACTGACCATTAGTGGGACATAGGTGACTATCTCATACTTAAATGTATAAATTTTAGATGTCTAATGTTACATGAGATAAATTCTAACCCCAGAGGCTAAGGAAGATGGTAGGGCAGGAGGCCATGTAAAAAAAACAGTCATTGCTCCTATTATTTGGCAGGATTTTTACAAACTAGAACACCATTATCTCACCTGTTGGTGTATACTCAACTAATGTAAAACCACTTGTCTTGGATAACATTCTCCTCATGAAAGTTTACAGTTCCTTTATGTGACAGTCACAAATAAAAATTGAATAGTTAATCCCAAAACATCTTCCCATTGTGCAGTTATTATTTCAGCAAATTGACAGCTTTGTTAATGGCCACATATTAAGACTTATTTGTGTCATTGCAAATAATGCAAGGTCCCCTTGGACAGTCTCTTATCCTCCATCTTACAAATATCTTGTGCTTGGTGAACTAGAAAGAAGTCCATTGTATGATGCCCACCTAATAAATTATATACTAAAATATGCAGATCCATACTGGTTTACCATGCTGCCATGCACGTACTGGGGTTATAAAAACTGGTGCATAATGTAGGTTATTTTTATGCTTTGTGAGTTTTGCATGTAACCAGCATTGAAATGCAGGTGACTAAACATTATCAGAAGTAAGTATATTTTCAGGAGCTAAAGTAGAAATTATTGAATGTGACATTTTGGTTTTGGATAAGGCATTTGTATATTCACATACTTCTGTATTAACCAGTGTTCTCAATGACTATATCCATCAAATCAGAAGTATGTTTAAAAACAAATTGACACACTCATCTCTGAAAATCTCATTTGTTTTCCTGCATCCAGCAATGGCTGTAGTACACCTGAGTCCCTAGACTCCAGTCTTCTATAATAATGATCAATTTTACATTGTGGACAATTTTGTTTAAGTGACATATAGAACTGAATGGAAATAGTGTTTGAAGTGTTGTGATGTTTTTAACCTGTGCCGTGGAATTTTATATTTCTTGTTTGCAAGACCTGATTTACCAGCTTGCTTGGGTAAGGAGGCATGCCATTTCCTGCTAGCTTTAAAATGAGCATGAACAATATTGTTTGAGGATTATACAGTATAAACACCTTTTGGCTCTTCCAAGGTCCCCAAGTAGTCTGTAATACAGGGCCAAAGTTTCTCCTCTTTCTCTTTTTTCCTGCAAATAAAAGATTCTGATATTCTGTAGCTGTTATCAGTGATAGCTCATCTTTTTCAAAAAAACATACCTGGCTCTGAAGTTCACACTTTACTCAAGGACAAATCAGGAAACTTTATTAAACTTGTTAATGTGAGTCTGCTTCTTGATTAAAACAGAAAACTTAGTTGCCTTAGTAGGGACATTTTCTCTAAATTGCTAACAAAAAAAAAAAAAAATGCAAATCACTTTTTGCAATATACTTTATTCTTCTATTCTCTTATGGTCATTATCAGCATCTGCTGTCAGATGTACATAGTAATATAAGTATTATCTCAGGAGCAGGCAAAAAGTTCAGATGCATGATGCATGCCAAATTTTCACCAGGTCTTATCAGAGTTAATGATTTTTTTTTTTTTTTAATGGCTTGATGAGGAAGACTTAAATAGTTTGTAGTTAGCATAATGAAGCAAATACTTTTTCCTTCACTTTACATAATACTGTTTCTTGAAATTTATATCTGACTTTTTTAAAAGAAAGAAAACCACAGAAATCATCTAAGTTTTTAAATAGTTTAGGTAATTACTTTCCATATAAATAGTGGTTATCATTTTTCTTGGGGAAAATATAAGTCAACATTATTAACAACATTAAGTCATTCAGGATGAACCTGCAGAGCAAATTGTTTGGTTTTTCTCATATTTTATTCACTTGCTTAGAATGTCTAAAAAAAGAGAATTGTTATATGTGCATTGTTTACAGTTTTCCATGATTTTTTTTTCAGATTTGATAGTATGTCATGTGTTCTGGCATTTTATATATACATCCACAATGACATCAGTAAAAAGCTTGAAAGGAATGGGCTTAGATATTTCAAACTTTTATTTCTTTTTTCTTTTTAACTGATGGAAATTAGCTTTTCACCAGACAAAACTAAACAAAACAACCAAAAAATGAAACCCTATTGAAATGAACACAAGGTCATGCTATCCCACCAAAATCTATAACATATTCAAATACAATATATATATTTCAAAAGACGTTATGTTTCATTTTCAAATTGTTGTCAAATAGTTTTAGAGCACTAGCCTCCTTGAAATCTTGATGTTCTTTTCATGTATTTAAAATGTCATGCTTATATGCACATTTGACAGAAAATGCATTAAGGTTCATCCATTATGTTTTCACTACTCTTTTCAGAGTAAGTAGAAATATCTAACAAGCATTGATTCTTTTTCTTAAAAATGATACATTACTTCCATTCCAAAAATTCTAATCATGTACTTCAAATTGTTTCCAACTGTAACACCAAATTTCTTTGAGGGCAACCAGATCTCCTTAGAAAGGAATTTTATTCTTTTTTCCCCTTGCAACAGCCCCACAGGTGTTATATCATGCTAAAACACACTTTATTTTGTATCTCACTGCCCCAAAAAATAAGACATTGTATGTATAGAATTTTTTAAAAGCCTTGTTTTCTATTTTACTTCCACATATAGAACACATTAACCTAAGCAAAGGGATTTTTCTTGTCTCTGTATTTCTCACAAAAATCTATTTTTCAGTACCAATATACCCTTAATTGTTTACCACATGAATAGTACTAGAAAAATTAAAGCATATTTCATAACACTACTTGCACTACACCAGACTGTTTCAGTGGCAACAAGGTAAACATATTTTGTTCTAAATGCACAGTCCCCCTGTCACAGTCTATAGGAGACAATATGTCAACTTCACCATTCACTGCCTCCCACTCCAACCGCACTTAATATTAATTTTTATCTATGTAACACTATTCATTGTATAGTAATGTTAATTCAAATGGATTAGGCAAGATACCCTTGTATAATATTTCAATGGAATACCTTGAATATATTGTTCTTTGAAAGTAAGACAGGCCTTCTGCAGTCAAAGAGGTAATCCCATTAGCACCATTGCTTTGAACATATACAGAGATAACACAAGCTAAGATAGTCTTTATTTTCCAGTAATAGTGCTGGCCAGATATGAGTAGAAAAAACACATTTTATTGTGCAATATTATTTAATTAAAAATTCAGTAAATAGTTTGATTCCCAAATCTACAGTGATTTTTGCAGAAGTTTATACATTATGCATTTCAAAATGAAATACAATTATGTCTAATTAAACGCTTTCCAGTAGTTTCCATCAATAATTTCCAGGAATATTTCTGAATATTATATTTCATGTTCACAAATTATCTGGCCTTTAAACAATTTAAAAATGGCAGATTATTTTTTGATGAGTACCTGTAAATATTATAAAGAGAAGTTCAAATTACAGTAAATCAAATACAGAATTATAAGATTTGTTTATAAAATTATATCTAGTATATATACAACAAATACACATAGCAAATCTTTCATTACCATGATTTGCACAGAAAGACAAAAGCACTTTAAATTTCCAGGAAAAACTGCAACAAAGATTAACTTTTCCAGTAACTACAGACAAGCATATAGAATCAGAATCATAGAATAGTTAGGGTTGGAAGGGACCTTAAGGTCATTTAGTTCCAAATCCCCACCATAAGCAGGGAAACCCCACACTAAACCACGTCACCCAAGGCTTCATCCAACCTGGCCTTCAACACTGCCAGAGATGGAACAATCACAGCTTCCTTGGGCAACCCATTCCAGTGCCTCACCACCCTCACAGGAATGAACTTCTTCCTTAGATCCAATCTAAACCTTCCCTGTTTAAGTTTGAACCCGTTACCCCTTGTCCTGTCACTACAGTTGCTAATGAACAGTCCATCCCCAGCATCTCTATCGTCCCCCTTCACATACTGGAAGGCTGCTATGAGGTCTCTATGCAGCCTTCTCTTCCCCAAGCTGAACAGCCCCAACTCTCTCAGCCTGTCTTTGTACGGGAGATGCTCCAGTCCCCTGATCATCTTCATGGCCCTCCTCTGGACTTCTTCCAACAGCTCGATGTCCTTTTCATGTTGAGGACACCAGAACTGCACACAATACTCCAAGTGACATCTCCCGAGAGCAGAGTAGAGGGTCAGGATCACCTCCCTCGACCTACTGGTCACGCTCCTTTTGATGCAGCCCAGGATACGGTTGGCTTTCTGGGCTGCAAGCGCACACTGTTGGCTCATGTTCATTTTCTCATCGACCACCATGTTCATGTTCTCATCGACCAACACCCCCAAGTCCTTGTCCACAGGGCTACTCTGAATCTTTTCTCTGCCCAACCTGTCACTGTGCCTGGGATTGCTCCCACCCAGGTGTAGGACCTTGCACTTGTCATGGTTTTGTTT
>NDXB01012675.1:37583-52932 GCA_002631895.1 Agapornis roseicollis | reverse complement strand
CCCCCCCCCTTCTCTTGGTTTTTTTTTTTTTTTTTTTTTTTTTTGGTTGTGTGTCTGTGTATTACTGATTTTTATGTTGTTTTATGTTTGTTTGGGACATTTTTGTTCAACATCGTTTCCTTTTTCAGGATCCTGGTGAGATACCTTCCAAGACTGCTTGTAGTGAGTGGGGCTGGTTTTCTTCTGATTTGATCCTTGTTTGGTCATTCAGGCATCTACAAAGCAACTTGTTCTTTGACTTTAGTGTGTAGTCTCAAATTGTTAGAACAAGCAAGTTGCAAAAGTGGTAGTGGGATCTGTACAATGAATTACTGTCAGAGAGCAACAAGTCAGAAGGAAACCGAGCAACAAACCGTTACTCTTTTGCAAACTACTACATTTTATGTTGTTAAATTAGGTTCAGGAATACTTACTGCCCTCTCCCCTGCCTCCAAAGAGCCTGGATCACTGGAGAACCATAGTGTGCCTGCTTCATCAGGTGTTCCTAGCTGGACCTCTGAACTTCTTTATGGCTGCTTTCAAAAACTTTACCTCTAACAATTTATAAATGTAGTTTGAACACTGCTTCATTGTGACAGAGTAATAAAATTCCTCTGCTAATTCAAACATCAGCCTTATGTACTGCATTACAATTCACACGGATTGATGACTACTGTCTGAAATTTTGGTGAAAGAGAAAGTTAGAAATACTTTTTACAAGATTCTGCCATTTCTCTGAAAAATCATGGCAATCAGGTGAAGTTCCTGATGACTGAAAAAGGGGAAATATAACCCCCATTTTCAAGAAGAGAAAAATAGATAACCCAGGGAAATACAGATCAGTGAATTTCACCTCTGTGCCTAGTAAAATCTTGGAGCAGATCTTCCTGGAAGGCATACTAAAGCACATGATAAACAAGGAGGTGCTTGGTGACAGCCAGTATGGCTTCACTAAAAGGAAATTATGCCTACGGAATGGATAGACAGGGGTAGAGCAGTTGACGTTATTTACCTGGACTTGTGCAAAGCGCTAGACACTGCCCTGCAAGACATCCTTGTCTCCAAATTGGAGAGACATTGATTTGATACGTGGACCACTTGGTGGATAAAGGACTGGCTGGATGGCCACATGCAAAGAGTTGTGGTCAATAGCTCAATGTCCAGGTGGACACCAGCAATGAGTGGTGTCCCTCAGTGACTGTTGATGGGACCAGGCTTGATCAACATCTTTACGGTAACATAGACAGTGGGATAGAGTGAGTGCTTATCAAGTTTGCCAATGACACCAAGCAGTGTGGCTCAGTTCATACGCCAGAGGGAAGAAATGCCATACAGAGGGATCTTTACATGCTTGTGAGGTGAGCTGATGCCAGCCTTACAACGTTTAACCAAGACAAGTGCAAGGGCCAACATCTGGGTGAGAGCAATCCCAGGCACAGCTACAGGTTGAGATTCAGAGCAGCCCAGCAGAAAAGGACTTGGGGGTGTTGGTCAAGGAGAAACTTAACATGAGCTGGCAGTGTGCACTTGCAGCCCAGAAAGCCAATGGTATCTTGGGCTGCATCAAAAGGAGTGTGACTAGCAGGTGGAAGGAGGTGATCCTGCCCCTCTACTCTACCCTCATGAGACCTCACTTGGAGTATAGTATACAGTTCCAGTGTCATAGAATCATAGAACAGTTAGGGTTGAAAAGGACCTTAAGATCATCTAGTTCCAACCCCCCAGCCATCAGCAGGGACACTCCACACTAAACCATGTCACTCAAGGCTTCATCCAATCTGGCCTTGAACACTGCCAGGGATGGAGCACTCACAACTTCCTTGGGCAACCCATTCCAGCGCCTCACCACCATAACAGTAACGAATTTCTTCCTTATATCCAGCCTAAATTTTCCCTGTTTAAGTTTTAACCTGTTACCCCTTGTCCTGTCACTAGAGTCCCTAATGAAGAGTCTATCCCCAGCATCGTTAGAGGCCCCCTTCAGATACTGGAAGAATGCTATGAGGTCTCCACACAGACTTCTCCAGGCTAAGCAGTCCCAACTTTCTCTATCTTCAAAAGGGAGGTGACAAGACGTTCAAAAGGCAGAGTTCATCTCTGCCTTTCATTTTAGGGGTAAGGTTTGCTTCTCATGTGCCTGAGCCCACCCTTGGAAGGTCTGTGAGAATGAGGAACTACCCATAGCAGAGGAAATGGTGTTCAAGCCGATCAGACCCATGTATTCATGTAACCAAGTCTTATGCACCAGGGATTCTGAGAGAGACAGCCAATATCACTGCAAAGCCACTAACACTTACCTTTGAAAGGTCAGAACAATAGAGGGCAAATCCTACCTGTCAAACCTCACACCCAGCTTCAAGATGGGCAAGGAGTATCTGGGGAGCTGTTGTCCTTGGGAAGATTATGGAGCAAATCATCCTGGAAGCTATTTTCAAGTACATAAAAAAGATAATGAAGTAACTGAGAACAGCCATGTGTATTTCCTGGCAGCAAACAATACTTAACCAGCTTCCCTTCTACAGCAGCATGACTGGCTTTTTTCAAAGGAAGAGCAGTAAATGTAGCTTGCTTTGACTTCAGCAAGACCTCTGGTGCAGTCTTTTTTACTACCTTTGTAGCCAAGATGGTGAGACGTGTATTATAAGTGAGTGGAAAAGTGCTGTGAACCAATGGCAAAGAGATCTCACTGCTGTCTTCAGTACCTAAATGGGGAAGTTGCAGAGAGGATAAAGACAGACATCTCTTAAAGATGCTGAGGAAGTTGGGGCTGTTCAGCCTGGGGGAGAGAAGGCTGCGTGGAGACCTCATAGCAGCCTTCCAGTATCTGAAGGTGGGCTATCAGGATGCTGGGGATGGACTGTTCATTAGCGACTGTAGTGACAGGACAAGGGTTAACAGGTTCACACTTAAACAGGGGAAGTTTAGATTGGATATATAGAAGAAATTCTTTACTGCAAGGGTGGCGAGGCACTGGAATGGGTTGCCCAAGGAAGTTGTAATTGCTCCATCCCTGGCAGTGTTCAAGGCCAGGTTGGACGAAGCCTTGGGTGGCATGGTTTAGTGTGAAGTGTCCCTGCCCATGGCAGTGGGTTGGAACTGGATGATCTTAAGGTCCTTTTCAACCCTAAATATTCTATGATTCTCCCTGTATTTTTTCTCCATATAATCTGTGCATGTTATATTCCATAACCTGCAAGGAACTGAAAATTCTTCTTTGCACAACAGCTACACTAAAACAGTAACATTATAAGGATCCATTTTCCAGGTTTGGTTTACCCCCTGGTCTAGTTGGACTTCCATAACACTAACTATAAGTGGTCCAATTTCTGGTTGCCTTCCTTTTTTTCTCCTCATGTTCAGAATTCATAGCCTGCTATTTTTTGCCAAGAAACTTTCTTTAGATTATATTAATTTAAGTGATACCCTAATTAATACCATAATAAATGGCACAAACTCAGCAAATTGTAACAACTGAGCAGGGAAAAAAATAGATGCCTGGACATGATTAGCTTCCATAAATGAGACCAGCAGGATAAGGTCAAGTCTCAAAGTACAGCCTTAAAGTACAACAGCAGATTTGCAGTGTCCCTTAGTCTCAGATAGGATTGTGTCATCCCTCTTCTCAATTTTCTCGATAGTTTAATTATTAGTAGATAATTTTAAATTTATATAAATCACTGCACATACTATATAACCAAATGACCAATTAGATTAGTGGCAGTAAAATTTTATTATAACATTCTAGTTTGAAAGGGATTAAACAGATTCTTATTAAAATTCAGAGACTAAAGTTTGAGGGAAAAGATTAGAAGAAATCAATATTCCCTATGGTAGTCTAATTAGTTTCCCCCCTTTTACAGTGGAGTAAAAAAAATATAATTAATCTAGTAGGAAATTAATTCATCTGAAAAATATAAAAAGTAAGAAATAAAATGCTAGAATATTAAAATGCTATGATTAAAAGGAAGATCATCACGGCATAATATGTGTTTGATTGTAAGGAAACCCTTAACATAAGACCTGAACTTCTGAAATGAAGTGATCATCTTGTGTTGCCAGATAGGAGCTTCAGCTCACTTGCATCTCAGTGGGAACTCAGAGTTTTCAGCAGCACTCAAGAAAAGCTCAGAATTTAGCAGAAACAGTGCCATTCTATTGAACATTCAGGTAGGAAACTTTTACATGAATAAATTTGTTTAAAAGCGCAGTGCATGTTCCCCTTATTTTTGATAGCTTTTAAACGTTATTCAGAAGCTAAAGCAGCTCCACTGCCAAATGGAATGACTAAATGCAGTACAATGAACAAAAACAGGTGCCTTAGAAGTTCATTGTTTTTTCTTGCTCCATTTCACATTGCCAGAGTAACTTTTCTGCCATCCAAAATTTGTGGTTAAACCAGACAACTCGAAAATCTAGATTCTGCTTCAAAAATTACAAAACGAACTGGTTTGAGCCCCCACCCAGAGACTTTGGAAAACTAAATGTCTTCTCTGCATACCCTTAAAAGTCCACATTTCTCCGACTTGTAATCAGGAAGTTTGTTCAATATAAAATAAATTTTTGGCCAAAGGAAATAAAATATTTTTACACGAAAACAATGTACATTCACTATACCAAGAGCATGTCCAGTCCCACAGTGTTTTGTGTAAGACTTCTGCTTCAATTCAATAAACATCCACACTCTAAAAAATGTCCACCCTCTTTTCCAAGTAGCAACATCAAACTACTGGACTGTTATGGAAGTTCAACCAAGAGCCAGGCTTAAACATTTGTCTCAGTTATGTTCGTCTTCAGTCTAATGAGAACATGAATGGCACACCTAGTCTCTTCCTGACTGACTCCAGGTTTCTCCATGTTGCCACTGTGCACCTTTTCCTTCCACCACTCCATCACACCCATTTTAGTAGCAATCAGCTTACGTTTGAGTTAATTGATCACTTTTGTTTGTCTCTGATCAATCCTACTGAAACTATTACATCATACAGTAGAAACTGGTGAATTCTTTATTACTAAATCAGGCATTAGTTTTCCATGAAAGCACAGAAGAAAGTTATACAGCAAGACCTACTTTGGGCTTCATGCATGACCAGAGTTGCAACTTAGGTTTTACCCCTTAAACCTTCAGAGCAAAGCAGAATTGAAGAGTCAATAAACAATATGTGAGAAAAAATGAAAAGAAACAGCTCTTTGAACATTTTTTCATTATGAATATTAGTTTTATCTATATACAGTCTTCCAAACATTTCCTTTGGTAAATGCAATAGACTAACTGCTATAGATTACCCAAAATGATGCACATTTACACCAAACCTCAGTCAGCATTTATGATCATACAGTCATGCTGTTTATGCAACGCAAACTCCCATGCTATCAAGATGACAGATACCAAAACAAGCTTTATATATGTTTTTCGTATTTCAAATTAACAGCTTTCATTTGTGTGTGCTTGGTTGTTCTATTCCCTGGTATGTCCTCTGCAAATATAGACCTTATTGTGTAGGGAAAAAAAAAAAAAATCTACTACATATGTTATCATATTTGCAATTCATTCATTTAAACCAAACAAGGTTTATAAGGTCCAAATATTCCCTAGGTAAATATTTACTATATTTTTAATCTATAGCATTTTAATCAATGAGTAGAATCATCTTCCAATTGCAATGACAGTTGTGCCTTAGGTATTCCACTTGTTCTATTTCTTATCTAGATTTGCAGTGTGTACCTACCACTTTGTTTAAATGTTATAAGAATAGATGTAGACTTGTTCAAGAAGAAGGAAGGGGAACATAAAAGATGTGGAAAACTGTAGTGGTTTAAACCCAGCCACGCATCTTGTTCACTCACTCAATCCCCCTTTCTTGCCCTCCCCTGTTTCCAGAGGAATGGGGAGGAGAATCAAAAGAATGCAACTCCCACAAGTTGAGCTAAGAACAGTTTAGTAACTAAGGTATAACACAAATCACTACTGCTACCACCAGTAATAATAATGGTAAAGGAAATAACAAGGGAAGAGAATATAGCATCTCACCAGCCACTGACAGATAACTCACAACACCTCAACCCAACTGAGCTGACTGAATACCTTCTCCAACCCCCTCTGAGAACTAGCGCTTCTGGCTAACTCCTAGTTACATCCTGGACATGATGTGCTGTGGTATGGAATACCTCTTTGGTCAGTTTGGGTCAGGTGTCCTGACCCTGCTTCCTCCCGGCCTCCCCTCCTCCCTGGCAGAGCATGAGACTCACAAAGTCCTTGGTTAGAGTTGAATTCACTGAAATTGTATTTGATTTTTTTTTCCTCATTTTCTTAACATTTAAGTGCTTCGTTATATCATTGCTAATATTTTTGTTTCATTTTTCATTTTTGATACATTGCATTTTCTGGCAGGATAATTTTCTGTCAAGTTGTTGTGGTGCTTTCTATTATATATGGGTAAATAATGGAATACATACATACACATGGACAAAAATAGTTGAACAAAATTATGACTGCAGTGAAAAGAATAAGTTTATCCTGCTTTGAAGGAAATAGCTTGTTACCACATGCTGCCAGCAGGAAAAAAATTGCTTCTTTTGTGAGACTGCATAGCAACTATAAAGTTTGCTAGATGTTTCCTTGTTAGCCCAACCAGTCTTCATTGTGTGATTTATTACTTGGATATAAAACCAAATAATAATAAAATACTTTAAAATACATGTATTAAATTTCCTACTGTTATAAGTTATGCAACATTTACTACTACAAAACTGTAATGGAAATTTCACAAATGTGCTTCTGAATTTAGTTAACATTGCTGCAGAAATTAGCCCTGAAGTGTTACAGATTTTTGCAATCCTGATGATAGTCTGAATGCAAATGTAATAGATGCCTTTCTTCTCCCAGCTGTTACTGTTAACCACCTGATGTTATGTCATTAATGAGAATCAGATCTGAAATAAGAACTTTTACAGAAGGATGGGAAAAGCATGATGAGAGTCTCAAGACTAAGATACCAGAAAATGTTAAACTTTTTTCTTTTGCTCAGTCAATTAACTTACTTTGATTTCAACCTTTTCTGCCTTAAGAGAACCAGCAAGATGATTAATACAATGTCTAGCAGGAGCTTGGCACATACTTATTCTGATAAAGTGACAACCTGAAGCATTCCCTGATCTACTAAATCCAGTGTCATATCTCTGGTGATGGAAAACAATAGCTGCTTCAGAATAAGGAAAAAAAAAGATCTCAGTCATGGTTATGTATCTTAGTGATTTGCTACAGAGGCTGCATGCAATGAGCCAACTACATTTTAAAGAAGTTGCTTTGCTTCATCTGCCTAGTTACTTCTAGGATGAAGATGAGGTACCATAGAAATATTATTCGCTGTTTTCTTTGCACCCTGTGCCTTCTAGAGACCAGCAACTATAAGGGGATGACAGGAATTTTATGTAATGTATTGCATTATGAAATTGTATACAATTTGGAGATTTAAAAATCAAATATTTGTTTGGGTTTGTTGATTTGGGTTTACTTTTTGTTTGTTTTGTTTTGTTTTTTTTTTTTTTTTTTAATGTAGCAATAGGTGCATTACAAAGGAATGAAAGATGCTGAGCAACTTGACCGCAATCCAGCAATACACTTCAGCACCTATCTCACAAGAACTCTTCTTCTAGTGACAGTGTCTTCACACAAAGAGGTACTCAAAATTGGAGGTACTTTTTAAACTAAGAAGTTACTAACTGAAACCCTTCACCACGGATATGCAGTTTGTGAAGGGCAACATCCTCATCATCATTTCTTCTCAGGTGCTTCATAAGATACCTGCTTCTGCCACAGCATTTGATTTGTACCATAACACAGTTACCTCCTACCTGTAGTAGTTCTGTAACACCTGAAGCACTCCTCTGGGTACTTTTTGTTGTTGTGGTGGTGTTATTTGCTGGTTGGGTTTTCTTCTTTTTTTCTGAGGTTGCACTGGCCTAAATTCAAGTCCTGAACAGTTTCAAGCAGTGGAAAAGAAGGGACAAAACACAGTGTAGATGACTGCATGAAGGATGTAGTTCTTGAAAGAACTGGAAAATTTTGGGGAGGGGTCCTGGCAGGACTTACAGGACAAGGTGAGATTGTGTCAGTAAATGGTATAATATACATACAGCAAGCTCACTGCCCTGAACTTCAAGAGAGAAGACTTTGGCTTCTTCAGGAACCTGCTTAGTAAGGTTCCATGGGATAAAGCCCTAGAGGGCAGGGGGACCCAAGGCTGCTGGATCCCCTGCTGGATCAAAGATCCCCTGCTACAAGCCCAGGAGTGTTGCATCCAAACTAGAAGGAAGCGCAGCAGGGGGGCCAGGAGACTTCATTGGATGGATAAGGAGCTGCTGAGGAAAATTTGAAGGAAAAAAGAGGCTTATAAAAGGTGGAAGAAAGGGCAGGTGGCCTGGGATGAATACAGGGATGTTGTCCGGGAAGCTAGGGAACATTTAAGGGAAGTTAAGGCCCAGTTAGAATTAAACTTAGCAAGGGATGTTAAGAAAAACAAGAAGGGATTCTGCAGGTACATTGCTAATAAAAGACAGACAACATAGCCCCCCTCCAGAAGCTATCAGGAGAACAGGCTACGCTAGATTTGGAGAAGGCTGAGGTTCTGAATGACTTCTTTGCCTCAGTCTTCACTGGCAAAGGCTCTCACCGCACCACCCAAGTCTTGGAAGTCAGACACAGGGACTGTGAGAATGAAGACCCTGGGCCCACTGTAGGAAAGGACCTGGTTTGAGACCATCTTAAAAACCTGAATTTACACAAGTCCATGGGATCTGATGAAATCCATCCATGGGTCCAGAAGGAGCTGGCAAGTGATGTTTCTAAGCCACTGTCCATCATATTTGAGAGATCATGGTACTCAGGTGAAGTTCCCACTGACTGGAAAAGGGGAAATATAACCATGATTTTCAATAAGGGGAAAACGGATGACCCAGGGAATTACAGACCAGTCAGCCTCACCTCTGTGCCTGGCAAAATCTTGGAGCAGATTCTCCTGGAAGGTATGCTAAGGCACGTGAAAATCAACGAGGTGGTTGCTGACAGCCAGCATGGCTTCACTAAGGGGAAATCCTGCCTGACCAACTTGGTGGCCTTCTACAATGGGGCTACGGAACTGATGGACAGGGTAGAGCAGTTGATGTCATCTACCTGAACTTGTGCAAAGCGTTCGACACTGTCCCATACAACATCCTTGTCTCTAAATTGGAGAGACATCAATTCGATAGGTGGAGCAGTCAGAGGATAAAGAACTGGATGGATGGCCGAACGCAAAGAGGTGTGGTCTATGGCTCAGTGTCTGGCTGGAAGCCAGTGACCAGTGGTGTCCCTCAGGAATTGGTGTTGGGACCGGTCTTTTTCAATATCTATGTCACTGACATATACAGTGGGATTGAGTGCACGCTCAGCAAGTTTGCCAGTGACACCAAGCTGTGTGGTTCGGTGGATACGCTGGAGGGAAGAAATGCCATCCAGAGGGACCTTGACACGCTTGTGAGGTGGGCTGATGCCAACCTCATGAAATTGAACCATGCCAAGAGCAAGGTCCTACATCGGGGTGGGAGCAATCCCAGGCACAGCGACAGGTTGGGCAGAGAAAAGATTCAGAGTAGCCCTGTGGACAAAGACTTGGGGGTGTTGGTCGATGAGAAAATGAACACGAGTCAACAGTGTGCGCTTGCAGCCCAGAAAGCCAACCGTATCCTGGGCTGCATCAAAAGGAGCGTGACCAGTAGGTCGAGGGAGGTGATCCTGACCCTCTACTCTGCTCTCGGGAGATGTCACTTGGAGTATTGTGTGCAGTTCTGGTGTCCTCAACATGAAAAGGACATCGAGCTGTTGGAAGAAGTCCAGAGGAGGGCCACAGGGATGATCGGGGGACTGGAACATTACCCGTATGAGGACAGTCTGAGAAAGTAGGGACTGTTCAGCTTGCGGAAGAGAAGGCTGCGTGGAGACCTCATAGAAGCCTTACAGTATCTCAAGGGGATCTATAATGATGCTAGGGATGGGCTTCTCATTAGGAACTATAGTAACAGGACAAGGGGAAATGGGTTCAAGAACGACGGCTGGCACAAATAAGAAAGCTTTCTAAGTGGTACTATCGGTGTTTTGACATGCTCTTCTTGACATGGTCCTAGGGATGTAAACATCAACTCTGGGTTGCCCATGCCAAGCAGAGCGAGGCTTGGCTTTCAGAGACCTTCAAAGGCTTCAGCTCCAAGGACACTAAGGCTTTAAGAGGCATCGCAAAAGAAGCATTGCAAAGCAACAATATAACTTCTTTCAACAAAGTTTTATTTGTGCCAGCCAAACAGATGGGGACATAGGCCTCATCTCTAGGGAGGCGGCTAAAATTAAAGCTACAGTTAGGGTTAGGGTTAGGGTTAGCATTCAGAGATCTGAAATCACTAGAGCTCCAGGGGCACTAGTGCTGTAAAAAGCACAGCGGGGAGAATGTGACACAGCAACAATATTAATCCTTACACACCTTTCTAATTTTGGGTGGGCCTCGGTGCAGGCGATGTAGGACTCAGTTCTAGGGACAGGCTAAAATTAGGGTTGGGGTTAGCATTCAGAGATCCAACAAGACTATACGTTCAGGGACACTGGGGATGTAAAAGTCATGCCGAGAGGAGCGAGGCAAAGCACCGATAGTACCGCTTAGAAAGAAAGCATTCATCTTTGCGCCAGCCATGGTGTGGGAGATGTAAGCCTCAACTCTAGGTTGCCCATGCCAAGCAGAGCGAGGCTTGGCTTTCAGAGACCTTCAAAGGCTTCAGCTCCAAGGACACTAAGGCTTTAAGAGTCATGGCAATAGAAGTGTTGCAAAGCACCAATTTAACTTCTTTCAACAAAGTTTTATTTGCGCCAGCCAAATCGATGGGGACATAGGCCTCATCTCTATGGAGCTAGCTAAAATTAGGATTGGGGTTTGATTAGGATTCAGAGATCTGAAATGACTAGATCTCCAGGGGCACTAGTGCTGTAAAAGGCACACTGGGGAGAATGTGGCACAGAAACAATACTAATCCTTCCACATCTTTCTAATTTTGGTTGGGCCTTGGTGCAGGTGATGTTGGATTCAGTTCTAGTGAATTAGGGTTAGGGTTAGCATTCAGAGATCCAAGAAGACTTTAGATTCAGGGACACTTGGGATGTAAAAGTCATGCTGAGTGGAGCATGGCAAAGCACGTATAGTACTGCTTAGAAAGCATTTTTGTTTGTGCCAGCTATGGTGCGAGGGATGTAAGACTCAACTCTTGGTTGCCCATGCATCATTCATGAGTAAGTTTGCAGACGACACTAAGCTGGGAGCTTGTGTTGATCATTTGTAAGGAAGGAGGGCTCTGCAGAGATATCTAGATAGCTTGAATGGACGGGCTGAATCCAATAAGATGAAAGTTAATAATTCTAAGTGCCAAGTCCTGCATTTTGGCTACAAAAACCCTCTGCATTGTTTGAAGTTAGGGACAGTGTGGCTGGACATTTTATAGGCAGAAAGGGACTTAGGGGTATTGGTTGACGGCCAGCTGAACATGAGCCAGGAGTGTGCCTTGGTGGCCAAGAAGGCCAATGGCATTCTGGCCTGTATTAGGAATGGTGTGGCCAGCAGATACAGGGAGGTTATTCTTCCCCTGTACTTGGCACTGGTGAAGGCTGCAGCTTGAGTACTGTGTCCAGTTCTGGGCCCCTCGGTTTAAGAAGGACGTGGAAATGATTGAGCGCGTCCAAGGGAGGGCAACGTGACTGGTGAGGGACTTGGAGCACAAGCCCTATGAAGAACGATTGAGAGAATTGGAGTGGTTTAGCCTGGAGAAAAGGAGACTCAGATGTGACCTTGTCACTCTCTACAACTTCTTGAAANAGGGGCTTGGAGCACAAGCCCTGTGAGGGGAGATTGAGAGAACTGGAGTTGTTTAGCCTGGAGAAAAGGAGACTCAGAGGTGACCTTATCACTCTCTACAACTTCTTGAAAGGAGGTTGTAGACAGGTGGGGGTTGGTCTCTTTCACCAGGCAGCAACGGACAGAACAAGAAGGACACAGTCTCAAACTGTGACAAGGAAGGTACAGGTTGGATCTTAGGAAGAAGTTTTACACAGAAAGAATAATAAAATATTGGAACGGTCTGCCCAGAGAGGTGGTGGAGTCACCATCCCTGGATGTGTTTAAGAAAAGACTGGATATAGAACTTGATGACATGGGTTAGTTGAGGTGTCGGGTATGGGTTGGACTTGATGATCTTAGAGGTCCCTTCCAACCTGATAATTCTGTGATTCTGTGATTCTGTGATGAGATGGTCGAATTTGAGATCCTCAGGACAGTGAGAAGAGTGTGCATCAAACTCACTGCCCTGGACTTTAAGAGAGCAGACCTTGGCCTCTTCAGGAACCTGCTTAATTAGGTTCCATGGAATATAGCCCTAGAGGTGAGGGGGGCCCAAGACTGCTGGATGATATTCAAGGATCAGCTGCTACAAGCTCAGGAGTGTTGTATCCCAACCTGAAGGAAGTGCAGCAGGAAGGTCAGGAGACCTCCTTGGACAGATAAAGAGCTGCTGAGGAAAATTCAAAGGAAAAAAGGAGGCTTGTAAAAGGTGGAAGCAAGGACAGGCAGCCTGGGATGAGTACAGGGATGTTGTCAAGGAAGCTAGGGACCAGGTTAGGAACACTAAGGCCTAGTTAGAACTAAACGTGGCAAGGGATGTTAAGGGTAACAAGAAGGGATTCTATAGGCATGTAGCAGATAAAAAACAGAGTAGGGACAATGTAGGCCCCCTCCAGTATCTATCGGGAGAACTGGCTGCACAGGATTTAGAGAAAGCTGAGGTTCTGGATGACTTCTTTGAATCGGTCAACACTGGCAAAGGCTCGGACCACACCACGCAAGTCCTGGAAGGCAGACGCAGGGACTGTGAGAATGAGTACCTTGGGCCCACTGTAGGAGAGGATCTGGTTCGAGACCAGCTTAAGAACCTGAATGTGCACAATTCCACGGGACCTGATGAAATCCATCCACGGGTCCTGAAGGAGCTGGTGAACAAAGTTGCTAAGCCACTGTCCATCATATTTGAAAAATCATGGCAGTCAGGTCAAGTTCTCAACGACTGGAAAAAGGGAAATATAACCCCCATTTTCAAGAAGGGGAAAATGGATGATCCAGGGAATTACAGACCAGTCAGTCTCACCTCTGTGCCTGGAAAAATCTTGGAGCAGATTCTCCTGGAAGGCATGCTAAGGCACATGAAAAACAAGAAGGTGCTTGGTGGCAGCCAGCATGGCTTCATTAAGGGGAAATCCTGCCTAACCAATTTGGTGGCCTTCTACGATGGGGCTACGGAACTGATGGACCGGGTTAAAGCAGTTGACGTCATCTACCTGGACTTGTGCAAAGCATTTGACACTGTCCCGCATGACGTCTTTGTCTCTAAATTGGAGAGACATCCATTTGGTAGGTGGATCACTCAGTGGATAAAGAACTGGCTGGATGGCCTCATGAAAAGAGATGTGGTCAAAGTCCAGCTGAAGACCAGGAACGAACGGTGTCCCTCAGGGATCAGTGTTGGGACCAGTCTTGTTTAATATCTTTGTTAAGTTTGCTGATGACACCAAACTGTGTGGTTCAGTTGATATGCTGGAGGGAAGGAATGCCATCCAGAGGAACCTTGAGATACTTGTGAGGTGGGCTGATGCCAACCTCATAAATTTAACCATGCAAGATCCTACACCTTTGTCAGAGCAATCACAGGCACAGCGACAGGTTGGGCAGAGAAGAGATTGAGCAGCCCTGCAGAGAAGGACTTGGAGGTGGTGGTCGATGAGAACATGAACATGAGCCGACAGCGTGCACTTACAGCTCAGAAAGTCAACCGTATCCTGGGATGCATCAAAAGAAGCGTGACCAGCAGGTCGAAGGAGGTGATCCTGCCCCTTTACTCTGCTCTTGTGAGACCTCACTTGGAGCATTCTGTGTAGTTCTGGTGTCCTCAACATAAAAAGGACATGGAACTCTTAGAGCAAGTCCACAGAAGGGCCACAAGGATGATCAGGGAACTGGACCACCTCCTGTATGAAGACAGGCTGGGAAAGTTGGGGCTGCTCAGCCTGGAGAAGAGAAGGCTGTGTGGAAACCTCATAGCAGCCTTCCAGTATCTGAAGGGGGCCTACAAGAATGCCAGAGAGGGTCTCTTCATTAGGGACTCTAGTGACAGGACAAGGGGTAATGGGTTCAAACTTAAACAGGGGAAGTTTAGATTGGATATAAGGAAGAAGTTCTTTCCTGTGTGGGTGGTGAGGCACTGGAATGGGCTGCCCAGGGAAGTTGTGAATGCTCCATCCCTGGCAGTGTTCAAAGTCAGGTTGGACAGAGCCATGAGTGACATGGTTTAGTGTGAGGTGTCCCTGCCCATGGGGGGTTTGGGTTGTAACTAGATGATCTTAAGGTCCTTTCTAACCCTGACTATTCTATGATTGTATGATTCTAAAAGAGTATGCATAGTAAAATAACTCTATCTTGAAAAGAAGCATCCAAAGACACAAGAAAAGATAATGACAACTGCTATTTCTGCTAGGGATTTTTTTCATGCATCAACCCTTAAACATTGCACTACTTCTATAATAATTTAGTTTTACCTACACCAGTTACAATTTTTCCCTATAAATTTAAAATACAAATTTATGTTTTCAAATAAATTATCAGTAACAAAATACTTGTTTATCTTAGATTTTGAAATGAATAAACACCTACCAGTATATCGTTTTCATGAAACAAGGCTAGCTGAAGCCTTGGGGTACAAATGTAATGAAGTCTGCCAGATAATGACAGGCAAACCAAAATGCAGGTTTTTCGTCTGTGCTCTGCTAAGAGGAGCCAGTACCAACTAAATCCCATTACTGAATACTGATGTGCTTTAGTGAGATCACTCTATATTGATGTGCTTTAGTGAGATCACTCTAACTTTAAATGGGAGAGAGAACTGTACACTTGCTGTTAGTGTGACAAAATCAAAAGTCTCATAAAAGCATTTGTCAGGCAGCAGGCATGCATGCTGCCAGATGGACAGGCAATCTCTGTCAAGAGTGATATAATCCTGCCATTTGCTGAATAGCAGCCAATAATAAGTCACTACCTTTATGTAGCAAAGAGTCTTTAGCTTCCTTCTAATTTCTGATTAACGCTCTGTGAATGAATCTTTGGGCAATGTGTGCTTTGAATCACATGTGGCCATTGGGCTACAACCCTTTAATCAACTTGCATATAGATCTCATTTGAAACTAGTGAAATACTTTATTTGCAAAATGGAAATAAGCTCCCCCCAAACCAAAAGACATTCAAAAAAAAAAAAAAAAAAA
>NDXB01012675.1:26015-37456 GCA_002631895.1 Agapornis roseicollis | reverse complement strand
CCCCAAAAAAAAAAAAAAAAAAAAAAAAAAAAAAAAAAAAGAATTATTCTCTGACAGCAGAAACAAAAATTGGGAAGCAGACCCCATGCTGAGCATGCAGTCAGCTGCTTAGCTTTCCTTTTTGTCAAGCAAAATACTTGGTAAGTAATAAGAATTGGATCTTCAGGTACCTAGGCAGAGTCCATTGTTTTTTTAAAAAATAATTCTATGTCTTGACATATGGATCATGTAACTGCCAAGTACATAGCCTGTCTGGCTTTAGTTCAAGAACATATGATGGGGGGGGCAGAGAGTTCGCTGAAGAACACCAGAAAGAGGAAAAGGCCATAAACAGTTGGTAGCAAAATTGCATTCCAGATACCACTGTGCATAGTAATTATATTGACCTTTAAGAAGAGCAAAAAATGTGCTAATGGAAATATTTTTTTAAAATTTGAAGGAAAGAGTAATGGATTTTTCAGATCTTAGCAAACTTCTACCTTTCTGAAGACAGAACAGGTAATTCTGATAGAATTTAGCCTTTTCATAAAACCTACAATTAAAATGGAAAATATTGTGTTTAATTTAATTCAATTAAATAATATATTTTATATAAAGGAAAAACTATTAATATGTATAATAATTTCCATAGTTCAAGAGATATTGTTTCATTATTTTGTCATTTATATGCATCTTTGTAATAGTATTTATAGATGTCTTGGCAGAGCATGAACATCTTGAACTAGTCGTGCAACCTGAAGTGCCAGAAGGAGACTTATTTTAGTGGTCTATATTTACTGAGTGCTAATGAACGTTTTGCTTTGGATTTCATAAATCAGATCACTTTGTGCTGACAAATTAAACTTTCTGGTTACATTTGCAGATGTTGAATGAATTGTAGTTGTAATTGCCAGTAGAAAAGAAGCTGACACGTGAAGTACTTGAACATGCAATTTAGATTTTGAGATAAAAAACATGCATCCAGGGCTCCTATTAACTGAGGAATAAATGTTGCTTCATACCTTACAGAAGAAACAGAATACCTCTGGAAGTTCACCTCAGTGCGCTGTTGGGTCCCACATCAGAAATATCTGCTTTCCATTTTAACTGTGGGTCCATGTTTTCATTCACTCTCAGGCTTCTTTCTTGCCCTTAGATCTAGATTGGAGACAGGTTTGAAGAAATTTTCAGGGACTTCTGGGGGAGAGAAATTGTACCTCATGCACTTGTCAGCATGGATCCAGCCTGCCTGCAGGGTATATAGGCCAGCCAAGCAGAGACTATCCCACCTGTCTTGGTACAGATGTCAAGTGAGGGCATGTGATGTTGTTCAAAGGACTGGCAGATGGAAGATGTAGGTAGCTTAAAAATTGCCCAAATTCCTGCTTTATAGGCAGCAGCCTCTGAAATGGAATCACCTTACAGGCTTTCAGATATAATTCATTCAGAGAAATCAGGAAGCCAATCAGGAAGCCAGTCAGGAAGGCCACCTGTTTGGTGTTTGGCCAAGACTTCTAAACAAAACGTACACGCAAAACAATTATTCAAAAATGAAGTAAGACTATTCTTTGTGTATTAAACTGCTGTCTATAAAAGGCTGTTATAATTAAGAAAGTGTACTCTTGGTATTAAATAATTAGAATTCTTTCTCAAAAGTCTGCAATTGGTGTTACAAGGCACTACAGACTCAGCCTGTGAACTGGTTTCTGTAAAGCACCTGTAGTATTTAAAACCCTCTAAGACATTTTAAAAAATGCTACTGAATATCTTGCAAATGATGTTAATAGCTGACAATCCTTTTCATGTTGTTATGGAAGCTGCAGTCAAATGACATTATCAATGGATGGCTCAGCTCAGGTGCTCATATATAGGGGCAAGTAATGAAGATAAAAATAAAGCTTAAAGCTTAAATCTTGTAGCAAACACCATTAACTGTCTCCAAACTATAAAAATGACAAGCACATCACAATGATTTTGAAAGAATTTTACATCTTGCAATTTACAAATGCCACCTTCTTGCAGAAACCTAAGCAAACATTTTATCGTAAACAAAGGAAAGCAGTGTTTTTACAGTGTTTCAAGTGTCTACACAGAGTTATAGGAGATCATAGAACCTCAGAAGTTCTTCTAATCTAAACTCAATCTCAAAGCTAGAAGAAAGGGAATTTAATCATCACTGACCTCATGTCTCTGTTCTTTTAAAAGTATCCTAAAATGGAGACTCACAGTCAAGCTAGTCTCCTGCTTAACTATCCTTAGTGTTGCAGAGCTTTGCTTGCTTAAAATCAAGTGTCTCCAGCTGTTTTTTAAGCCTTTTACATGTTCTATCCCCAGAGAAAAAAGAGAACATTTTTCTCTTTGTTTTTTATTTATTCATAATTTATTGTCAAACCTTTCTACAGCTCTTGCATCTCTTAATTAAATACACCTCTTCCCTTTTCTACTCTGTGGGAATTTTTTTCAGCAAAACACATGAAAGTGTGCATTTCTATCTTGCTGAAAGTCTCATGATATCAACTGTAAGACTATCTCTGTAGACTGTTTTGCTGGTATTAATTGGAAATATATCAATTGCTATTTCATTCCAGTTGGAATGTTCTAGCTTGATTTATCTAAACTTCTTTATGCTTGTACTCTTTTGGTCTTTTCAAGTTTATACCTATCTTTATGCTGCTATTAATAACCATGATTGCAATTGTTCTATTATAAACATTACCCAGATGTCAGCTGTAGTATGCTTTATTTTAGTTTAATTCTTTACTTAGACTACAAATCCTTTTCAAAGTAGCTGTTAATATATTAAAAAAAAAAAAATCCAAATATATAAATTAAGGAACTCTAAGAGAGGCAGAAAAAAATATTCATTTAGAAACTGAAATATGTACACTTCAATGTCTTGAATTTCTGCTATTTAGTATCTATGAAGAAAACTCTAAAGTTATTGAAACCATGGGGTCAAGTCATAGGAAGCCAATTTCTTCATGTAATTTTAACAATAAAAATGAGACAACAGGCAGCTTATGCACTTCTGATATCATAAACACTTCTGAAAGAGGTTAATTTCATATTAGTCATGATAGCCAGTAATTGAGCATCAGGGTAATTGGAAGTAATGGCTCATGTCAACAACACTTTGCAGAAATGCAGATTTATGTGCTAAGATCTCAGTATGCCCAAAGTTTAATCAAGTCGTGACTGTAAAAGAAGCTGAATAGTACAGTTTGCTAAAATCCCCATTACCCTAAAGAACCAATTACAAAATTATCCTTTTCATACTGATTTGTAAATCAGAACCAAAATGACATAATGTCTTGGCTATTATGATGACCTCTTGGTATGTGACCTGTAATAGATCTGTATGATAGTGTAACATGTAATGTGTACATGAAATTAGTTCATTGGTTCAGCACTCTGTGACAAATGAGGCCACAAGACAACTTAAATCTGATTTTTTTATTCTAAGCATGTTTTAATAATTTGCTAAATTATAACTTTGATGTCATATGCAAGCATGTTAACAACAAATCTATAAAAGTAAACTTTTTCTCTGGTTATCACAAAAGCACTGAACCTCTCTGGTTTTACTATCCTTGGAAACATGGGGCATGATGGAGGAGAAGTTTAATCAAGTGGAAAGTAGAGTCAGAAAATAAACTTTTCTCAATATTGCAGCAGATATAGGGTTCAGCAAAGAGCATTGAACTTGGCAAATGATAGGCAACATTTTTCTCCATAAAGGATTCATACTCCATTGTTCTGTAGTTCAGCCTGATTTTGTTGTATCTAAAACAGAGATGGAAGTACAGAGAACAAATGATTAGGTTTGTTATTTGTTGTGATTTTTCATCTGTAGCTTAATCAGTCACAATATGGGTATAAAACATAGTGAGTGATCATGAGAAATGAAATTGTAGAATGTGTGAAAGAAAGTATTACTGTTACAGATAAGGAAGTATTAGTGCAATTAAATCAAGCATTTTTAAGATTTCCTTTGCAATACTGCATCCACTGTTCTTATAGCCTGTATTTAAGAAAGATTAATTAAACTGCAATAGTTTCAGAGGAGGGCTGCTAAGATGATCAGAGAAAAAAAGAGCTTATCTTGGAAGAGGAGAGAAAAATAACTTAATGGAGTCTGAAAGAGAATATTGCTCTCTATAAATACTTCAGAGGTAGATAAATGCTAAAGAAAGAGAAAGCTGTTTAAACTAAAAGACAAGGTTGACACAAGAGCAAATGCGTATAAATGGGAAAACTTAAGCTGAAAATTAGAAGAATGAATGAGATTCTGGAAGGTCTTAAAGAACAAGGACCTTCAAGAAGTACTCTCCCTTAGTGCTTGTGTGAATACAGAACTGTGTAACTGGGAATGCTGAGGGCAGAGGAGGGTGAGCTAGAAAATTTCTTTCCTCCATCTAGGGAAAATTTTATAAAAGAAGTCAGCAAGTCACTTAACATTCTGTAGGGGCTACAAAGGTAGCAAAAAAGGAAAGTCTAACTCCTTTGGACATTCGTTGTCCTATTTTGACTTGTTACCAGTTTCAGCACTTTTTATCTTAGTTTCTTTCTATACCCATTCCTTTCCAAACTTAATTATTCTATGATTCTATATTAAAAAAATACTTTGCAAATAGACAGTTTCATCACCCTGCTCATCAGAATGTGCTGCAGTAAATTAGGTTGGAGGCTACTCTAGCATTTCATTGCCAGACTCTGCTCTCAAGTATGAGAAATATTACTAGCTCTTTGTTACTTTTAACAGAAGACTTCAATTCCTATTGTTCTTATCTGTCATCTCCAATTAACATTAAGTAATTCAAAAAAGTATAACTAATGCTGAGTCACTCTATTATGATAAACTTTCCTATCTTCAATAAACAGTCCTTCATATATCCATGCTAAATTAACTACATCAGAAAGTCACTTTCAAATGAGAATTCATTAAGGACAGTGACAGCTTAGTAGGAGACAATGCAATACTCATTTCCAAAGCTATGGTGAAAGCCTCCCTTGATCAAAACCTGTTTACTTGGAGAAAGGGTAATTTAATTATCTTTCTTCCTGACAAAAGGCATTCTTGTTGACTCAGGGTGTAGATATTACCATATGGGAAATTTATTGTTTCATTTAATCTAACAGCCCAACATCAAAGAGATTTTGTCCTATAAAAGAACTGAAAAGTCAAAAAACAAACAAGCAAACAGGCAAAGGTTGAAAGAGAAAAGATTGAAAGTCTCATTTTCCTGGCATCAATTTTGCTGAAGTATAGTCTACTTCCACTGTGCTGAAGGGAAGTATTTACTTTAATAATACCTCGTTTCTAGCATATATTAACATTATTGGAAGCTTTAAACAAGGCAATATAAGTTATTCTGTCTTGGCCCAATAAAATTTCTTCTTTGTCAATGCTGCTGCAGGTAATTGTCTATCCCACCACCTGGTAGCCACCTCCTCAGAGAGCAGAGGACTGCTGCCAACTGCTCCAGCCCTGGAAATTGGCTGAGCTGTTTCCTGGTTATTTATGACAAGTCCCCAAAGCTTCTGTCTTGCCAAAACTGTAGCTGAAGGAGCAGTGGTGAATCATTTGTGGATAGCCTTGCCTCAACAGATGTCCCATCTTCCCAGTGAAATCTTCCTTCAATCATAATGTGGGGACATTATTAAGAGGAGCAATATGTCAAAATGTATCAAGTAAGTTTTGGAGAAGGCAAAATAATGATTCTGTGGGGAAGAGCTTGTGTTCAAATGCATAGGAAGGAAGTAGAATTAAATGTTGGACAGCGGGAGTGGGGAGTTCTCAAGTAAGAAGTAAAATCAAATTGTGATTTGGAAAATACAAATACTGTAAAAAGAAGAGGACTGAAAGTTCTTTTGCAAGACATTTACAGAAGGATTAAAATCAGAAACCTCTAGTGGAATCAGGGTCATTAATGGCTTTTACAAAAGTGAAATAATTTAGAGATCAATTGAGAAGGAAGGAAGAGAGGAAACTGTGAGAGGAAAAACTCAGTGTACTCCTTCTGGGAACTATTCTGAAAATATTCAGTAACATTAACCTTAAGGATAAGTGGAATGCTTTACTACTTTCCCTGACGTGTTTTTGTCAGGATTACCCTTCTTTGCCTTTAAAACCAAAAGGAGGGCTTTTTGCCACAATTTCTGATGTTTTGAATCCAAAACAACCAGCTCACTCTTCGAGTTAGTTTCTGAACTGATCAGTAGAAACCAGAGTCTGCTGTGATTCTGTGGAGGGAACCAAGGAACTGCTTGGAGATGCGCATACATACATCACACAACTAGCGTTCTCTAATCATATAGTAGCTTCTGGCTGAAACTGACAAGGCTAAAGAAGAAAACATTTGGTTCACTTGCAAAGGGAGCAGTTTGACACAGACTGTGGATGCTACCAAGGAATACTTCATGTTTAGAATGCCAACATAAATCTGAAGGTCAACAAGCAAGTATTTATGGGGTTCACATAATTAATCATTTGAATCAAAGATCGTAAAATAAGTATATAAGCAAACAAATGAAATGCCTGCATTTAAATCAACATATGATGGCTTTAAAAAATATTATTAGAAACATTGAAATATTATTAAATGTATCAAATGCATATGAATACAGCAAAATATAGGTAAAAGCAGAACCCACATAATGTTAATTACATTTGATAAGGGGAGATATACAAAATAATCTCATTTACATACTTACGTTTTCAATCTGGGATTATTTTGTGTGCATGTGTAAAAATGGTCATTATTTTATTTTTGTTTGTTCAGCATGTGAAAGAGATAACTTTGTCTGCTGAGAATTCTTTGGCAATAACAATATATCAGCAACCATTTGATTTTTCGAAAATCTTTATTCACTTCAGGCCTCATAATGAAAAGCTGTTTACAGGCATGATCCATAAAACAGAAATAACAAGTCATTTTGTGCAAACACAGCATTTATACTTTCTTCAAAATGTGAACACTAACTTATGGTAGACATATTTTGACACCATTCTAAGATCTTCTAAACTTTTTTCATTTTTTTTCTTTTTCCTAAGAGTACTAGAGTTTTAGTAACTGATTCTAACAGAGAGCAGCACAGAATATGGTTTGGGGAGATGAAGATTAAAAAATATAGGTTGTATTTAAACAAGAAACTAAATGCTGATTATGGATGTTGATTAGATATAATGACATACAAATGCAAGAGGACTGTCTACTAATAGACTGCATGGAGGAAAGGAAAAGATTGAATATTGAGGGCAACAAAAAAGGATCTAAGGGCTAAGCTTCATTGCATCTCTGCTATGTAATTTTTTTATAGTATTTTTCCAATTGATACTTCTGTTTAACTGCAAACAGCTACTAGCATGATTATAGGTTTAGCTGTAGCTTACCAGTGCAACAGCAAACACTGTTACTTATTTTGTCAGTAATCAATATAGCCTCATTCAAATGAACTTTCAGTGGGTTTTGGATCTGATCTGTTTGAGGAAATCAACCCAGTTTAGGGAAGTCACCAACTGTGATTGAAAAATTTCACAATATTCAAAGAGCTCTTTATGTCAGTCTCATTCCCTTTTTCATATACTGTAGTATATGAAAGTGATTCACTGAAAACATGCTTGTAGTCTTGTTCTTTTTTTTCACTTGGGGGGGAGACAGATGTTCAGTAAGATGCAGTCCTATTTCTGTTATTCTGAAAGGATGAAACAAATATCTGAAAGTGCCTTACATTCCAGAACTGCTGCATACTATATTGCAATTGGATTCCCATCATAAATGTGGCAATTCACTTTACTGCTTTAAAGTTGTTTAATCCTCTATCACCTTCTACTCTTTATTGCAAAGAAGAAATTTGCTCCTAATAGGCCAAATGGGATCTTTGAGGTGAAAACATTTATCTGTAGCCTTCTTACTGCTGATGAAGTAGTTAGTGCATTTGTTGTGCGTGGATGCTATAAAAAGGCAGTTGCTTAATAATGTAACTGGTTGCACAAAAGGTCAAATTCAAAATTTAAAAGCATACACCATTTCCATTGTTTTAATTTACTAGAAAAAAATATTCCACAGTCTTTCCTGTTAATTACCTTAAGAGTCTTGTTTCACTTACGAATGCCCAAATAAATTGTGCTCTCTTGCAGGTCACTGTTACACTGTGGTAGTGTGGTACTGACTTTAGCAACGCTGAGGTAGAATAATTTCTCAAATTAATGGATTTTATGACAGACAAGCTAGTACAAAGAAAGAGGTCACTATAAAAAAATTTGCTTTAGACTATGAGTTTCATAAAGTAAAGTTTATAAAGTTGAGCTGACCATCCAGGTGACCATCCAGGCCACTAACACATGGTATCAAGCAGCAGTGAAGGAAAGAAATTACTATTCAGTTTATGTTTCTGGACCTGAGCAGAGAAAGACAAAACTAACTGTACAGTCTATATTGAAAGTCCACTGCCAGAACTGGAGTAGGGATGGCTGGGAAAATAAAGGATCTATTTTTTTTTTTTTACAGGGTTCAGGCAATCACAGAATTTTCTTCCTTAGAATCATTCTTATGTATCGACTTGACTGTATGCTACAGTTTAGCCTGGCAGGCAGCCAAACTAAACAAAACACAGCCGTTCTCTCACTCCCTGCTAAGGGGATAAGGGAGAAAACATGAAAAAAGGTAAAAATCGTGGATTGAGATAAAGGCAGTTTAACAGACCAGAAAGGAAGAGGAAATAATAATAATAGAATACACAAAATAAATGCTGCAAAATGCAAATGCTTACCATCCACTAACTGAAGCCCAGCCAGTCACTGAGCAGTGGCTACTTACCCCCACTTGACTGCCCCACTTTTACTGCTCTGCATGACATCCTAGGGTGTGGAATATCATTTTGGCCAGCTGGGATCAATTGTCCTGGCTGTGTGATCTCCCAGCTGCTTGTGCACCCCCAGGTTGTTCACTGGTAAGGCATTGTGAGGAGTGCAAAAGTCCTTGAGTTAGTGTAAGCATTGTCCAGCAACAACAAAACCATCAGTGTGCTACCAACATTATTCTCATCGTAAATCCAAACATAGCACTATGCCAGCTACTAGGACGATAATGAACTCTATCTGAGCTGAAATCAGGTCACTGTGGTACAGATTCAGTTCAGGATGAGAAAGGCATCCAGGAAAAAAATGAGCTTTTTTGAGGTAGAATCTGTGACAACCAAGAAATACATTAACATTGTTTCAGAGTTCCTTTTCAGAGTTTTATAACACTGTTGTTATAAATTCTATTCATTTGCTCAATCATGAGATTTAGAAAATACCAAGTATTCCTTCCCAGTGGATATGGCTGGGACATTAAATTTTGTATTGTAACTAGTGGTTCCAAACTTTCTGCTGCAATTGTTTTGCTAATAACGTTTGCAAAAAACACAGTTTGGAATTGTGGTTATGGTATATTCTTGATTCGCATTAAGGCTGTGAAGGAAAATTAAAAATAACCCTGAAGACAGGAGTGTAAAATGTCAATTCAAGAAATAGAGGAGCAGCACTTTTATTACCTAGCTCATGCACAGGCTAGGAAAAGCATAAAGGATAGTGCAGTCCTCAACAAATCTACATAAAGAAATTGTGTCAAAGCATGCTCTGTGTTCATGCAGTATGGTTTGATTTGCTTAGCACTGCTTTAATTTTGCCATCAATGCTGATACTGTAATCTCCATTACATGTTTTGTAAGGAAATACTCTTGTGCCAGTGTAAAATTGGGAAGGTATTAAAAAGCACTTTCAGCACCAGATATATTCTGTCTCATATTCACAAGGGTACCGACACACAGCCCAGTTTTATTGTGAGTTCCCAAGTTGCATTGAAAGTGTGTCCCTGGCTAGGCTGCTCATACCTGCCTAGGTTTATTTGGCATGTAACTGTTTTTACGAACAATATCATCTAGGTAAGGCAACAGGGCTGTGGGAGGTTGGAAGTCAACATTTTTGCTGATAAACACAGCAGTTGTGTATTTAATAAGTTTTTTGTGGTCCTGCCAGCTAAGTTTCCTTTTTTAAGGTGGAATGCATAAGATCAATAGCTTCAGATGCAGGACCATCTCTTTCTTCATTTTTTTTCAGCAACCCAGAATGAATAAAAATCTTCAAACAGAAATATGCCTTTTTTTCCCATTTAAAATCTAGAGTTCACATCATTCTTGCTGTTGATGCATCTCTTGTATACTAGTGTGCTTGTTTAGCATGGTCTTCTCATCTCATTTTAGCGTATCTGCATTCCCAGAAGACAGTTGAGTGAATCATAGAATAGTTAGGGTTGGAAGGGACCTTAAGATCATCTAGTTCCAACCCCCCTGCCATAAGCAAGGACACCTCNTTCCCAGAAGACAGTTGAGTGAATCATAGAATAGTTAGGGTTGGAAGGGACCTTAAGATCATCTAGTTCCAACCCCCCTGCCATAAGCAGGGACACCTCACACTAAACCATGTCACCCAAAGCTTCATCCAACCTGGCCTTGAACACTGCCAGGGATGGAGCACTCACAACCTCCCTGGGCAACCCATTCCAGCATCTCACCACCCTAACAGGAAAGAATTTTATTTCTCCTTTATTCCTTACTCAAGAAGCCTCATCTTTGAAAACTAAGTGGGTTAAAACTTTGAAAACTAAAGGGTCATTCCATTGTTGCTTCAGAGTAAACTAAAGATAAGCCTATGATGATACAGCCTTACATATATAGTCCTATGGTGAAAGTTGTCATGAAGAAAATTTAATGAATGTATATGTATATAATTAATGTGAATGTAATGAAATCAAGCGTAAACACACAGAATTTTCTTTCCCCTTCCCTTACACTTTAAACAAAGGCTTTATAGTCTGTCTTGCAGAGCTACTATACTTTCTTGTGCACGCTATAACTGCATCATTCAAGATGTAGTAGAAAAAGTAGAAGATAGCTAGATGTATTTAGCAAGATATGAAAATTAAAGTTTAACCTTCCAATGGATATAGGAGAGAAATAAGACTTTTCACCTTCTTGCAGATAGATGTTTGGGTTTTATTTTCTTTTTAAAATTGACTGAATTTTTCCAACTGAGCGGAAAATAAGTGCACAGAATGTCTTTCTCAAAAGCAGAACACTCCCTGTGCCTTTCACATGTGTAATTTTTGGCTAAACAGCAGAGACTGTCTGTCCTTCACGAAGAGATATCCACTATTTATTACATCCCCTAGAGACTTTTGATCTGGATATTTCTTAAAGGATCATTTCTTAGTGCATCTGACCTTTGCAAAGACTGATCAATACCTAATTATGCAGTTGATAAACCAAGATTCAGACAGCATATGAAATGTTCAGAGAAGTCTTCTACTGGTGATAAAGCAGGAAAATGAAAATAAGTAGAACATTATTTCTCTTTAAACAGTATTTAAAGCAGTATTTTTTTCTTTCTTTTTTTTTTTTTTTTTTTTTTTTTTTTTTTT
>NDXB01012675.1:9844-22191 GCA_002631895.1 Agapornis roseicollis | reverse complement strand
GGGGGGGGAGGGGAGGGGCGAGGACGGGGTGATTATTGCAACAGCTTATTATTCTCTTTGTGAAAATTTTTCTTCTTGTGTCCAGCTGGGATCTGTCTAGGAGTAATTTATGCCCATTACCCTTCACCTTTTCCGTGTGACTCCTTCTAAAAATGGAGTCTCTATCTTCTTTGTAACCAGCCTTTAAATACTGAAACATGTTGATAAGGTCTCCCCTGAGCCATTTTTAATCAGGGCTGAACAAACTTAGTTCTCTCAGCCTTTTCTCACATGGCAGTCTTCCTAGTCCCTGGATCACCTTTATGGCCCTTCTTTGGACCCTCACCAGCCTGTCCACATGTTTTGTATAGCAGACACCAAAACCAAACACGGTATTCCAGGTGTGGCCTGACAAGTGCTGAGCAGAGACTACCGGTTGATATAAACCACCATCCTGTATTCTTTCTTTGCTGCAGCAGCACACTGTTCAGTGTACTATAAGCTTCTTGTCAACCAGGACCCCAGGTCTCTTTCCACATGCTTCTCCCAAGCCAGGCAGATCCCAGCCTGTGCATCCTGGATTAAGCTTTCCCAGGCACAAGATCTTACACTTGTCCTTGTTGAAATTCATAAGGTTCTTGTTAGCCCACTCTTCCAGCCTATCCAGGTCTTCCTGCAGGTTGTGTCTCCTTTCCAAAGTGTCCACTTCCACACTCAGTTTGGTATCATTGGCAAACTTTGTCAGGGTACACTTGATCCCACCACCCAGATCACTTATGAAGACATTAAGCAGAACTCGGCCCAGTATCAATCCCTGCAGAACCCCACTTGTGACAGATAATCAGTTGGAAAATGAACTATTTGCCAGCACCCTCCAGGTGCAGCCAGTCAGCCAATTCCCCAGCAAGCACATAGACCAGCTATCTAAACTGTAACACTCTGAGAGAAGGCTGTAGAAAACTGCATTGAAAACATCGGAGAAATTCAGGTAGACAATATTCATTACTCACCCCACATTAACCATGCAGGTTACTTTGTCTCAGAAGACAATCGGGTTTGTCAAGCACAATTTGCCCTTAGTGAACTCGTGCTGGCTTTTCCTAATCATGTTCTTTATTGGGCTGAGGTGTGATGGGGTGGGGTGGAACCCCCGGCGCTGCGGAGCAGGGACCCGGAAGGGTGGTGTTGAGGGGGCAGCCCGCAGGCGGCTGTGGGCCATGGGAGATGAACGACCGCTTGGGCACCGGCAGCTTTGGTAACATCTGTTTCTACCAGCACCAGGACACGGGCACACGGGTGGCCATCAAGTCATGCCAGCTGGAGCTCAGCATCAAGAAGAAGGACCGCTGGTACCATGAGATTGATATCATGAAGAAGTTGAGCCATCCTAATGTAGTTAGAGGTTGTGAAGTTCCTGAGAAGATGAACTTTCTGGTTAATGATGTTCCTCTCCTGGCAATGGAATATTGTTCAGGGGGTGACCTCCGTAAGTTGCTAAACAAACCAGACAACTGCTGTGGACTTAAGGAAAGTCAGATCCTTTCTCTGCTTAGTGAAACTGGGTCTTGTATCCAGTATTTGCATGAAAACAGAATTATACATAGAGATTTAAAGTCTGAAAATATTGTTCTTCAGTATGAAGGTGGGAAGATTGTTCACAAAACATTAGACCTAGGGTATGCAGAGGATCTGGATCAAGGAAGTTTATGCACTTCATTTGTTGGAACATTGCAATATTTGGCTCCAGAACTCTTTGAAAAGAAATTCTACTTCATTACTGTTGATTACTGGAGCTTTGGAATGATGGTGTTTGAATGTATTGCAGGATTTAGACCTTTCTTGAACAATCTGCAGCCATTTACCTGGCATGAAAAAATCAAGAAGGATCCAAATACATCTTTGCTTCTAAAGACATGAACGGGGAGGTTTGCTTTATTACCCATTTACCACAGCCTCAAAGCCTCTGTGGTTTAATTGTAGGACTGATGGAAAATTGGTTGCAGTTGATGCTGAACTGGGATCCACAACAGAGGGGTGGAAGTTTAGATCCTGAGTCCGGTTGTCCAAAGTTTCCTAATAATGGATTACATACTGAATTTAAAGATAGTGCACGTCGTAAATATGACCTCTGCCAAGATCATTTCATTTCTCTTGCATCCCGAGGAAAGCTTTCATTTCCTTCAGATTCGTATTGAGTTTGAAATTGGAATAAGTACTGGAAATCAGGAACTGTTGTTACAGACAGGGATTTGCCTAGACCCTCGGAAACCTAATTTCCAGTGTGTGTTCGATGGCGTAAGAGGCTGGGATAGCCACATGGTCTTTTTGTTTGACAAAAACAAAACCGTCTATGATGGACCCTTTGCTTCTTGGGGTCTGTCTGACTGTGTAAATTACATTGTACAGGACAGTAAAATCCAATTGCCAGTTTCTCAGCTGTGCAAGGTATGGGCAGAAGCAGTTCACTACGTGATTGGGTTGAAGGAAGATTATAGCAGGCTTTCAGGGCTAGAGAGCTGCCATGCTCAGTCTTCTTTGGTACCATGCTAATCTAATCCAAATGAAAAACAATATGGTGTCAGCATCCCAGCAACTGAAAGACAAACTGGAATTCTTTCATTAAAGCATTCGCCTTGACCTGGAGAGATACAGTGACATATCTTCAGAGTAGATGCTCAAAGCCTGGAAGGAGATGGAAGAGAAGGCCTCTCAGTGTGCACAGGCTGAAGATACTGGATATCTGGATGAGCAGATCATGACTCTGCACACAGAGATTATAGAACTTCAGAAGAGTCCACACGCGAGGCGCCAAGGAGAGGTCATGGAGAGCTTGGAACAGACAGCCATAGACCTGTACAAGCAATTAAAAACAAGACATCCAGATCATGACTACAGCGAGAGCACAGGCATGGTGAAGATCATTGTGCAGACAGTACAGAGCCAAGACCATGTTCTCAAGGAGCTCTTTGGCCATCTCAGCAAGCTCTTGGGCTGTAAGCAGAAGATCATTGACTTGTTTCCAAAGATTGAAGTGGCTCTAAATAACATCATGGAAGCTGACAACTCAGTGATGCAGATGCAGGGCAAAAGACAAAGGGAGATCATTTCATTTGCTGAAAATTGCTTGTACTCAGAGATCTTCTCAATCACTGGTAAGCTCCAGCCTGGAAGGGACAACCTCAACAGCAGCAGCCCCATGGCTTCCACAGGGCTCCTCAGGCAGCATTTCATCCTCTGTCTTCTTTGGCAACTCCTGAAGATGGGGAAAATTTTGTCCATGTCATAGAAGAGAATCTGAATTACGTTGAACTCTTCAGCAGTATTTTGCAGGAGGTGAGACAGCAGCAGAACAACAGTGTGATGAGTTTTGATTGGAGCTGGCTCAAATAGCCCAAGGAGTTGACCTGCTGCTGTCTGCAAAGTGCCTGCATGCTGAGAGGTGGCTTTTTAAAAAAAAAAAAAAAAAATTAACCATGCCAAGTGCAAGGTCCTACACCTGGGTGGGAGCAATCTCAGGCACAGCTACAGGTTGGGCAGAGAAGAGATACAAAGCAGCCCTGCAGATAATGACTTGGGGGTGGTGGTCAATGAGAACATGAACATGAGCCGGCTTCAATGTGTGCTTTCAGCCCAGAAAGCCAACCATATCCTGGGCTGCATCAAAAGGAGCATGACCAGCAGGTCAAAGGAGGTGATCCTGCCCTTCTACTCTGCTCTCATGAGACCTCAGCTGCAGTATTGTGTGCAGTTCTGGTGTCCTCAACATAAAAAGGACATGGAGCTGCTGGAACAAGTGCAGAGGAGGGCTATGAAGATGATCAGGGGACTGGAGCATCTCCTGTATGAGGACAGGCTGAGAGAGAAGTTTGCTGTGTTATCACCCACTTTTTTCTTTCTTTTTCTCTCTGTCACCCTGATGCTGCTTGGGTGACGGCTGATAAAGCTGTGGCTGCCCTGCCTCTCTTGCTTTTTTCGTTAGCAGTTCTTGTTTCAATAGATCTGTTTCTCTAAGTTTTGGATTTATCCTCAAGTCACTTTAAACACATGAAGCAAGGTTTCTACCATGCACCCAGCCCATTGCAGGTGCTCTTTAGGCTTTTTTGTGGTGTCTTTACAAATTGCCCCAATGCTTCAATAGATGGAGAGGGTTGTTTGTTACCTCGGCCCCAGTGTCTGTCCCGGAGCACTGGGAGCAGAATCGGCTTCTTTAAGCATGGGCCTATCATTTTTTTTTTTTCTTTTTTACAGATGCCAGCCTGCTCGGCAGCCGCCATCCCATAAATCTCTGCTGGCAACGGCACTGCTGCATTGACCCTTTCTTGTCTGAAATGTTAAACTTTTATGTGAACCCCAAAACAAAAATATAGAGNTTTGATGGTGGGCCTCCGGTTTTTTTTTTTTTTTTTTTTTTTTTTTTTTACGAACCCCAGCCTGCTCGGCAGCAGCCACACCATAAATCTCTGCTGGAAACTGCACTGCTGCATTAACCCTTTCTTGTCTGAAATGTTAAACTGCTACCCGTTAAAAACTTCTACATGAACCCAACAACAAAAATATAGCGAATACCATTTGTCCTGAACACACACAGATATTTACACACACTTATGGGATCCCACAAGCACACTTCACACAACTATGATATTTGAAACACAAAATCCTGACAATCATTACTGCCACTACACAGTTCCACATACAGAACATGGCACAAGGATTCTGTGAAGATTGTCAGGAAACCAGCTCTGAGAAGCATCATCGCAGTGTAAGTTGGCAGGCTCAACCTTAGCAGGCACCCCCGCAGAGGCTCTTCCTCCCCACATTGCATGGGGCTTGGGCTTTCATACTGACCAAAATGCACACTCATTCTGACACAGGTGGCCAGCCTATGTCGGAAGAAGTGGCCAGCAGTATTTAAAAGGTCTCCAAGGGTCAATAAAAACATGGACATACTTATATTTACCAACATCTAGCACATAAGTATCACACAGACTATATCATATCACTGCGAGTCTTGATCCAAGACATATGTCACAGGGAAAGTTCACAATATATCTACATTCTCCACCCATCTCGCTTCTCCCTTTAGAATTACCCATTTATCATGAGGATTTGGGGGATATAAATCAGGCTTCTTTTCCAGATGTATACACTCCAAGTCAAAAGGATTATCCAGGTCAGCATCAGTATTATCAGGTGTCAGAATCTCAGGAACAGTAACAGCAACAGTCCAGTGAATGTGCACAGGCTCCTTCTCAGGTTCAATAGGGCCGGAGTCAAAAGGATTGTCTTCATCTTGGACTCCGGTCTTCACAGCCGAAGTGGCAAGCAGCAAAGATTCCAGGGCGGGTGGGTAGGGGTGGGTGGGGGGGCAATGGGCTCCGCAATCTCTTTTTTAATGCTTCTATCATTTCTAAAATAGTTCTCCGAGTGACTAACCAATTTTTTCACAGTGTAACTGTCTTTTGTGGCTGCGTCCCATGATTTAACTCCTGCCACATTCCACAAACAGACCTCTGGTACGGCAGACTCATCAATCTCTGGAAAACACGCCTTTGATCATTTCAGCATTAAAATTAAGTCTTTCTCTTTAAAGGTTGCTCCCTTCACCTTAGGAAAGACTAGAAACATCCATAAAATGGAGGCTTCTTCCTTAACGGTTTTTTCACAAATCGGTATTTGTTGTTCTGCTTCTGGCTGAGCCAGTCCCGATTTAATCACTGGCCGTGCCTTTTTTCTTGACTGACTCAAAACATATCTTTTTGGTGCTGACCCCAGCACTACTGGCGGTGTAAAAGTCATGGATACAGCACCACTTTCATTATTTTTCAGCTGGGCAGGAGCAGTAGCCACAAAACCAGAAGCTACTGCCGCTCTTTCAGATTTCATGTACTTCATTTGTTCTAGATTATTAATCACCTCCCTCCAGGTGGTACCCAACTCTTTTGCAGTTTTACTTCCTTGAATAGTAACATCCCAGAGAGCGTTTCCAATCTCTCTCCACTCTTGCTCACTAAACAGTAACTGTGGGTCCTTAAGATGACCATTTTCCTGTGCCCACCAGCATAGCTCTTTGAGCTCTGTGTTGCTCACACTAGCCTCTCGCTTAGCAAGAATTTGCTCTAGTAGTGTGAGTACCACCTCCCAATCCATTTCCAGAATAGCGGTCTTACCAGCAGGTCTGTCGAGTCGCGCGCTGACCGATACCGCATTTCTGCCACACTGCCGTTTGCCGGTGCCTTGCAGATGCGACCCTGCACCTTTGATCTCCTTTTACCTGCTTGTCTCCTTTGCAATCCCAATTTTGGGAGTCCTTCGCTTTTAGGCAAAAAAATAACCACGTTTAGGTGAAAAATAATCGCATTTAAGCGAATCGCCTGTAAGTGAGGCCCCGTCCTTGTTCCTGGTCCTGTCCGGGCGCCATTTGTAGGCGGAGATCGACCAAAGTCAAGACAGCACCCAATATGAGTTAAAAGTCTTGCTTGCTTTATTGCCTAAGCCTCCCATATTTATACCCCACACACTAGTTCACGCGCTAGTAATACTGCTTCTATTGGCTATAAGTGCCTGTCCACACGCCCATTCTAACATAGTAATTGGCTAAGCTGGAATGTCCATGTGTATCTCTGCATCAGCAGGGCTCAGTACTTGCAGTAAACAGGTTTCTATTTTGATGTCCTGTTGTAGTTCCTCCTCCCTAGCCAGCTGCCTCTTTATCTTGCATCCAAGGCCAGTTCGTTAATTTACTCAGCTAGCTCCATGCCTGGGATGTGCAGTCCTCCTGGAGTTAATTGGATAACCATCCATGTCCATGCTCAGCCAGCCATTCTTCTACAATGTCCAGTGATAGGACAAGGGGCAATGGGTGTAAACTGGAGCATAGGAGGTTCCATATGAACATCAGGAGGAACTTCTTTACTGTGAGAGTGACCAAGCACTGGAACAGTTTGCCCAGGGGAGTTGTGGAGTCTCCTACATTGGAGATATTCAAGGCCCACCTGGACAAGTTCCTGTGTGATGTACTCTAGGTTACCCTGCTCTTGCAGGGGGGTTGGACTAGATGATCTTTCGAGGTCCCTTCCAACCCTTAGGATACTGTGATTCTGTGATTCTGTGTTGTGGTTTAACTGTAGTAAAAGGCAGCTAAGCACCATATAGCTGCTCACCCACACTCCCTCATGGAGATGGGGAAGAGAATCAGGAGGGCAAGCATGAGAATCTCATGCGCTGAGAAAAAGACAGTTCAATAGGAAAAGAAAAATCTGAGCACACAAGCAAGACAAAATAAGGAATTCATTCACCACTTCCCATGGTCATGCAGGTGTTTAGCCATCTCCAGGAAAGCAGGGCTCCATCATCTGTCATGGTTACTTGGAAAGACAAAAGCTGTCGCTCTGAATGTCTCCTCCTTCCTTCTTCTTTCCCCAGCTTTTTATGCTGAGCATGACACCATATAGTATGGGACATCCCTTTGGTCAGCTGGGGTCAGATATCCTGTCTGTGTCCCCTTCCAGCAACTTGTGCACCCCCAGCCTACTTGCTAGTGGGGTAAGAACCAGAAAAGGCCTTGACTCTGTGTAAGCACTTATCAGCAGTAACTAAAACATCCCTGTGTTATCAGCACTGTTTTCACCAAAAATCCAAAACATAGTCCCATACCAGGTACTATGGAGAAAATTGACTTTATCCTTGCCCAAACCAGCACAGTAGGCACAACAGTGATTTTTCACTGTGTTCAAGTCTTTGTGACTGTCCTCCTCATGTTTGTGCCTTTCTCCAGGTAAAGTGCCTAAAAGCAGTTTGTGTCATTAGATCTGTGGCCTTTTCACTGTGTTGTTAGAGGCTTCAGCAGTAGAAGTGGCTGAGAGAATAGAATAAAATGCAACTCTGAACTTTTTTCCACTGTTGCATTAGAAGGCCATGGGCTGGCCAGCCTTAAGTTAAAGACAATGTATGTGTAATGGGGCAGGTGCCTGCTGAACAAGCCCTCCTACCTTTCTCAATGGTGCAATTCAGATGTACAGCATCATCTGTGCCTGTGGCGCTCCAGAATTTATCTAGCAATCTGTGTGCTATCACGTTCCTTGTCAGTGATAATAAAACCTGTCTTGCCTATAGAGCATTTCCTAATGAAGCATAGAAGGCAATACAAGTAAAGCCTCTGTGCCTTGGTGATCATTCAGTAAATCACAATCATAAAAGGCAGGGAGGCAGTTAGATTTAAACATAGAGAATTCAAGGCTTCTATTCTGCTGTCACTAATGCACTAATTCCATGTATATGCAAAGATCTCTTTATGCTTCAAGTTGTTAATTTAATGTTGCCATGTAATGAATAATGTAATACTATCGTAAAAAACAGTGTAAATATTGCCACAATGTCAGGCAAATTGCTTCAGGCTGACCAGGTTTACTCATACCAGACTTCATCAAGTTCTTGGGTTTCCCCATCTCTAATCTTGATGTACTTATGCATACTTAGATTATTAGCTGTATTGTGCTTTTTGTGATATTTTGGTGAAGTTTTTTCTTTTTTACGTTATTTCCTTAATTCAATGTACTTCATAGAAATATGTCAAAACTAACTGTAAATATGTAAGTACCTGCATAATGCTCCTGATTTCTTATGTATGGGGTTAGAGGTCATAGTATTCCTGGCAGTATTTATAAAACTTAAGCAAATCTATTTCCAGCACATCAGCCGACTAGCTATGGCATTCCTATCTTTCAGAGAAATGGAAATTATTTTCCAAAGTCTGAGGGGTGCACAGTGAAAGCCAAGCACAGTGTAGGGGTGCTACAACCATTTTCCCATCTATTAGTTCCATAGCAATCTGCTCTGATAGATGCATAGAATGGTTTGGGTTGAAGGGACCATAAAGCTCATCCAGTTCCAACCCCTGCCAGAGGCAGGGACACCTTACACTAGAGCACCTTGCTCCAAGCTCCTGTGTCCAACCTGGCCTTGAACACTGCCAGGGATGGGGCAGCCACAGCTTCTCGGGGCAGCCACAGCTTCTCGGGGCAGCCACAGCTTCTCGAGGCAACCTGTGCCAGTGTCTCAGCACCCTCACAGGGAAGAATTTCTTCCTAATATCTAATCTAAATTTATCCTCTGTCAGTTTAAATCTATTCCCCCCTGTCCTAGACCTACCTAGAGCTGCCTGTCCCTGTCCAGATTTTTTGTAGGCCCCCTTTAGGTACTGAAAGTTGCTCTAAGGTCTCCCTGGTCTCTTCCCCAGGCTGAGCAACCCCAACTCTCTCAGCCTGACCTCATCAGAGAGGTACTCCAGACCTCTGAGCATCTTTGTGGCCCTTCTCTTCACTCGCTTCAATAGTCCCATATCCTTTTTATGTTGCGGGCTCCAGCACTGGGTGCAGGCCTGCATGGGGGTCTCATGAGAGTGAAGTAGAGGGGGAGAATCACCTCCCTCCACCTGCTGGTCATGCAGGGATTTTTTTGTTCTTTAGGCTTGCAAGCCCATTAAAAGTAGGAAGAATTATCAATTGCACTGAAACATGATGAAAGGCTTTAAGAACAACAATTAAGTTTGTATTTGTAAGAAAAATAAACTGAATTCCCAAATGGTTAGAGTAAGATTCGTCCTGTCAGGAGATTGTTCCTGGAAAGTACTTCTTAGGAGTGCATTTTGGATTCCTGAACTTCCATCCTGAGGTGTCTGTTGGAAGGCAAGTAATAATGGAGAATTTTTTATATATACTCTGTAATTTTCATTGTTACACAAACTCTTGTCTCAGGAGATCTGCACAGGACTCTAATGGAGTGTTAGTAGAAATGGAGAACCCACACAGTGTAAATGATGATCTCTAGTTTTGGCCCATGTTCTGAAAGAAGCCTTGCAGCTTTGTGTACTTTTAGCTGAAGGAAATCTTTCTGAGAACACAACTTTACCTTTGGGTGTATTGGCACCATTGTCTTGGCCTGGTGCAAAAATTGCTCTTTGTAGGGCTTAGGAAAGGACAGAAGGATTTAGAGAGCAAATGGATAGTACAGGCTACTGTACTACTATCAGCTTCAGTGCATTCTTCTATGCTGTATGCTGCAGGAGAAGACTGATGGATGTCATCTTTGCTTGTGACACCTCTTATCCTGAAATAAAATGACAAGAAATCACCAGCACACTGGAATAGCACGGCCATAAAACTCACCCTGTTGGGTTTAGTTTATCGCATAGTTTGTCTAGGCTCTTGTTCTCCCTGGCAGATGCAGACAGACACTTTTTCAAGAGGGAATTGCTCTTCTACAGTGATTTCTCTGAGCCTTTAGGAACCGCACTTTTACCTGGTTTCCTCATCAGTAGCTATAGGAACTACTTTGAGGGGTAATCCTCAGTGCCTGTTGGGATGCCAAGCCCCAAGGAAAAGATGTGAAGGATCCAGACAAGAGATTTTAAGTCTTCTAATTTAATTTAAGATTTACTGCCTGTGAGGAAAGCAAAAGACATTGTCTGAACATGCTTTAAAATCTTTTTTTTTCTGTCTTGAGGCATAACTTTTTGTCTGCTTAACAACAGTGGGACATGTAGGAGGTTTGACTCTGTCTCTCACTGATATTGGTAAGCTCATCCTTCAAAAGCTTAGTTTTCATATTAGCCTGGGCTACCTTTTGAATGCATACCATGTCGTTGTCACCTGCTGATTTCCAAAACTTGTTCAGTTGAATGCTTTCTTTAACAACAGGAACCTGTATTCAGTGACAGCAGCCTATCATGTAACTGTTTGAAGTAGATGGTGTTCATAAAAAAGGATGAGAACACTTTCAGAGTGTTCTCATACATTTTCTGTGAGAGACAGACAAGAAAATTTGGTAGTTAAGCAAAACTCAAGCTGTTTAAACTCATTTGAGCTAATGCCATCTACCCCTCACCTCTGAACTTGTGTATGCTTATACATATATATATGTGTATTTTGCCCATTTATTTAGAGCGAATACTACTTTTTTGCAGACTTCTCTCTTGAACAATGGTATTCTAGTTCTGATAATATTTGAAATAAATGAAGGCTGTTCCCTTAGCAACTGCAAACTCAATAATCTTAAAATGCAATGGGAATAAAGAGAGTAACTAATGTTTGCTGAACGTCTGGGGTTTGTGAAAAATTCCTTTCCATAAATCTCATAAATGGTCTTCTGCTGAATAAAGGGTGGGTTTTAAAATGATGTGTTATTATTTTGATGTGCAGCATAATTTGTTTACTTGGATTGGGTTGTCCTGCCACTTTGCTGTTGAGTATACTGAGAAAAATTGTGAAAGTCAATTTAATTTTTCTCCTATTTATTTGTGATTTATGTTTGGGTTTTAAACAGCTCCTTATATCTGAAGCCATTCACTTTAGAGATAACTGCTTATATTACATTTATATAGTATCTTCATTCTCTTTCCTCAGTTTCTATTAATTTACATGAAAATGATATTTACATTGCTTGGAGGCGAGATCCAGAAGGAAATTCTTCCATCTTTTGAAGAACGGTAATTGGAACTGTGAACTCTTCTTTGATTTCCAAGGTCTTTGGGCATGTAGTGAATCTTACTCTATTGTTTGCACAAATGCCCTGTGAAATAAAGCCTTGGTTTTGCTTGTTCTTTGACACTTGTGCAAAAGAAATAATTATGAAACAGATCAGTTTAGGGGAGATGTTCCCTCTGACTGTTGGTCAGCTGGACATTACTTGGCTTTCTGCCTCCTGTAAGAATAAGACAAAGGTCCATCTGTTGCTTATTCTAGTAAAATGTGTCCAAGAAAATGGTTGACCTGCTTTTTTCCTGTGTCATAAAATCCCAGTAAATTCTCACTGGAGGGAAAAAGACGTCAAAACATCATGATGCAATGCATTAACTGTCTGTAATTAATTTTTTACTATTAAATAATTTTTACAAGATACTTTAAAGCTACAAAACGCTTGAAAAACTTACAGATGGAACTTCTTGAGGATTCTTTCTTGGATAGCTGAAAGGCTGCTGAAAGGACAATGACAGTACTATTGTGCTATAAAACTAATGCCAGTAGTTACTATATGTCAATATGTTACATTCTCTGTGAATAGAATAAGAGGAAAATACGGTATGCTGATACTTTAGAGAGATAAGAGTTGTTATACACCAAGCTGCTCTGAGGTTATTCTTGTGGAAGCAGGTAAGAAATGCACAATTAAAACAGAGATGATGAGGCTACCTATGCTCTTGTTCCTATAAAATTCCAATCCCTGTCTCAGAAAATTCTCAAAGCTTATCTGTCATGCTCAGCGAGCTCAGTTTTTATGATAGAAAGGTTATTTTGGGGTTTGTGGTTTTTGGTTTGGTAGGGTTTTTTTTTGTGGTTTTTTTTTTTGTGGTTTTTTGTTTTTGTTTTTTTTTT
>NDXB01012674.1:0-24017 GCA_002631895.1 Agapornis roseicollis | reverse complement strand
TGTCTTTCTCATACTTGAATTTATTTTTTTGTGAGTGCTGAATCATTGGCATTAAGTAAAAATTGCACCTTTGTAAAACCAATATTATTTGTATTGGTTTAATTCTAAGTTAAATTGAAGAAATGCCCATTAAAGAGAAGGAAAATTTTCAGGAGTATGCAGGTGGAGAATTGCATCTGAGGATGACTGTCCTTTTCTGAATGAGTCTTAACAAGTCATTGTTTCATCTAAGATGATGGATGTGTAATATTTTACCTTTACAGGTAGTGTGCCAGCTCTTACAGATACAACATATTATGATTAATAAAGTTCCATTTTAATTTTCATTTGAAGTTGTCTAGTATTATCTGTATGTATAAAGGTATTTCGGTGAATCTATCTGGATTACAGTGGGAATACTCAAAGAGTACAAGTAATGCAATCTTTTACTGACAGATTTACCTAAATAGTGATTGTAAAATATTATTGTATTTAGAAGTTGACAAATATACTCAGGTGAACAAAATGTAGTGAAATCTGTTTGAGGTATACATGTAAATGTTTCATGTTTTTGCTGGTGATGAGATTACTAAGTGCTGGAACTAGATGTAGTGAAGTAAATATTTCACATTCCATTGTGTCACACATTTACATTACGTATCAAGCAGATAAATGCAGATTCAAATTAAAATCTAGTAATGTTTCAACTTCATAAAGTCTTTATACAGTAGTAAGGTGATGTTAAATTTTGATATTCTGTATAAAAAATAACATAATTTGAAGACCAACTTGGTATGCATATGGCTGGCTTATAGCTAGGGCTATTAGATGGGAATCGGCCTACTAAGTTTCAGTGGAGGATGACTCATGAAAGTTATTCTCTAAGTAGAAGTTTTTTGCCTGATAAAATAGCTGTTTATATGAGCTAATCAAACTTGTTACGTATTATTGAAAAGCAGTGCTTTAATAATCCTAACCCCTTTCCCTGCAAAGCAATAAGCTTTCCTTGTGAATACAATGTAGCTAAGAATATTAGGCTGAGTCTTTAAATGGAAGACTTTATGTTCTCATTAAGACTTCTGTGTAGTATTTGAATACACAGTATTTGATTGAAAAATAATAGACCAAGTTAAACAAAATTTCTGGAAAGAACCAACAAATGTTATTGCACAAATATTTGAATATTAAAATTATTTTTTGTTTAAGTTTTATAGATAGCACATATTACAGTACATTTTCTGGCAGTGACAAACCAAACAGATGAGTTTAATGCTTTCTTTCAGAACAGCAGTTTTGTGCATTTTGGTTTAGGAGGAGAGGCTCATCTGTTTCCATGAATTATGGAACTTTGAGTTGCTTCTTAAAATCTGGCTACAAATAGAACTGCCAATTTGAGGCCAAAGTCTAGTTTCTGCTCACTGATAAGAGGGGGTTGGCAGCACATGTAATCTGACAGGGTAAGGACAGACTGGATGTCAGGATCATAATGTGAAGATTGGTAGCAAGTCATTGAAAGTATTAGTTTACAAAAATTTTCACTTGGTTACTTCCAGTGTGGTTCATTTTCTGCCATCTGCTCTATGACATCGAAACAATAAGATGAAACATAAAATTATCTGTGTACCTCATTTGCATAATGAGAATGTAGATGTAGGTTTCCTGGCTAGCCTTTCAGTCTGGGCCAAAACAGATTGTCACTGGCCTGTTCATACAATGATAGCACATGACTGAAATACAGATCAAGCCTAGAATCTTGGAGCTAAGAATAAAATGGCTTTACAGAGGATTAAAAAAAGTAGCTTTGCAGAGGGTCAGTTTCAAACACGCTACATTTAGATGCTTTTGGTTTGATAAAACAATCCATTTTCTCACAGCTTAATGTCCCATACATTTTTACAAGTCTAGTGTATATATATAAAAAACGTGTGTTGTGAGTCTGTGAGAATGTGTTGAACAGTTTACAGGGGCTGCTCGGAGAGATTAGCTGAGAACCTAGATGTTGTCAGCAAGCCCATTCAATATCATGGGAAAGCAAGGCTCTGGAGCAAGTTAAAATTTGTTCATCAGACTACCTGGGGCTAGAATTGTCAGAGGTTAGTTGTAACAGAGGAGATTAGCTAAGGTCAGTCAAGAAACATACTTTGTTGTGCCTGGAGGTGTGCTGGAGTCATGGTCGCACGGTATTTTTGTTTTGACTTGCTTGTTTGCTTGCTTAAGGGAAAAAAAAATCCAAGGGAGATTTATCCCTGAGTGGCTATCCAAAGCAGGGACTGTGGAATCGAAGTTCTCCTTAAAACCCCCATGGTGGCAGCTGTGGATTCTGGTAGTCAAAGAACATATGTTCTTTTGTTTTTAACCATTACATTGCTATCTATGCACTGACATTTCATTCTAACTCTGCTGGAGTAACACTAAGTTAGAAATTAGCATACCTTTAGCAAGGTATACCTAGTTGATTTAAAAAGAAAACATTTGGTTTTCACATAATTTTGTTTGTTGACAACCTGTTTTCAACTCAAGTATTTTGACGTTAGGGTAGTGATAGCCTTGTGAGCTGTGGACCACAAGGTGGCACTGATGGTGTGCGATGATTGATTTGAGACTTCAGGCATCTCTTTCTGGAAACCTGAACAGATGCAAAAAGTCTGAACTAAATAACTTCCCTTTGACCTCCCTTGGAAATACCTGTATTGTGTGACTGGCAAATAGACTAAGGTGTGCAATTGTCACATAATGAATGAAACTACAGTATGAGAGATCCTAACATGTTCTTTTCTGGATGCATGACTGCAGAAAAGTGCATATGGGGAGGTTAGTGGAGTATTTGTAAAAGGGGAGGTCTGGGCTTAGGTCTCAGTAGATTTCAGATATGCTTCTGGAGCACCTCTCCTATGAACTCTGGGGAGACCTTGCAGCAGCTGCAGCTTCTAGTGCCTGAAGGGGGCCTAAAAGCTGGATAGGGGCTTTTGACAAGGGCAGGAAGGGATAGTACAACAGGTAATAGCTTTAAACTGAAAGAGGGAAGATATAAGGTATTGGGAAGAGGTTCTTTGTTGGCACAGGTTGCCCAGAGAAGCTGTGGCTGCCCCATCCCTGGCAGTGTTCAAGGCTTGGATCAACCTGGTGTAGTGGAAGGTGTCCCTGACTGTGGCAGAGGATTGGAACAGGATGATCTTTAAGGTCTCTTCCAACCCAAACCATTCTATGATTCTGTAGTAATGTTTTCTTTACTGACTTTTGAAGATTCTAAAGAAAGCCATATGAGTCACTATTCTTATTTTAAATGCTGCTTTTAAAAAATGCTGACTTTTTTTAAAAAAGACTAGTTCTGGTTAGGAGGCTGATGAACAGGGTCTTCAGACTTGTATCCCCTTTGATCACTTTCTGAGTGCAGAAATGCATCAGTTAACATACTGTCATCCATAGGGCACAATGTGTTTAAATTACTCTTTCTTGTAATTGTATTTGATTTTATTGATTGGATTTCTCCCTATGTATTCACATGGGGAAACATGAAATACCTTTAATAATTTGATCTTCTTTTCATCTCTAGCATGCTTCCTTGTATTAGGATCAGAGAAGAGCTCACAGCATAGCCAAGACTACCTCTTTCTCTTTGATGGAATTGTTTGTACTTGGCCTTTAAAAAATGTTTTGATAGAGAGCTGGTGACATCCTGGAACAACTTGCTTCCAGTTCTCATTTACTAAGAACTGCCTTCCTCAATTACGAACTATTTTTATTTGGGTTTATTTTTTCTGTCAGTTTTTACTGATGTAATCTATTATTATATCATGATCACTTTCATCAAAGCTACCTTCCACTTTTACATCCTTAACCTGTTTGCATTTGATGTGACATTAAGGGGACTTTCCTTTTTACTGTCATCTGTATCATAAAAGCAGACACCTGGGGTATTCAGGTATCTGCTGACTAGTTAGTGTCCTGCTGTATTGCTTGGCCAACAGCTACATTTGTAGTTAATATTCGTTATCAGGTCTTGCAGAAAAGACCCTGCCTACCAGAATTTTTCAGGTTGTAGGTACTGCTGTATACCCTTACTATTGATTGTATCTGACTTTGCCCTATTTTATTGCCTAGTTAGTGATTTTCAATGAATACAAATAATTTGCTATAAACTGGACTTCAGAGTAAACATTGGCCACTTTGGCATGCAATTTCTCTTCCCCCAGACTGAACAAAAGAGGGCTCTGGGGAGACCTTTTTTTATGGCCAAAAGTGTACGAAGGGGGCTTATAAGAAAGACTGACATTTTACAATGCCTGTGCTGACAGGACAATGAGGAGTGGCTTTAAACTGAAAAAGGGTAGATTGATTTGGATACAAAGAAAGCTTTGATAAGGATGGTGATACATGGGAACACATTGTCCAGAGATCTTGTGGATGCCCCATCACTGGAGATGTTGAAAGTCAGGTTAGATGGGGCTTTGAGCAACTTGATCAAGGAAAACATGTTCTTGCCTGTGGTGAGGGGGTGACTAAATGGTCTTTAAAAGTCCCTTCTAACCCAAACCTTTATATGATTCTGTGGTATTGTTTGCTTAATATAACATGCATCCATGAAGACTTAATTTGTGTTAAGCCGGTTAAGAGTGTTACTAAAAATGTTTAGCTTAGCTTTTTTCTTCTTTTGAAATATCAGACCTTCTACATTTACTTGCTATGCAGTAAGTGTAATGTATATTTTATAGAAAATGTGTATGCGTATTTGTGAAGGTCCTTGCATATTGCTGAAAAGAATTAAAGTGCTGAAGATTAGAGGTACTGGCATAATGCATTTCAAGCAGTAAAGCAATGTGAGACTCTTTTGCTGAACTAATAAAGTGCAATTTGATAAAGAATGAATCCAATAAAGGGTTCAGATTTATATGGTGATTTTGTTCCCCACCTGCTTTGTAGTTTAAATATTATCGTATTACTATGAGAGACAAGATCATTTCCTATCTAAGTCTAAGGAGAAAGAGAAACTTGTTGTATCCTTCTCCATCTTAAGGCCATATAGATTTCCTGTGACTACCTGGGAAACATTCTGACCAATGGTCCTCTGGCTGGGCTACATGGAGCAGGGAGGAAAGGCAAATATAATGGGGTTGTTCTATGCTAGATGGTATACTACAGTGGTCTTTTAGATCTGTGTGTGAAAGGCACAGTCTTGCTTGAATGTGGCAGCCTCAAAGGGACTTCTCTGGCATTTTACCTCCATGTTTTCTTTTCAGAAGCATTCCTCAGAAACTTGTAAGTAAATGCAGCTCTCAGATTTAGATTGTATTCGCTGTAAACTTACAAATGGCTAGAAAATTCTTTTTGATGAAACACAGAGGATGTTTTTAAACTGAACTGAGCTCCCAAGTCCTTTCAGCTAGAATTTACCACACTTAGAATAGTAATCTTTTCATGTGTTGGAGGAAGGAAATACGATGGCAGAAAAAGCATTAATCCTGCTGAGATTTTTTTAAAAACCTCATAATTAAAGAGGAAAATAGTAGATATTCATAGCCTAAAAATACTGTACCTGGGCATTTTACATGCATCATCTTCAATGGTGGTTAGAATTGTATGCTGTTTTCTCTAGTAACAAGCATGTTTTCAGACTTACACAAGAAAATGTACAAGACTTGTGTGATAAGAATTAATCTGAATGCTGAAGATTTAAGGCTTAATTATAATTCTATTCCAAGGCAACGGACTGTGTGAACTGCTATTACTAAACTGTACTGTGTAAACACTGCATACTGATGGAATTTGCTTGTCAACCCCAGTGGCATTTCTGTGCACTAAGCTTGTTATTCTGTCAGCCAACTGCATCATGGGAAAAGATGAGTATCTCAAGGGAATGTGATCTGCATTTTTAAGAAGAAAACCAACCTCAAAGGTGGTACAGAAGGACACTAACACAGNGTGCTATGGTATGGAATACCTCTTTGGTCAGTTTGGGTTCTGTCCCTCCTTTCTCCCGGCCCCCCTTCTCCCCGGCAGAGCATGAGGCTCACAAAGTCCTTGGTCAGGGCAAACATCACTCAGCAACAACCAAAAACATCGGCCTTATCAGCCTTGTTCCCAGGCTAAGTCAAAACACCAGCTACTAAAGAGAAGAAAAACTGACTGCAACTGCTGAACCCAGGACAAGCACTTACTCCTATGAGACAATTCTGGAAACAACTCAGACTAACAACTAACTCCAGTACTTACATCTCTGCAAAACCAGTCACAAACCATATCAAAGCATTCCAACAACCCAGGCTTCTTCACCAATAGCTTGTGAGTTAATCAGTGATTTTACCAAGAGCAGAGGTACAGCCAGAAGTCTGCTCAGAAGCCTCACAATCACTCTCACCACCACATGAGCTCCCAACCAGATCACACCTCATTTTTTTGCACCTCCCCACCACATTATGTAAGAGAGCTATGATCCTTCCTCTCCTTAACTCTACCTCAGCTCCCCAAGTTGCTCACCTGTGACTCCATCCCAGGAACACAACAGGCCTGAAAGGCTGCCCTACCTACCATTTGGTAATCTCTGCTCCTTAAGCTATTTATGGTAGGGACTAGCATTACCCTTCTACTTCCAACAGTGTGGCTTCTCAGTCCATCACACAAACTCTACTGCAGGACCAACCTCGAGAAGAGAAACCCCTTTACCACCTACCCAGCAGTTATACCAGATGTAAATTGGTGCTGAGTTAACAGGGCTAGTTCTAATGAGGCAATACTGCCCACCTGCAAACACTATGAGCTTGTAGTTTGAAAAAGGTACAGGTAGCTTTATTTCTATGCTTCAGTGTAGGGAGTAAGCACCTTGTTACCAGCTGACCTCTTTTAAACTCTAATTGCCATCCCACCCCGCCCAGAGGGTTGAGCTTGACCCCTGCTCCAGGTGGCTGATGGGCTCATTTAACACCGGGTGGATGACGATGCTGCCTGGATTAGTGTGGTCGAGGAGATGGGAGCTAAGGGAAGGTAGGTGCTTGCCTGGATCTGTACCTGTTTGGGTTTCTTGGTNCGCCCAGAGGGTTGAGTTTGACCCCTGCTCCAGGTGGCTGATGGGCTCATTTAACACCGGGTGGATGACGATGCTGCCTGGATTAGTGTGGTCGAGGAGATGGGAGCCAAGGGAAGGTAGGTGCTTGCCTGGATCTGTACCTGTTTGGGTTTCTTGGTGTTTTTTTTTGGTTTTTTTTTGAGGGAAGTGTTTGTTTCCAGTTTTTATTAGAGCATGTAGTGGGGAATGCCACCAAACTGCAGCCAAATGATTGTTTTTCTATATCTGACTTAGAAGTTTTGTCTTAGAGAATAAATAACAAAAAATTCTAATAAAATCAGAGCCTATGCTGTGTATCATAATAACAAACAGCAAAGCGGTGTTGTGGTACCTGGGGCTTTGTTGTGGGGAGAGGAGTAGGGGTATTAGGAGTTTTAACTTTGTTCTAGCCAGTTTGTTTTCTACAAAGCCAAATGAGAAGATCATGAGCATTTGTTTCAGAAGTGGCTATATAGTAACATTGCTATTAGCCTTGGAGAATATGTTCCTTTAGCTCATTTTTAATCCAGTATGAAACTTTAAAGTGGGGTCAAAATCAGATGCATTAGTTAATCTTCTGTTGGCTTTTAATTGTTGTACTTTGGGGTGTGTGCCTCTACCTAACTTTCTGGGAGCAGTAGATGCTTCTGAAACAGGTAGGTTTAATATGGCACTAACTGGTGTACCTTAGGTTATTTCTTTTTTAATTTTTAGAATTTAGAAAGCATTGTATAAAGTAATTGGATATTTAACAAGGTTGTGCTCAATTTCTTTGTTTGCTTTTGATGACTACTTGAAGCACTGAATTTTATTGGAAAGTGAATGTTCAGCTTACAGTAGGCAACAGCCTACCAAAGCAAAGCTTAAATTTACAAATGTAAACATTTACTCAAGAAACATTTCTGCTTATATAACTGGCTTACGAACAACACTATACCTTGTTTGACTGACTTTAATGTGGCAAGAAACCTGCATTTTCAAAAGGTCATAAGCAATCTATGAAGCTTCAAAATTATATTTGCACAGTAAATGCAAATATTACACGCAGAAATAAATCTGTTTCTGCATTTGTGAGGAGAAAATCTATGTTTCAGATAAATTATTCATGGCATGTTATTCACTTAACCTTGAGGTATTTTTATTGTGATTTAGAGAAATTATTTCTATGCCCTCTACTAACCCATTAGAGCTTGGAAGTATCACTATTCCTGCTTTGTCTCTGAACTTTTCTCTGATACTTCCATTTAGAGATAAACTGTAGTGCACATCCAGGGCATATTTACATTTATTTAGGATAAAACCAGAGCAGCACAGTTTCCACGTTAGTTTGAGAGCCACAGTCTTTTTATTAGTTGTGAATTTCTATTTTTGAAGCTAGTAAAAATTGAAATTTAGAAAGTAGTTCCTGGAATATAGTTAAGCTGCATTATTACACTGATTCATTAAAGTGTCTATATTTTATCTTCTCTTCACATCTATGTTTTAATTCAGAGACAAGCACTATATGTGTTGCATAATGCATCACATAAGCAAGAGGTCTTCCATTTTAAACAGCCTAAGGCAGCTGTTAGTTTTATTTTATAAACCAGAGCAAATGTACAGGAAATTGCTATATTGGTCTTTTATAGTCAACTAATAATAACTTTAGTTTATTTAGCTCACTGCTGTTAGTATGATCCCTGTATTTTTTTAAAGGGATTTCTGCAGTCAGCTGTCATGTTTTTATACAATATGGCATTTAAAAGAACTTTGTTTAGAATTGCATGTGTTGGTGAAGGGCTTTATGTATGTTAATGTCTCAGGTCCATGATTTGTATTATGTCTGAGCTGCATAGTGGAGTAATACTGGAGTTGTATCCAAATTGTATGGTTAATTCCTAGTGTAATTTTTTAATTCATTTTTTCTGCCCATTATTTTAGTATTGTAGCCCACTTAAAGCTCAGAATGGAATTGATGATTCCAGAATTTGTTTTGGGATTCTTGTTATTTTGATTATCTGAGTGATGTATCTGTGAAGATTGAATGGATTTTCAGACACTAGTTGCTTGGTGAGTGCTAATATGAATCCCATACCTTCATAAATGGTGATTTCTGTGTAATATATATATTAGTATCCATTTATAGGGAGATAATATTGTTCATTACAGAGATCCTTCATTGTGTTAAGTAACACTTATCTTTGTAAGATGATTTTGCTGTTTAGAAAGAGCCATCGATCACCAAATAAATATCTAGGTACAAAATGCATGCTTTAAGATAGTAAGATTTCCCTGTTATGCTTAAAAGATTTATACTGTTTTGATGTCTCAACTTATATATATCTACAGATAAATGAGGAAGGAGCTGGCTGTTTTTCCTTAATCTTACTTTTACTTGACATCCTCTGTTTTGTAGAATTTTGTCTTTTAATCTGATTAATGCAATTTACCTGAAGGAGGGCTGCCTTATTTTTCCTTGATGACACTCAAGTTGAAGGGTTGTGGTGTTTACCAGAAAATGGCAAATGTGATTAGCACTAGTTGCTTAAATGTTTTTCATATATATTGAACTCAGTTATAATCAGAACACTTGTATGTGGAAAACTTAATTTTCTAATCAATCCGTGTTAAGTTTATGCTAAATTTGAAGTACTTTTTATCATTGTTTTCCACACAATGGTTTACATCACTATGAGATTAGGAACAGTATCAGTGTCTTCACTTTGCAGTTGTTATTCCTGCTGATACTATAGACTGATTTATGCAATGCAGTTGACTGGTTAGAATTCAGTTAGAATGAGAATCTATTAGAAAAATTTCTTCCTTTGTATGATTCATTAGATATCAATAATACTTAAGTATGCAAGACAACTAGGAAAGGAAGACAGACTTTCAGTTGTGCACAAGGTTTAAAGCTGCTTGCAGATAGTAGTTTAGCAATTGCTGATTTATAATTCTGTGACAAAAAATGTTCAAAATGAAGGAATCAAGGCTTTTCCCCCACTCCGCATTGCAGAGTTGATCAGTAAGACACAAACATTGTAAAAATCCCCATATTTTCTTACAATGTGGTAAAGCCAGCTTGAGGTTCTTAGCTGAAATGAGGGCACTCTTCCATTGCAGTAGCTCACTCAACTGGAATGGGAATTCTAGTTTGGTATTGCCATCTCACGGGCTGCTGGCACAGGCACGGCAAAATTTCTCAAAGAATATTTCCAATAACAGAATAGAAAACATCATTGAAATATTTTATCATCGGTTCCAAATATTTATGAAATAAATGTTTTATTTCATTGTGTAATTAATTTAATGATTTGCCTTAAGTTGTCATAGTTAAAATATTTCTTCAGTACCATGCAGTTAAAATACTGGAAAGGTTCATCTGGATAAATTCTGCTCTTTTCTTTGGTAATTCACACAGATGCTAGGGCAGAATTTTCCTGTCATTTGGAAGTCTCATAACTGTAATGTCACTGATACATAGAAATAATTTTGAAATGTCTTTTTATCAAACAGAAACAGTGTAATGTTCTGCTTTTAAGATATTAGCAATTTACATAAAAATTAGTTACAATACAGGATGTGATTTATTAGTCTTTATTCCTACTCAGCCTGTAGCTGGAACAAAATCTGAAATTTCCTGTATTAATTTACTGCTACTGTTTAAGCACAAAGTGAGTTACAGTTGAATGGTACCAGAAAATTACTGATCTAATCTGGGGTACTTTGTAAGTTTCAGTCACTCATGCTGAGGAAGGATGAATAAAGGATGGAACAAGCAGAGTGTTGATAGGATTTTCAGGATAAAAAAAAAAAGAAAAAAAGACCTTGTCCAAAAAAATTCCTTTTGTTTTACCAAAAGATAGAGCCATTCTTTAAGGACATCAGGCAGTGGGAGAGAATTTAGAGAAACACTGTCAGAGAAGCTGATGAATGTGAGCTGGCTAGAAATTAGACTTGTGCACATAAGGATGGTGAAGTTCACTGCAGGACAGCAGTTTTGGGAGGAAGAAACTTGTTTGTAAGACAGGGCTTGCTAAAAGGGTTGCTGTCCATGTCTGACTATGATACAGCAAAATGTTAGCTAACTAATACAGTGTTGCCACTTGAAGTCTTAATAGTGTTTTGTTGTGAGTGTTAGCATGATATCAATGAGTAGAATACTTGAAGCAAACTAGGATGCATTCTGGCTACTTTCCTCTAAATTGCTGATTCATTTTGTATCGCATAACATTACTTGACTTCATAGAATCATAGAATAGTTAGGGTTGGAAAGGACCTTAAGATCATCTAGTTCCAACCCCCCTGCCATAGGCAGGAACATCTCATACTAAACCATGTCACCCAAGGCTCTGTCCTCCTTGTACTCCTGTTAACGTAGTGCTTGGTCTTAAGGCGTAGAAAGATGTTTGAAAAGCTACAGAAAAGTTATTATAATTAACAATAGATGAGCTGAAATCTATCCTATTCATTGACCATGTCATAAGTTGCTCTGTAGTCAGAATAACTCTAGCAGAAGTGGTGCTTTTCCTATCTTGGTAAAAGGGCAGCATGACTAGGATGAGTATGAGTAGAATGGCTCAGGTATGTGTTGTTAATTTAACTATATTAAATCCTTTTGCTTGTGCTGAGATACTCCATTTATGAAAACTGGTTCACTTTTGACTTTGGTGTCAAGTTGACCACACTTCTGATTCAGCTACTTTATGATTAATTTTATGTTGTTCTGAGAACAGCAGCAATGTAATGCATCTAAAACTGCTCTGCTTTATTTAATTGGTTATTATGAGATTACTTTTTAAAAAAAAAAAACCAGCCAAACAAAAGAAAAGCCATCCATTTCAAGGGAAATATTTTTCCATACAGTTAAGTGCAGAATAGCAACAAGGTCACAACAGCAAGTCCAGGTGGCCCCTGTCTCTTTGGCCCTTAAATCTTGGGTGAAATATATGCTGTCAGCCACTGAGATTAATAGTTCTATTTGCTGTTCAGGGTAGTTGAGAAGCTCCTATTATTAATGTAATTTGGGAAGAATTTTGAACTTCTTAAAGCCTATTTTAGTCTTACATTGATATGTGATGGTAAGGTTCTTTTTTAGCATCTTATCAAAGGCAAAATAATGTGGTAAATTTATCTCAGTACAATTATGTTCAGAAATATCTGATATTTCTCCTTCAATAATTATTTCTTATAGCTCTATTTACGCTCACTTTAATTAAGAAAATATTAACTGTCAATGAGATGTGTTAAGATTTACTGTGGAGTTTTTAATATTCCTGCTGTTCTTGGTGAGTCATATCTTATTTTCCTCATTGAGCAGAAATATCAGTTACTAGTGTATGTCTTGCCTTTGGGTGTTCTGGTAGATACTGTACAATCATAATATATCACCAAAGCTTCTCATGTCTCCTTTTAATAGGACAATGTCAACATTGTTTATACAGTTTTTTACCTCAAGCAGTAGGCATGTGTGCTGAAATTTTAAATGTCTACATCCTTTTGTTGGTATAAGAGACAATTGTACTATTATGCACCAAAATACTGTACTTTAGTCTTCTGGTCAATATGAACACAAGGCAATAGTTTTGTTGTCATTCTAGCAAATTCCTTTACATTTGTAGTGAATGTGTTACTACGTGGTAGGCTATACAATTAAAATTTCATTAAGAGTTAAATTTCTGAATGTGTTGATATTTTTCAGTAATCTTGTATCTCAAAACAGCAGATAACAAGGGTAGTTCAGATTTTCTTTACATGCAAAATGAATAGAATACATTCCTGCATTCATGGCAAGTTTTGCATGCATATGCTACACAATGCTGTTGATTTATTTCAGTCCCCAGTATGCTAGGCAAAATGGGATAAACAGGCTACAAGAAGATGCAGTCCTTATATGCCACTTGAATTTGTTTTTTCTTTTCCAATGTCATCTTTGTTTTCTTGCTCAAACTAAACTCATGATGAAATTCAAGATGACTTAACAAAGGGTGTAGAATAGGAGTTGCTTGATCTCCGACCTTTGTGTGGTATTTTGGGAATATATCATCTGGGATAATCTATCAAAGAACACTTTTTCAGGCTATCTGTTGTGACTCTGGTCTTACAGCATGCACAGATGTGCTTAAGATGTTAATATAACAAGTCCAGCTTTAGTGTGTGAGTCTATATTCTTCAAGGTATCAAGGGTATTTAACTTGTGCTCTGGTCAAGCAAAAGGAGCATTTAATGCCTTAAATCTTCTGCACCTTGCAGATTCAGTTTCTATTACATAATTAGTAAGTTTCAGACCTGTAACTCGAAATTAGCACAATACCACTGATGGTACCGATGCTGTTGGAAGGAGAGCCTGCTATACTGCTGATTAAAATGATTAACACATCAGAGAAGAACTTGTGTAACTTAAGTCTTTGAGAAGTTGTATTCATAATGCAAGATGCAAGCTGTAGTGAGTATTACAGTGGCATTTACTGATGTATCCTAATTCTTTCAGTTTGGGTATTGGCCTTCACGCAAAACTGAAATAATGAAAGAATATACTGCATTTTGTGTTTTATTCTGGGTTTGGATTACTTGCATTATGAGCGTGTGCAGGAGCTAGTCCCAGTTAAGATGTGTAAATGCTGTGACTCAAAGATAAGTCACATGGACCCATAGAAACATCGCTGTAGAAATGCCTGTTCCTCTGTAATTGATGCAAGGCTTGCTTTAGGCAAATAATTCCTATATAGCCACCTGCAGGAAGATGTGTGGGTGCAGACAAAGGACTTAGGTTTTCAAGATCCACATATTTCACCCACCATGTGTCACAACAAGGGTCTGTTTTCAGGCAAATGTGTTTTCAGGTGGCTCTGGTGTTTGTGTATGAATATGCAAGCAATGGTAAGATCCTCTTCTTGATAGTGCTGATGGCATTTAGACCACAAGAGTGGGCTTTGAAGAGTAATATGTTAGGACTTGCTGAAAAATAATTTAAATAGCAAACCCACCAAATTTGAGATAAAAAAAACCTCCAAACCATGCACTGATTATGTATGTTTGAATAACAGTTTGAATAAACATGCTGGTGGTTTGTGTGCAGATCTCTAGAAAAGTAACTACCTGCATGTGTACTCAGATACTTCTCTACATTTGCTAAATGAACCACAGAAGGCAGTTGTGCTGCTCTTCATACACTACTCTTGGTTTTTTGTTTTACAAGCTAAAGGTTCTATATGTTGATATTTCACTGGGAAACTAAAAACCTCTATGCAGTGGCATCAAAAATGATTTTTAAGAAAACAACCCTCCACAAAGCTGTTTCACAAGCTGTGAGAAAATAGAATAATTTAAAAAGGAGCAGTTCGGGCACCAGTTTGCGTTTTGAGCCATGATTGTTCAGCTTATTTTAGAGATTTTTGGGATTTTGTTTTTTGACTAATACCTTCTGCCTATTATTTCAAGTAACCTTCTTGCACTGCTAGAGGAAATAGACTGGACTGATTCCTGACTTTAGCATGACCTTTTGAATCCTATAATCTTCCCCAATTACTCCTACTGTGTTAGGTTATGAAGTGGAGCTTTGGCTTGCTTGTGTGTTGTGGGAAAAAGCAAAACAAAAAAGGAAGAAATTCTTCTGTTTTTTCAGTAGCATTTTTGCTTTTTGTTTTCAGCTGCTGTAAAATATAGAGAGCTTTATGTATTTTGCAGGCAGTCTCTTGTAAAAATTCTAGAGTGGGGACCCTGTCACCACAGCTGGATTTTGTGTTTTGATGAGATTTGGTGATATTCGGGAAAATATTCAAGATCTGAGCTCTTACTCAGTTGACTGGAATGCTTGGGTCTCCACATCTGTCTGAAGAAAGCTTTGCTCCCTGAAGCCTCCTTGTCACTTCCTTGTTGTTCAGTACACGTTTATGAAATGTTAAACCAGCCTTTGGGGAATCTTAGTTGTGCTATCTCTTGACTTGTTTTTGCTAGGACTACTATGCGTAACTTCTTACCCACCTCGTACTTTCCCAGACCACAAGGGGAAACTGTCTCTTTATATCAGTTTACATATTTCCCAAGCTTAGTAGTATTTCAAGGAAGCCTTGAAATAATAATTTTCTGTTAATACCGTTAACACATAATGAATATTTCATACTAAGATGAATATGGCTTCTGTATCTAAAAGATTGTGTAGTACCAAACTTTAAATTAGGGAATGAGATATATTCAAATTACATTGAAGAAGGCTCTGATTTAATTAGCATTAAGCTTGGCCTTTTATTAAAAACGTGTGCTCAGTAAAGAAGTGCTGTATCATCTCAGAAGTATTTCTGTATACATTTGTCTTCTCCTTTCTGCAGTGATCTGCTGAAGCGTTTCACAGAGAATTGTCTAAGTATCAATATAATCTTCACAGTGTCAGGATGACAAACATGCCTCTCCCTGTGACTGTTCTACTTGATGCAGCTGTGGCTGGTTTTGGAATACTTGAAGTTCGTGATTCTGTGGTGCTTTTTTTCCCCCAAGGTTCTAATTTACAATGCAATGTGAATCCTACCTGTGTGCAACTCATTTTATACTTTTCTTGCTTTCAATTAACTTTAGAGTAGCCTCACTGCCTCTGTTCGAAGGAAGAGTTGGCTTTACACTTAGGTCTGCAGCTGGAAACTGAGAGATGGTGAAATGAGCTTTCTGTGTGCCCCCTGCTTAGGGCAGAGAAAGAGTGTGCATCATATCTTAAACCTTATTATCCTGGACTTAGGCCCTGGTGGGGTAAACACAGAGGTGATCTACACCTTAACTCTGCAAGGCACAGTTTACTAATATTTTTTTAAGGCAGTGATCTTTAAAAGTACATGCACATTTGGGAAGGATGAGAATAAAAGCCCTTAGGGATAGCAATACAAATTGCCAGTGTATTGTCCTTTAATAAAGCTGGTTTTATTTATCTAAATTATTGTAGCAGGCTTGCTAAATCAGATCCTCTTCATCTTTCAGGGTCTTCTAATGGCTTGGCAATCCATCAGACAAGAGTTTTTGTTGGGGTATGGAATAATATAGTGTTAATTAAACTATCAGTCATAGGAGTTCATAGTTGCTTGTCATCTATATTCATGGTGTTGTGTGTTCCAGTTTGTCTTCAAGTCTCATTTCATATTGATACTTTTTCTATTTATTACACCATTTGTCTATGTATTCTGGAGGAAGAAAAGTTTTATCAGCATCAGTTAGGGATGTGAGGTTTTATGTATAGCCAGGTAAGCTGATAGCAAAACTTTGGCTTCAGTCCTTCAAAGATAATGCTGACTTTAAGATGTCTGTGCTTTCAAAAGTGTGAGTAGTTAAGATTACAAAAAACTCTTTGAAGACAAGAAGCTTCATGTTTTACTCACATGTCTTGAAGCAGAGTTCTTAAATCTACAAAAAAGATAATAGAAATGGTAGTAGAATAAAGTATTTTTTGAGGAAAGATAACGTGTAAATGCAAAAAGCAGAGTTTATTGGACTTACATTTTCCTTCATTGGCATGAGGCTTTTTCTAATTACTTCTACAAAAATCATATGTAAATTACCCAAATTGTATGTTCAGTAAGATGCTACCTCTGTGCTCACATCTAATCCATAGCAGTTTTCTAGTATTGTGGAATTATTTTATACTGCAACTTCTAAATAACTAGTATGCTTTTCTCCTCAGCAATGATTGCCTGTCTTGCTCTGCAGCAGAGACCATGCCAAATGCCAGTTGTTTTGTTAAATTAACTGTGCATAGTAATAGGTTTTTAGGCAATAAGTTTCAGTCATATAGATTACTCCACAAAACAAGAAAGCTTAAGCCATTGGTATGTGGATATACTTCACCTGTTTCAAGGTTTAGTTACCTGGACTCCAGCATTTGACATATTATTTCATATTCTCTAGGTACTAATTTAAGACCTGAAAAGAAACTGGCTTTAGGATTTTCTTGTGTTGTGTGAGAATAAAATTGGGATAAGTTGGATTCATAGAAACCAAGAAAACAAAAGTGATTAAAACTGGCTGTGGGATGTAGGAGGTGCAGGTTCAAGGCCACAGCTTGAATCAAAACTTAACAGAACTTAAAGTTTTATGAATTCAGAACTGAATTCAAACTCCTGCACTCTCTTCTAACTTTCAGCTGGTTTGCAGCCAACTTTTGTCTTTCTCATACTTGAATTTATTTTTTTGTGAGTGCTGAATCATTGGCATTAAGTAAAAATGGCACCTTTGTAAAACCAATATTGTTTGTATTGGTTCAATTCTAAGTTAAATTGAAGAAATGCCCGTTAAAGAGAAGGAAAATTTTCAGGAGTATGCAGGTGGAGAATAGCATCTGAGGATGACTGTCCTTTTCTGAATGAGTCTTAACAAGTCATTGTTTCATGTAAGATGATGGATATGTAATATTTTACCTTTACAGGTAGTGTGCCAGCTCTTACAGATACAACATATTATGTTTAATAAAGTTCCATTTTAATTTTCATTTGAAGTTGTCTAGTATTATCTGTATGTATAAAGGTATTTCGGTGAATCTATCNGGCACCTCCGCCCTCCCGGACGCACGAGCAGCCCGACAGCGACGACCTTCTCGCTTCAGAAGGGCGCTGAAGGCTCTGCGCAGGGCTTTCAGCTGCTGCTCCTGCATCAGCTCCCAAGTGTTGGAGTAGCGCCCCGCTGCCAGCTCCAGGCCCGAGGGAGCTGCGCTGAGGACATCGTGCTGCTGCCTGCGCTCGCTCTGGGCGCTTTCTCAGGCCAATAAACCAGATCCCTTTCCCCCCAGCACTCGCCTCTGTCTGCTGCTTTTCCCTCCAGTTTGACTCCGGTTGAATCAATATAGATTCTTCAGTCAAAGGCTGTTCCCAAAAGACTTCTCTTTATGCCCCAAGGACTTTGTTTCCCTCTCAAATGCCAGAGTTAAGTGGCATTGCCAAATGAACAATTGAGCAGATGACACGGCATATCCATAAGAAACTTTATTCCCTTCTACAGTATGTAAAAGTTCCGACTGGGCTGGGCCAGCCCTGTTGCCAGTTCCTCTGGTGTTGACCAACCAGGTGTCTTTTGCTCAGTGTGTGTCCCAAGGTTTGAAAGTCCCACCACCCATTGCTCTCAGTGTAGTTTTTAACAGCCCATTATACCCTTCAATTTTCCCAGAGGCTGGTGCATGGTAGGGGATGTGATATACCCACTCAGTGCCATGCTCTTTGGCCCAAGTGTCTATAAGGCTGTTCCGGAAATGAGTCCCATTGGCTGACTCAGTTCTTTTTTGGGTGCTGTGCTGCCACAAAATCTGTGCCTCAAGGCCCAGGGTAGTGTGATAAATTATTTAAAATCCTGTTTGGACAAATTTAAGTATCCAATTTATTAAACAAATAAAGGCAAGCAAACAGCAGTGGTTGCTTGGGGAGTGTCCGCTCCACCAACACGCACACCCCCAATTCCTGTGTCCTGTTTATGTTTCTTTGTGTCTATACATATTCATAAATAGGCGTTTCTTTAGGCACACTTTTTCCACCTTCTACAATCTTCTCGACTCCTGTCCAGTGTTCATTGGAAGATGCTAATACATATTCCTAAATGGGCACGCGCTTTCTCCCCCTTCTAGAATCTTCTCAAATTCTCTCCTATGTTCTCGGCACTTCCCCCCCCCCAAGCTGCGTGAATTGAAAAGAAGAACCGAGAGACTAACAAGATACAGGAGGTAACAATCCACAAGGCTTGCAAGATACATAAAGTAATAACCCACAAACATTTTTATATATGATACCCATACAATTGCTAAAACAAACCAGGCAGTGAAAACAGTAACAAAATTGGTATAGATAAAAAGTAAAAGCTATGTACACATTCTGCAAAGATGCCATGGTTTTTAAGAGGCTTACATTTAATCATGTAATATTACTTCACATTGACACGAAACACATAAGCATATTTCACAAATCCTCATCTTCTTTTTTTATGCCATTGATTCGTGGTTTTGTTTCTGATCATGTCAATATCTGTTGAATTGGTCCTCTTTTGTTTTTATTATCATCAGGGAATGGTTCTTTTCTTTCCCTGATTCTTTAGCCTAGTGAAACAAGGTGTTAAACATGGAATTATTAACAGTCCTCCGCATAGTCCCAGTATAACTACCCCAATTTCAGTCAGCCAATTTCTGCCCACAGAGTCTCCATCGTAACTTCCTGTTAGTAGTTCCAACCTATTAACACGTCTACATCTAATACAAAAAGGAGATAGTGTGTTCACTAAATAGACTCTCTGTGACCCATTCTGATGGATTATATATTTTCCACAGTATTAACGACGACAAGTAAGATACAGACTGCACTGGCGACAAATTGGACAGTTTTACCAATTGTTCTATTTTTTGGTTTTGTGGGTGCCATGGGGTGTGATATTCCCACTTAATACTCAATGAATGACACAGGAATTTAACAATTTTTGGCATCAAATGTGTACCCTGGTCTGAATCATTGTACTGGATTATCCCATACCTTGGCATTAAGTTTTCTAATACTATTTTATTTTTACCAGTATTTGTGCCGATGCCTGCATGGTAGGATAAGCTTCGACCCAGCATGTCACATGATCTACTATTATAAGTAAGTTTTTAATCTGTCCGACCTTAGATAGTTTTGTAAAATCAATTTGAACTCTTCCAAAAGGTTGATATGCCATTTTTCTTCCTCCTTGTGTTATTTATCTGTATACCTTTTTATTTAGTTTTTGACAAGTTAAAGATCCTTGTGTAATCTGTTTAGCTATTTTAGAAATTCTTGTACATAAAATGATCGCTTAATGCTGTGGTGCCCCAGCAGGTTTGTGAATGTTAACGTTCTAGTATTTGCCTGGAGGGAGCTTTCGGTAACATTTTTCATCCACCAGGTAAAGTCCATTTCCCTTTTTCCAACTTAGCCCCTATTTTCTCCAATTTTATCTGTTCCTCATGGGTAAGCTTTTTTCTTTCATCTCTTGTCCTTCTTCATTGGTATTTTTTGCAGTCTGTACCACATTAATTTTGGCAACGTGTGTCTTTAAGGCTGCTTCCTGGGCCTCTCTATCTGCTAAATTGTTTCCTCTAGTTCAGTAGTCCAGTCCTCTTTGATGTCCTTTTACTAACACTACTGCTATCTCTTTTGGTTCTCTTAATGCTCTCAAAATTCTTATTATTAATTCCTGATGTGTAAGATTTTTTCCTTACTTATTAATTAAACCTCTTCCCAGATTTTTCCAAATGTATGAACCACTCCATATGCATACTTGGAGTCTGTAAATTTGATAACTCCAGGGCTCTACACATGGCGAATAGCTCAGAAGCCTGCACTGACCATAATGAGTTTAGAGGTCCTGATTCCACAAGCTGGAAGTCTTTATTAATTATTGCATACTCTGATCTCCTTTTTCCTTCTACTGCTCGTGAGGAGCCATCCACAAACAAGGTTTCTCCTTTTTCCACTTCAGCATCATTTAAATCTGGTCTTATTTTAGTCTGGATCTCAATTACTTCTAAGCAATTGTGCTGTAACTCCTCTGAGGGTTCTCCAAATAAAAATTGTGCTGGACTCTGAGCTAAGTTACCTTCAATTCTAAATCAAGATAATCATATTTCAGGATTCAGCTGTTAGCCATTTTTCTGTTTTTTTGTTGTAAAACACTCTTAACGTTATGTGGAGTGTATACCTTTAGAGATGTATTAAAGGTAAGTTTGCTAGCTTCCTCTATTAATAAAAATTCTCTCTCTTTACAGTTTATCAAGATAAACCAAAACATAATTCCCCTTAAAAACAGAGTAATAAAATAGATGAAATTTATATCACTTGGCTTCGTGATATGAGTAAGCACTATAGTTCATATCTAGGTACAAATGATACAGTTTAAAAACAGTCTTAAATAATCTTGTATCTAAACGTGTGCATTAAGGTTTTAAATTAGAATAGTTTGATCTGTAATTTTTCTCCTTGGCTCTGGATACTCAAATTCAATTTTAAGATTAAATCCCTTCCCAATAAATTATGGTCGGTTTCAGGGAGCAAAAGTAAATCATTAAGACAAATTTAACACAGGTATTTTAAAAGGTTCTCCTTTTGCTCCGACTCCAGAAATACAATTCTTTCCTTTTGCTACTCCTTTTGGAAGTTTTTGAATAGTTGACTTTTTGTTCTGATATCTATTAAAAATAAAACCTCCTCTTTATGAGGACCTGTTAATAATTTTATCAAGGGCTCTGTCAATGTTCTAGTCTCTATAGCCCCTGACACCCCTATTACCCTTTAAACATTTTCTCATCTTGTTCTGGCTTGCAACAGTTCCTTTAAATACGTCCCTTCTTACCACAGTGATAATGAAGAGAAACTGCAACTTTTTCTCGATGTGCCTGCCTCTGGGTTGTCTGCTCTATTCTTTGTTCCCTTTTGTTCACTGAATGCTTTGTTAATGTTTTGCCTTTGGGGAACCGCTTCTCTTATCCCTTGTATAATCGGTGTTCCTAAATCCCTCATACTCTGTCTCCCTTGGGGTTGTTGATGGTCCCAGGGGAGATCCACATGTGGCCATTTCTGATTTTCTCAGCCACTGCAAGAGGATCATCTAATAGGGTCCCCATTTCTTTCTTAAAATTTCTTACACCTGTTGTATTTAATGGTACTGCCTCCCTGATTGCCTCCGATGGGTACCTCTCGTAAGGGATATAAAGAAGTTTCCTCAGATATGGCAGTCCTACTTCTTGTACATGCCACCAAAGGTTGCTCTGACTCCCGTGCTATTGGTGTTGGAGGTAAAGAAAATGGCGGTACTGGGGAAGGTACCGCTGCCCCTGGAGGGGGAGCTGCCGGAGGTGGATTGTATCTAGCGGCTCCCATTAGTCATTTTTTTTTTTTCTCTCCCCTTTTAGTTTTTATCATCTTCTTCCTCAGACTTCTCATTTNTGGGGAAGGTACCACTGCCACCAGAGGGGGAGCTGCCAAAGGTGGATTGATAAGGTATGGAAGCGGCAAGTTATCTAGTGGCTCCCGTTTATCATTTTTTTCTCTTCACTTTTCGTTTTCATCATCTTCTTCCTCAGACTTCTCATTTGTTTTTAATGTAAGTATTGAGGCTGGAAAAGGATGTGAAATCCTAATCCATAATCTTGCATAGTCACTTTCCTCAGTTTTAATTTACTTTTTCCTTTTCTGGGGCCTCTGTCATTCCAATTTTTAATCATTCATGGGCTTTCTAGTGGTATACCTGATAATTTGCTCCCTTTCTCTTGGTCCTGGGTCTTCCTGACCCCTCTAGGAATTTTAATGTGGCAATTCCTACAGCCCTTGGTCACCAGTAAGAGTGTCTTGCAGGGGGTTTTAGGACCCATCGCCCCCCACGAATCCTATGGGAATCACTTTGGTCCTTCACCAGCCAAGTCCCTCATGGGAGGTTGGAACCGCAGTTAGATCATCTCCACACTCCGGAACTCAATTTCGTTTTCACATAAACACATTTCACACCAAAGAAATGCATAACTCTGCAAACCCAAACAGGAAAGCACAATTACTACCAGTACAAGTTAAGGCCTGGAAAGTCTAGAAAGACCCAAACCAACCAGGAGGAAGAGACTATTCCTTTCTGTAATTAAAAGGCAGAAAGAGAAGTCTGCAGTGCAGTATTTTAACTCAGGATTTTTTTCAATAGCATTTGAGACAAATATTTGTGCATGCATTGATGCATTTTAATAAGGATTTATTAATACTCTAGGATAGAATACATCAAGACAAATATCTTTAATTGATTTGCGTATTAATCTCACAAGATTTCAGAGCACATTTGGTGTTGTCTATAAAGTATAAGGCAATCTTATTTATTTAACAATCAGTCATTTACACACAAAAGTATGTGAGACAGTTTAGCATGAGAGCCAGAGGTCTGACTGTTTTATACCCATATCTGTAAACATCTACATTGTTTCTGATATACCAGAAATTATTATTATGCTACAGTTGCTATTCACATTAATACAAAGGTAAGCTAAATCTTCATGTCATTTAGTGATTTTTAGCATTACCCTTTTTTCATTGAATTGGAAAAATCTCTCTCCTTTTCAAAGTACTAAAGAACATTTTGTTTGCATTTAAATTACTGATTAAAGCACTTTTCAGACTATATTCCCCCAAAGCTTTTTCTTTTCACAGAGCAAACAAGTTACACAACAGCATTTATCATTAACAATGAAAAGTAGGATAATAAAACCTTCCCATTAATATCAGAAAAGCTTTTTTTTGGTCCACTGAAAAATTTAAATTATTGTAAATGAGTTTGCAGTAACATACTGTAAGAAAATGATCAAATCAAAGCCACTTTTATAAGACAGCAAATGCAACTCTACAAGCTGCCCAGTTAGAAGTAAGGGCTATGGATTTTACTTCCATTTCATGGCCCAGGAGCCCACAAAGAACTTCCACATCTCACAACAGCATGTTCTAAATTTCAGGCACTGAACTTTCAAGAAACACAACTAAAAGTGCAAGGAAATGAACTCTGAGAACAAGTATAACAAAAATACCAGATCTTTACCAGAACTCAGAAGGTAGTTCAAAAGATACTAGGCAAATTCCAGCTTTGTTAATCATGCATATAATGCATCCCCAGGGTAAAGAAACAGGATGAAAAAAAAGCACAAGTATTTGCAAGCCTCATCCTAACACTTTCCACTCCCTATCTAAGATTTAAATGTACACATTGCAATAGCAGAATCAGTCTGGCTGTAAGTAAATGATATATATATATATATAGCCTTTATAACCTATTTTGTCAAAACCTTATGGATAACAGTTCCTACAGAGTGTTTCCTTTCACGGTTACAATTACAAAATAATTAGTAGCAACAACTCTTAGACTAACAATACTTAAATGATGTGAAAATAAAACCAGACATGCCTAATGCAATTGTTAGATTTGTCCACACTATTTTGCTGGTAAATATGAACAATTAGTTTATAGCACTGTTGTAGTTTGAACCCAGCCAGGCAGCACGTTCACCCACTCAACCCCTCCTTCCTGCCGC
>NDXB01012672.1:0-30891 GCA_002631895.1 Agapornis roseicollis | reverse complement strand
ATGCTCCAGGTGAGGTCTCATGAGAGCAGAGTAGAGGGGCAGGATCACCTCCTTTGACCTGCTCGTCACGCTAAGTACTAAAGCTAAGAGATGGAGTAGCTCCCATACATGGAAGGAGTTTTTAGAAGGCAATACTTTTACTTGTTCAGCTCTTACTCAGAAACCGGTCACCTTTCAACGTACCTAAACTTAGACAATGAAAAGTCACCAGGCATTCTGAAACTGTAAGAAATGCTATTTGGCCAGAAAGTCTTAAATCATCTTCTTAGTATTTGAAGATGAACATTAGCCAAAAAGGAAATTCAGTGTATTTTAAAAACAAACTGCAAAGGCAGCTCGGGAAGCTCAGAGCTCCCCCCACCACCATGCATAGAGGAGATCCATAAAAGGAATGATAACATTTCAATCTGCAGTGAGGTGTAATCAAAGAATCTCTGCTTAATAGGCTTGAGATTAGCTATGAAGCAAACAGACTGTCAGACCATAAAAGGTTAATTGCAAATCACTGTTTTCTTGTTTGAATTTGCAGGAAATTGTGAAATATTTCCTCTATAAAAACATAGGTGAGCTACTATGTGGAATTTACCATTTATAGGCTGAAAGGAAGGAAAGCACAGAGCAAAGTAGTAATAGCATGCTAAGAAACCAGTTGCTTCTGAAGGGGACAGTCACTGGGCAGGAAAGGTCAGTACATTAACATGGATGTTTGAGCTTTATATTCAAAGCCAGCTTTAAGACAGACCACCTCAGGGTTGTTTTAGGTTGTAAATGAACGCAACACCAGGTGCTACTTACTGTAAGAGGTTTTGAGATACACAGGTGACAGAGCTCTATAATTAGTACTGCTGAGAAATGCAGGTTATAGTTGGAGGTGGACGAGAGGAGGGTTTTTAATCATTTCTGTATGCTTCATCCGAACAGAGATGCCCCAGAATGTTTCATATCCTTATCACTACTCAGCCGTTGTAGGGATGAAGCAGCATTCAGCTCAGTGTGTTATACTTCTGAAGCTAAGCACAGAAATGAGAATGGACATATGCCATTTAATACAAGCAGAAACAACGAAGCCCTGTTAAGTATATGATGCGCTTTTCTTCTGAAAACCTCTCTCTGCCTGGACCTTTCCTGAAAACACTTCTTCCAGCCATGAGATATCTCAGGCTCCAATAGCCATGCATTGGTAAATAGCTCCTCCTTTGGCAGTAACACACAAGACTATCTGAAGCATCCTCTTCAGATCTGAAACTCGACATCCTACAGTACAGGCTCTTTGTGGCAGTAATCTCCAAAGGACTCTTCAGAGAGATTCTCAAGACAGGATTTTCAGCAGAGTTCTCCATCACGGAAATAGAAGGGTGAACAAAAATAGATCAAACAGCAATTACAGAAACTGTGTTGCCTTGAATCTATGGTAGTGGTTATTTTTCCTCAGCAATTCTACTTTAATTCCTTTAGGAAAAGTAGAGAAATTTGGTTGGTTGGGTTTGAGGTCAACCACCATTTCAGAAACAAGGGAACTTGTAACGGACTACTTCAGCTTTGTGTTCCTCCTGTACTTTATATACTCCTTAAGCACACTATCACTTACATCGTTGTTTAGGAAGACATTTGCTTTCTGATGTTTCCCCTCCATCCACACCAAGAAAGGCTACGCCAAACAAACAGCCTTGACTTGGGAGCTGTCACAAGTATGAGGAATTAAAGACCATGCTTCACCTTTGCTTGACAATGCACAATTTCAGCCAATAATGGAAAATTTCTATCTGTTCCAAGACTTCCTGGAAATACAAGCATGAACAAAGGTAAGCTTTGTGGAGTTGGACTATGCCACTTTAGCTGTCTCAGGCAAGCACAAGCCCAAGTGTTCACTGACAAAATGTTAGCTATTGAAAGCATTACAACCACAGATCTGGTAAAGCCACTGTCAACTAACTGGAAGCTTAAAACAGAGAGACACAAAGCAGTGACCTTGGTTCTGTGACTGACTGAAGGCAACTGTCCATGCTGCTTTCCCACTCTGGGATGTACAAAAGCCATAGCCTGTAAATGACAGCAGGATGTCCAGTAGGGAGACTCAGAACGTGCACACTATATTCCATAAGCTAGATGTTCCTAACAATTTAAAATCAGGTGTGCTCTATTTGTACAGTCACCCCTTGCTTCCAGGTCAAAGTAGTTACAATATCACAGCCACAACCCCTTGGACTAATACCTATCATAACTCTTCTGTGCCTCTTCTTGTCACTGTTGTGACTAACATTTGGATTAGGAACATGCTGGTGAGGAGTCATCTAGGCCTCTGATGAGAGCTGGAAGCATGGGCATTGTGTACAAATAAGATACAGATAAGGCACATCAATTTCACCTCCAAAACAAACTCATAAAGGAGTTTTCTTAACTCTGGGCCTGCATATCCTGAATCACCCTCTAGAAAACAGGTCCCAGGTTGCACTCCTCCAGCTCCTACCACAGGCAGCCAAAGGCTTCTGCTGAACAAACCCATCAAAGCCTAGCCCTGCAAGTCAATGGAGGAAGAGGCCACAAGAGGAGGCTAATCTCGTCCTCCTTCCCAGAATAAAGAGATGACCCAGAAGGAAGGCAGTACCATAATAATCTCCGAGTTATAACATAATCTCCTCCAGCAGTGCTTTCTTATGAGGCAATAAAACCTCTTGCAGTTCACATACTAATATCCCACTACAGATCTTCCCCAGTTTCCTGCAGGGAAGAGGCCTCAACACGCATAGCCAGGCATGCCCCGTGCTGTGACACCAGGTAAAGGCTGCAGCTCTTCCATCGCGGAACATCAAGCTTACATACTTGAAGATCACACACTGTTTTTTTCATGTAAAACCCCTACAACACTAATGAACCCTAATTTCCTTAAATCACAGCAATTCTTTTGAGTCACAGATTTCTTTCAAGATGTGACATGAAGTTCATGAGGTGGCATTGCTCAAGGTCCCATTAATTTGGAGAAGAGACAGATACATACACAGGAATTGCTCAACAAGCAGTAGGGGAAAGGCCTCCAGTTGGCATTCCAAAGTGACAAACCAGGACAGTTCAGCAGAGCCTTGAAAAGAGAGCATGGCATTGCTTTGGCCAAGGTGTTTCACACAAAATGGTACAAACTGTCATCTCCAAGTAAAAAGCTTCAAAACCTCTGCATGAAGGAGTGTGGTGGAATAGCACATCAGCTGTGTATTTACAGCAGACCGTTCCTTAAAGACTGCCCTTACACTGAGAATATGTATCAAAGCATTCAGTTCAGTTAGGAATAAAATTAAAGTCTTAAAGTCCTTTAAAGTATTTATTTCTGAATTGTTTACATAAAAAGGCTTTCCTCAGAACAGCACAGGTTTTTATTTACAGAGTGGAAAATAAGGGCAAACTGAGGTCTAGGTAATGAATGTTTGCAAACTTCAAGGCAGAAATAAACCAGAATTACTATGCCATGATGCAATTTTTGGTTAAAGATTAATGGGAAGCAACCAAACGCATAGTTTTGCAAAATCAGGTTAGTTTAAGTACACGCTCAAGCAGGGACATATCTAAGGGCACATCCCTAGGAAGACTAATGAAACCTGGTATACTAGTCAAAACCCTGAAGTTCACCTGATACAGTACCTTGAGCATAAGGCACCTACTTGAAGAGTTCCAATTTTCAGTTACTATGTCAAGTTTTAAGATTTTCACTACCAAACTATATGGCCCGTCAGAATTATGGGTCTCAGAAAGACCAACCTGGCTTTATGGGTGAGCAAAAGGTTTTGGATTGGACTAGCAGGCCTCGAAAATACTCCACAGGCAAGGAATCAGGCTACTGAAAATAGCTTTGTATTGATATTTTCCCAGCAGTCTTTAAGAAAAACTAGTCTGAGTCGAATTGGTGAGTGGAAAATACGCCCCTTGCTCCCTGCAGACAAGCATTTCCCAACCTCCTGCACACACAGATCCACAAAGAACGATAAGCCTAAGCTTTCAAAAAGTGCTAATATTATACGAGTGATTTGGTAAAGCCTTTCACTTTCAAACAGTTGGTCTCTTGACAACGTGTCTCTGCAGTTCCTAAGCACACATATAATAAAAACCTCATCAAGAACAGATCCCTGCAAAGGGACAGATCTGTGGTTGGAAGCTGTGAAAGTTCACACTTCAGGAAAATCAAACCTAACAAACTGCAGAGCCCTGTTAATTGTTTCTTAAACAAAAAAACAAAAACCACAACCCAAAACATAAGCTGTAAATAGCTCATCAGAGAGCTTCTAAACCTTGGACTGATGTATTTAACAGCAGGTTTTACTAACCTGCCATAGGCTTTTTACATGAAAGCCTGTGGATTACCACTTCTTTTATTTCTAAAGCATACGAAATCTTGAGGGAAAAACCCACTGACACTGGAAACACGCACATGCTTTAAACGCACTCAGAAATAAGTCTGTCATTCTTTTCTGTCCACAGATGAACTCTGAAACCAAACTTTATGACAGATGAGCACAGAACTACACACATGAAGCCAAGCCTAAGCTAGTGTCTTGAGAAGGCTCATCACAAAGAAGAAATAAATGTACCCGGTGCTTTAACCAGCATAGCAGAAGGCAGAGCACGTGTGTGAGCTGGGGGAGCACAGAGCCAGCAATGCCCTTCCAGCACTCTACTGACTATACGGGTTCTGCACAGCAACAGGCAGCTTGCATAAAACAGTTTTAAAGGAGCTATATGCCTTAGAATCCTTTCCATGTGCATAATGTGTCTCCAGGAAAACGCCAGCTTCGACACCCCTGTTTTCCTGAGGCAGAAGAAAGCAGCAGGATCACAACAAAGCCTAGGCTGGGTTTTGGCTTTGTCTTGCTTTGGGGGTTTTTGGGGGGTGGTTTGGGATTTGTTACTTCTTTTTCTTTTGAGAACAGGTAGAAAAGGAAACATTCCTTCAGCATAGTTTGTTCCTGCAGCACATTACATTGAGAGTCAAGCTCACGCATGAAGTGTCCTACAAGGAGCACCTAGCTCTGCTCTTGCATTGGGAGAAGGGAAGGAGGATGCAGCCAGAAGGGCACCGAACCCCATTTCCTTTGGGGGCTAAGAAGGGAACCTTTCCAACACCTCCAAGGGTTTTCATTCAGTCCTTTAACAAAGGAGACAGCCAAGTTCCTAGTGGATCCCTTCAGAGATTTTTCTAATTCTAGAAGCCAAATTAAAGACCCGAGTTTGGCTTTTTTTCCACATCAACTGCAGACAGATTAGCTCTCTTGCAGTTCTAGGTGAGATAAATTTAAGGGAGCAGTTCACAGAAAGTGCTTAGCCCCTGCTTTCTGAAATATCATCGTGATGACTCAAGCACACACCCTAGGATTACTGCTGCTTACAAAAAAGAGTCTTTTCCAGCAGTTATTTATGCCTAGCAGTACAAGGAATAAGTAGGCCTCCATTCCCAAAATCTTGGAATTTCCCTTCTACTAAAGGCATGATGAGAACTACAGCCAAGAGATTTAACTGAGAAACACAGGTAGCCTCAGAGTTCCTCGGAGTCCCAAGTTTTACAGCCCCCAAACAAATCAATCTCTTTCTTTTACTGGCTGTGTATAAAACATAACATTTGATTCAAGCAGTGCTTGCCCAGAGGTCTCCCGAATACAAAGCAGGGAAAGTCACTAGCAGGGGGGTGGGAAGGGGAAGAGAGAACCAGTAGCTTGTTGTCTGGGGGCTTTTCAAAGAGTCCTGACTCTTTCAAACACCCATATCTAACAGCTTGCTCTATCAATACAAAAGACAGACAGAAGGAATGGCAAAAGGCAGTCTGTAGCAATCTAGGGCTTCTAATCATTAAGTCTAGCACAGAACAGCAGAACAATAAAAAGAGCAACTGCATTGTAAATTTATGTACCATGCACAGGTTATGGAATGTAGTTCAACAGGGCACTGTGCAGTGACAAAACCATACTGCTTACCAAGTTAACAGTTTGAAGCTCATGATTTGCACATGTGGTCAACACTGAATGACCTTCATGCTTTCCAACATTTACTACAAGGGAGATTTATTTGTCATCACAAGTCAGCTGTTTTGTTCTGGGGGCTAAACATACAGTTGGAAGAAAAAAGGTTTAAACTGTGCGTTATGTAGAACAGGCAGAAGCTTTAAAAGCTGAATTTGAAGACTGTACTCCAAAGCCCAGAGTGGGTAATATTAGAATGTGAGTGAACCCTGCTGGAATGGTGCTTTGCTGCTCCTTTCTCTTTTTCTTGTGAGATATATTTTCATAGCTCAGTTCCATTATAAGACAGTAGCCTCTCTAGCATATGCCTTATGTAAACCCATGCCCTGTTTCAACAGAAGAGAGCCAACATTAGCAACAGAGAAATAAAGTTACACTGTTCTTCATGTAATGGGCATAATACTAAACCATCTTTTTTTTTCCAGCAAAGAAAATCCATCAAATTTCTATTTTAAGCAAGTGCTGCCTGTCTTAGTCCTAATTTTCTTAGACATGAAATAAACACTAGTTTGGAGAGGGTGCCTACTAGCCTGGACCGTAGGACAACAGAGCAGTATCCTAGGACAGTATTATTAGAAGAAGCAGTAGCTGTTCACTGCACCAAAACCACCCCCAGGATACAACAAACAGTAAATTCTGGGTTTTATTTAATAAGCCAAGATGATAAACCTTAGATGATCTAAAACTGCCACACCGGAACTCTTACACTGCTGAAAAAGTTGTAATTTAGATTTAAGGGAAGTAAAGAGACCACATTAAGCAGAACTATTTATGGATATGCAGAGACACGAGGGAACAGGATAGGATTATTTTTCCTGCACACCCCAAAATCAAGAGAGTTAAACAGCATGTAGGAGCTTATAGTTCTGATGTGCCACAGCAAATGGTAAAGAAAATCTTATTTACAAGCATTTGACATGAGGCAATAGGCTTCTGGTTCTGAACTTCCCACGAGTTGCAGTAAGGAACTGTTACTTCACAACCTGAAGTGCCCTGTTCTCAGGTACCTCTACAAAATGCTAAATAGGATGAGACAGTTCTATCCTGAACACATAGCAGGTTTTAGTCTAAAACTGCCAATGGAAGCACACAAGATTGCCAAAACTCCAAAACAATTCATAAAACCACCTAGGTCTTTCTAGCAGGTTAATGGTTTCCCAGCCAAGTGGCAAGGTTCACAAAACAGCTAATTTTTAATCTTCTCTTTAAAATCAGATTTGAACTTTGTGCATTTGTTCTTAAAACACTTCACTACAATCTTAACTGCAACCAGATGGGCTGAGGATATTTTACTCATAGGTGTTTTCAAGCACCTTATTATAAGAGACCACAGGAAAGCCTGAACACTCAGCCCTTTAGCTACATAGTTCAGTTTGCTGCTCCTGGATCAGCAGCATGACAGCAATCTGAGCATAGTACTTGGATGACAAACACTGAAACGGGTTGAAAACAGCAGCAATCATGACAGAGACAATAAAGAAGCCCGGCAATTGCATGTAGCTCCAGTGAAAGAAAAAGGAGAGAAAACCAGTTCTGAGGCTAGAACATACTTTCTTAAAGGCCACGTTTTGCTAACAGGATTATGCATGGTATTAACAATATGCATATAAATAAAGCTTACGGCATAAGCAAATATTAGCATAAGATCTTGGACACATTTAAGAATGTAATCTGCTTGCCTTAAAGTTTCAAAGGGTCATAATAAAACCACTGATGTATCAAGGAAGGTGTGCATGCTGTTAAAAACCAGTGAAAATGAAAGGAAAGACACAAAGGTCTACTGAGCTAAAAGAACATAATCTTTGGAGATCTTAACATAATCCATTGTCTTTACCAGCGTACTTCAAACAGAAAATTCCTCTGAAGCTTATAATTTATAGAGACCAAGGTAGAGAAATAATGGAGTAAGAGGGCAGAAATATACTGGGTATTCAACAGGGATGCACTGAGGGGTGCTTTATGATGGCACTCCCTCTCTCTGGGTGCACAGATGGGGGAGACACAAGGAACATGTACAGGGTAGCTCCTTTCCCCCAAAGATCTCACCTCAGCTGTCCCATCAGGAGTAAACAGCAGGGAACATACAAAAGGGTGTTTAAAGAATGTTTTCTGCAATGTGCAAAAGAATTATCAGGCAGACTAGGGTGGGTAAAAGAATGAGGACTGGTGGGCTGGTGTGCCTTTTGGTTGCACTGGAGAACAATTTCAGCTAAAGAAAAAGGGATGCACAGATGAGGGCACAGCTGATTACAAAGGCAAGCTTGCGGCTAAGGATACAGTGAAATGGGACTAAAAAGTGGCAAGCGAGGTATGAAATAAAGACTAGTCGTTCACAAAAGAGAGTAAGTGGCACAAACACATAGGCTTGCTAAGGGGTCCACAGAAGACCAAGGGCTGAGGGTACAGCATACCAGCTCCGTGGGAGGAGGGAGAGAGCTTAGTATTCGCCTTGGGAACGCAGAGAAGGTGCAGGGCACAGCCTGGAGGACGGGACAGGTGAACCAGCTGCGGAAAGGCTCGCGGCAGGTTGGGGCACGACACGTTACCAACATGCTGCAAGGCACAGGGCGGGGGGCTGCACAGGGAAGGGGCTGGGGCGGGGAGCAGCGGCGGGCCGGTACCTGGGCGTCTTGGCGGCGGCGCTCTCCCGGCGGTCCAGCACCCCGGGCACGCAGTTGGTGAGCTCGGTCCAGNGGCCCGGTTTTCCCCGCAGGCCCTTACCTGGGGGGCCGGAGGCCGGCGCCCTCCCGGCGGTCCACCACGGCGGGCACGCAGTTGGTGAGCTCGGTCCAGTCGGCGTGCAGCCCGCAGCTCCAGCCGGTGGAGAAGCGGGAGAAGAGCCAGGTTTCCCGGCGGTTGGGGCGGTAGCAGGTGCACTTTTTCTGCCCGGGACGGCAGTCGCAGGGCACCTCCAGCCGCACGTTTTGCACCAGGTGCCGGCCGAAGGTGGTGCCGCCGGTCTTCTGGATATGCAGGAAGACAATCACGTCCTCGCCCTTCATGTCGAAGGCGAGCTCCCGCTCCAGCTCCCGTACGGGGAAGTAGTACTTCTTCACGTAGTGCGGGTCCGGCGTGGGGAAGAGGTCCAGCTCCTCCGAGTAGGAGCGGCCACTGGGGGAACCCAGGCTGAGCCCCGGCCCCACGTACTGGTACAGGATAAGCATGAAGCACACCGAGACGGCCACGATCAGCAAGAACTTGCTGGTCCTCTCAACCATGGTCCTTCCCGCACGCTTCATGTGTCACCATCTCCCGGGGCTGCCAGCGCTGGGCAGACGGCGGCGTTGCCGGGGGGCGGGCGACGAGAGCCCAACGCCTGTGCCAGCCGCCTCCCCCCACGCTGCTCCTCGGAGCACAGCCTCCCCAAGGGCGGCGGGCCGCTCCTTGGGTCGCCTCGGCTTCCCGCTGTCCCCGCCCGCCCCGCCGCGGGCAGCGCCGGGAGCGGGGCAGGGGCAGCCAGCCGCTCCGGAGGGGCCGCGGCACAGCGCGAACTTAGGATCCTGAGAGGGGCAGGAGGGAGGAGGAGAGGGACCGAAATGCAGAACCAGCCCCCTCCCGCCCCTTCAGGAAGCCAGCCCCATCCCACCGCTGCCTCGGCCGTGGCTCTGCGCCGTGCCCCAGCCCCACCGGCACCGGCGCGGCAGTGCCCGCCCCCGCCGCCGGCTGCACACGGGCTCGGCTCGGCCGGGAGCGAGCGCTTCCTGCCCGCGCCTCCCCGCGCCCGGCATGCACAGCGCCGCACCGCACCGCCCCGCCGCCGCCGGGCTGCGGGCTCACAGCGAGCCCTGCGCTCGCCGCGCAGCGCAGCCCTGCCCGGCTCCCGGGACCGCTCCTCTCGCTACGCTCCCCCGAACCCCGGGGCCGCTGCAATCATGGGCGCTGCAAAGCCGGGTGGGCTGCGAGGCGGCTGCGGCTCCCGGGAGCGCTCGGCACCTTCACATTAGCTAATTAACTAAGGCACCTTAAAATGAGCCTTGGCGCTCCTCGGGGGCTCGGGTTCCACTCCCTTTCTGAAACAATAGTTATTAGTAACAAAAGCGTTGCATGGGAATAGGAGCAGGGCTTCCCACATGGATGTGCTCCCGCCGCGGCCGCCACACGGGACACAAGAAGCCTTCAGTTGCAATGTCGCAACGGGATGCAACAGGAACAGGCTCTGGTCGCACGGAGGAGAAGGAGGGTGGCTGTGAGCAGGAACAAGCCTGTGCACACCCATAAGCCACATAATTTGAAAATAATAATAAACTCAATGTTGATGATAATAATAATAGAAGTTGAGGAAACAATCAACAGAGGTGTTATTTACAGAAAACTTTCCCAGCGCAATGCTTCTCACTGATCTGTGTGGCAGCAGTGCTGCTGCTGCAGAATTCACTTGCAATACAGTAGCTTTACCAGTGGAGAAAAGCATTGGAAGACCCAGAAACTGCCAGGTACGTAAGCTGCCTTACAGCACGATCCTCTGCAGGGCAGTAGTTAGCAGGATGTGATGCTGCTGCAAGAAGCAGCATAGTAAGGACCAATACGGGCCAGATGCTGTGCTTACAGTTAGGCTAAGTCGATTTACCAGGGCAGAGGCCTCTCTGGAAGGTGCTAGAAGGGTTCTGTGGGTGCTCTATCAGCCGAAAGCCAGGTGGGGTTCACCACCACAAAGTGTTGAGGCAAGCCCCGAAAATCACCGTCTGGTGCGAGTCTCCTCTGCCTGTAACTGAAGGATGAAATGTGTCCCCAGGCCAAGACACAGTGAGGCTCAGTGTAACAGCAATGAGGCTGTAGCTTCACCTGGACGCGAGTTACTGCGTATGCAGAACAGCATGAACAACTGTTCATTTCTAGCACAAAGTCTCTAACTGCAATACTGTATCTCCTGTAATTACTGCTATAGGTGACTGGTTTCTGAAGTTTCTGGTGCTTCTATTTCAAAAGTAAAAGTTGCAACTAGATTTTAGCACTCCGGCACTAAAATATTCCCCTCAGCGTACACTTTTTAAGCCAAGTTGTGTGCGCTTGTATAAATGTAAGGGAACACATGCAGATGAGCCATTGTTAAACACTGGGTCAAATTTATGAGGGCTTAGGAGGAAATGAGCTCCCGGATTTTCATCTGAGCACCGTGACTGATAAATCTGTTGGATTTTGAGATGGCTGCATTACTCACAAGTTGTGGAGCCCCAGTGAGTTATGCAGTTCTTCCCAAACAAGTAACAGTAAAATGTTTATAGCACCCCAAAGCATCATATATTGTGTTCAAACCTTTATTTTGTTTGATATTTTCCTCTTAAAAGTCTGCTTCTGATTTTCTTCTTTTCATGTAAGGCGAGTTACTCCAGAAACAATGATGTCATTCTTATACACCAAGCTCAGCTACATCCAGAAGCATACTATAAGCCCCATTTAAAGGTTTGAAATTTCTATTAGGATTTGGGAAATACAGGGATAAATGTGAGTTTATGTACACGGTTGGACTATGCACCGCAGTATAAAAACAACAGAGCACATTTTCGGATTGCAGTGTGTTTGCCTGCAGTTATAAACGTGTAAATATTTAGAAGTGATAGAACCATGAAGAAACAGGCCAGTAATTCCAGTTACATGAGCTGTTTCTTGTTAATGAATTGCTTTAACTGTAAGATACGAAGTCTACTGCCTTTTTTCTTTAGTTACACAGATGGAGATATTCCAGTGGGTTTCGTTACTGATCTATATTTGTGGTGAGTATAGTGCCTATTAGTCCGTGAAAGAACATTCTAAAGTACGATCCATGAACTATAAACAGACTGCAAAGGAAAAACACAGAATTATGGCTGAAAATGTGCTGTTTTCTTTACGGCAGCACCTTCCATCAGAAGTGGGGGTGGTGAACATGCTGGAAGTGTAGGAAGGGCCTGTGCCCTTCCGATCTTCACCCACCCACACGAGTACACGACATCCTGCCTGGGAGACACTGAAAACCAAAGCTCTGGGCTCAGCGCTTTTATTTTTACTGAAATGTGGAATTCTTCCCTGCTAATTCCATATGCTGCTCTGAAATGCTGGTATTTCAAAGGTGCTTGTATGTATGACTCACCTAAGATGATCACTTAAGCAAATACTTAAATCAATCCCTATTTATTCTTAAGCTAAAATTCCACTGAAGACAATGATAGAGTAGTTCTTTGCTGCATGGGGAGTTAAACATCAAGTACTACATCAGTGCTACTTTAGACCAGCATGTTCCTTGTATCAGAGGAGATCTGAGTGCAGTTAAAATAGCAAGATCTACACATTCCCTGGCCCTTCCATTGGAAACAGCAGTGGGAAGAGATGAGACAAGTTGCTACTGCTACCCCCTGTTACTGCCTCCTTATTCTCCGAGTGCACCTAGACCGTCCATTTAGTCATTATCCATCTTTCCAAGTTGAATTTTCCACTCAAGCCAGACCTCCCTAGGCTTTCCCATATCTCATCTGTGATTCATCACAGTAGGTATGACTTGCTTCAGGAACAGAACTCTGTTTCCTGTGAGGCAGCAAAAGTGACAATCTGCCATCACTGAGGTGCCTAAACCCAAAGTGTTTATGTAGAATAAAAGCATTTTGGGAGGTGGGGTGGTTGGGGGAAAGGTATATCTATCTCTACCCTGTGGCCTAGGGGCCATGCATTTCAGATTTCCTATCTCTGCATTCTCCTAGGCAGATGAAAACAGAAGACCCCTCCACCTTAGCCCACTGAAAAAGGTCTCTGACACTTTGGTGTCTATCTGATCTTTCAAAATAGTTTGCAATCCATTCCTGGTATAAATCCTGCCCCCTGTTGTCTAATGGCTTCACTTGGAGTCATGAAGGTCTATGCTGGGATCTGCCTTCTCTCCCCTGCCTGTACAAGCCCCAATAAGTCACATGGAAGGTCTCATACTGCAGTCTGCAGAGTGTCCCCTTTTCCACCACCAAGACTCAGGCAGCAATACTCCATCTTTGACTTGGGAACGTTTTACATCACCTTCATGTCCACTACAAAGGAAGTTACGTCAGCCACACAGCAGATTGGGTCTCCTTTTAAAGATCATACCAAAAGCTGCAGGAACATCAAAATCAACTGATGGAAGGTCAGGTTGTATTTAAATCTGTACTGATGCAAGCTAGGTCTTAAAAGTGGTAGGGAAAAAGAGTCTTAGGTTCTAGGAGATCAAACCTCAACATGGATTCCACAGGTTTTATTTTTTCCAATAGTTTCCTTTATTCTGTGCTTGACACTGAACAAAAGAGCAGTTTTAGCAATGGCTCGAATTCTGATCATTTACAGTGACATAAAAGTGAAATATCTAGTGACTTTCCACTCCAGATCTATGTCAGACTGAGCAGAACCCTCCCCCAGTACAAGAAGGAGGGGCTATATATCCCACAGGAGCTATACCGTCTCTTCAGGGAAGCTGAGCGCAGTGGCTTTGGTTTGACTTGGAGTAAATTGTCCCATTACAAAGCCATACTGGTGATACAGATCACAAGGTTCAGTGCTCTGTGTTTGCCTGGGACTTCTGAGGGCCTTGCTTGGGTTCCCAGCAAGGCAGACAGTCCCTTTCTTGCACTTTCAAACTATAGGATGCAGGCAGCAGAACTGAGCCTTCAGATAGTTTAGCCTGCAGCTGCATAGTTACCAAGAGTGAGAGCAAGCAGCACTTAGGCTTAGCTCTTAAACCAGTATGGTGCAATGCGTCCACTACCTCAGGTGTGAACTACTAACACACACCTGAGCACAAGGGTTTTGGATTTACAGTTAGAAATCATGTGAAGAGATGATGAGTTAATACTGGAGTGAGGACAAACTTGGATATAGTGAGAGTACAGCTTATTACAGAAAGCCTCTCACAAGATAACAGCAGCAGGAAACATAAACCACATAACACCTCTGCCACCAGAACCTCACTAAAATTCTTATCTCAAAGCCTAATAAATAAACAAAGCAATAGTAACAAAACAAACAGGCAAGGGAAGTCTAAAGGCTTCTTGACACAAAAACTCCTCTCATTTGCTGCGAACTAGTATAACTTAGTTAACCAAAGCCGTAAAAAAATCCTCTTTAAGCACTGGAAAGCCTTAAAAAATACCTCAATAAAGGCACCTTAAATACTACTCACCATTAAGAAAAAGGATAAGCTCCCTGTTACCCCAAACAGGTTGAAACAAACCACTTGCCTTGTTCATTCCCATCTTTGGTGATACGTGTGTTTGTGTATCATATACCAATTAAATCATAGGATTTAGCTGTTGATCTGAAATATCAATGCTCAGACCTACAGCAAAGTGTAGAGCAGGGGTTTCTAAACCTAATTTTGCTCAACCACTGCTGTTGCAGCATCAGTTTCCAGCCATACACATCTACATAGAGTATCAGCACTCTCTTACCACTTTCCTATGATACTTGTACTCCTAGTTGGACACCTGTAGCAGTTTGGAAACACAGATGTAAAGACTCTGTTGCTTCAGTGCTACAGCTGTAGGTTAGCCACAACACCACAGAGCTCTCACTGTCAGCGAGGTGGTCGTTGCTCCCCGAGTACAGCATGGTTCCATGTCAGGCAGGGAACCAGGTACTGAAAGATGCCAAAATCTTTCAGACCTGGCAAGGCTGGTTCTGATTTCAGGCTCTTGCACTACATTTTTAGGCACACTGGAAAGATCTGCTGCTTGAAAGGTACCAAAGACAGTGTTAGAACTAACTCTGCAGGAATCAAACCAGCGAAGCCATTCACAGCTGTCCTAAACAAAAGGAAGTCTGACTTCAGCAGCTAGAGTTACCAAACCTGAGTTTTCAAAACACTTTTGCAGACCATGTGGTTACGATGTCATTCCACAGCCTCTTCTCATGTGCATGCTATGGATCTAAATATCTGTGTCTCAGCAGGAGGTCAGCATAGGACCCGTAAAACAGAGCTCCTGATTAGTTTTACTCTCTTGCAAAGGGAGGGTAGTTCAAGTAGATCTGCCCCATGAGCTTCCATTTGCAGCTCACTGCTTTGAGACCTCCTGCAGAAAGGCATAAGCAAAAGCTGAACTTAGCAAAGCTGCCTGTATGTGCTGCCATGTAACAACTGCAGAGGGCAGACCCTAATGTCTGTCAGGACCTTGAAACACTGAAAAGAACTTAGCTGATCTCTGGAAACATACAAAGCCTGCAAACTTAAGCAGGGAGCTGGGACTGCAGCTGAAGCATGTATAAGTTTTAAGGTACTAATCCATCTAAAGGAGGAGTTTGTATGTCTACAGACAAGGTACAAAATGCCAGCTGCTCCTTATTCAAGCTCTTTTTCTTCCCTACTTGCACTGCAACAGCTGCGAGATGCTGCTGTCTTGACTTGATGGGAAGGACAGGCCTATTCGTTGGTGGCATATTATTAGCATTATTACCCATTCCTTCATGGGGATTAAATACATGTAAGGGGAGCTTGGGTTCTACAAGACTTCCTTCCCTCCAACTCACTCTCATGCAGCAGCTGTCCCTGTGACGTGCCTGTTAGCAGGGATCAAGCGTAACCCTTTCAGCATTGCTCTGTAAACCCCCCTTGGGCACAAATGCTTGGCTACTGGTGAGGACATCAGCGTGACATGCATGAAACACCATGGAGATAAGTCAGCACAGCCAGCAAAGGTTCTGCATATTGACTCTATTCATGCCCATAACAGGTATCTCGACTCACAAAGTGGTGCCGGGATAATTTCTGTAGGAACAGCTTAGTACCTTTCTGCAGTGACCTGAAGCTTAAGCCTGGCTTATGGCCAAGTTGTGTCATACAAATTAATCTAAACATGACTGGAAGTATTATTTAGTTTGATTTTTATGCTCTTCAGTAAATGCTACAATGCACAAGGAAGATCATTGTCTCTTTGCCACTGGGACTTAAATAAACACATAAATGTCCCTTTAACACATGCACTCTTTCTTAATGTTCTATACCATCATTTCCTTGGTCTTGATCAAAAACCTGACAACTCAGTTTGGCTTCTGCATTCTAAAGCAAATGTGCTTACAGGAATTTGACTTGAGATCTCTGTGTGATCCTCCAGGGAAAGAACTAATTAGAACAGGCATTCATCCTTCTTTGCTGATGTTGTAACATAACTGGTGAACAGACAAAGCAGGGATGCTAAAGTTCACGAGAACCAAGATGCACACACAAAAGTAACTGATCACTTTTCCCAAATTAAGAAGTTACGTGATGAAGGGAATAAGCTGAATGCTATAAGAGAAACCAGCAATCATATGCTTACAGATGTGCAGTTAAACTGGAAATGTGCACAATTCAGGTCTTTGAAGGCTTTCGGGCAGAAGTAAGCACCTGGAAAGTGTAAGGAATTTGAAGGATTTCTTAACAAAGGAATTGACTGGTAAAGCCAAGCTGTGGATGATCACAGCCTGTCTTGTGTCCACAGGATCAGCTCTTTCAATTACGCTGCTTCTACAAGCAGTCTAGCAGAAGCACTGGAGACTAGCAAAAGTCTGAATACTTTCTGAACAAATAAAAGCTGCTGGCTTAAAAGTCCCCTAATGTTGAAATAACAAGGGCAGAAATACCCCCTCCACTGCAACGTTTGCAGCACCATGAAATTAGCTCCGTGCTAAAGGAAACAGGAAGAAGTTTGCGTTCCAGCTGCCTCTGTGTAGTACGAGCTGTGTGGCTGAGAACCAAGAGGTGAAGGGCTTCCCCACACTCTGCCTGCCCACACAGCTGTGCAGGGTGGGTGCCCAGCACTGGGCAGTGCGCTCAACCAGGGATCCAGGCGCTCCCAGATCTGAGGATGCTGCAAACCAAAAGGATTTTCCACATTTGGTTTTATCACAGCTACTGCATCCTACCAAACCAGTCCTATAAAAGATACCCAGTGAACTCTTAGGAGTCAAAGAATTTGACAAAGATTGTAAGACCAAAATTAACTCCACAACATTCATAACTAAACCTACTGCAACCTGGTCTAACTGATGATGTCCCCGTTTATTGCAGGGGGTTGGACTAGATGACCTTTGAAGGTTCCTTCCAACCCAAACTGTTCTATGGTTCTAGGATTCTACAAGGAGCTCTTTAGTGTTAAACAGTTCTAGTCACAACAACAAGGAATTTGGGAGAAAAACCTGAAAGGCAAGGCAAAATGGGTAAAATTAAAGTAGGAGGGGACCAATGCAGAGTCTACTCTCCTAGACTGAACTTCAAGTTCACTTTTCTGGGCTGCTCAGTGCTAGGTGGCACTTCAATCCCTTTGGAACCTTGCCACAGGGTGACTTACCAGAGATAACACTGATGATCTACCCAAACTATACCTGATAGCAGCAACTTAAAATTGCATCAGATGAAAGAGTGACAAGCTCCAGAGCAGATCATCTGTTAAGTCAGATAAAGACACATAGGGGAAATAACTGTAGACCCAGCACAGTCTCTGGAGTGAGGGCTTACGTATTTCAAGCTTGATCTACTTAAGGCATTATCCATAGTATAGTGTTCTCAATTCTTTTTTGATTCGTACACTGGGCATAAGTGATAGCTGGTGGCACAGCTTTCTGCCTCTTCGATATCTATATGAAGTCCTAGAAGTAAGCTTAATACACGGGAGTGCAGCACACTGGTGCTACAGTCAGCTGGGATGAAGGCCTCATAAGAGCAATAAGAGAAAAACCAAAATAAGTTCAAGCCTATTAGTCTATGCATAGCAGAAATAAAGAATTCTAAACCAGCATAAAAATACATTGTTTGATCTTACTGGAAATATAGAAGTCCCAACTAACTTTTAATCAAGTCTCACAAGCCAGGTTAGCATAGAAGCCTGCATAGTTAAAAACAGCCACGGGGCTACGTTGAACTTGTGCAGGATTTTTCCTAGCTTTAGCTACCAGACACTGACAGTTTCACTTAACCGATTTCTCTCTCTGCTCTGCCACTGCAATGCATCCGAATCCATACTTCCATTAAAACTGTTTGCTGCAATAAAAACAATTCCTGCCTCGTTCTCCTGTGTCAGGAGGAAGAAAGGTTATAGTTAACAACTGTTCACAGCCAGAATTACTGCAGAGAATCCCACATCATTCCCTGAGAGGATGCACCGCTGCCTTTGTTCCTGTACCACTTTCTAACCACTGGATGATGCTGGATGGAAATAGGAGAAATTTTAGGACTTCTTCATCGCTGACAGTAAAATGGGAACTAGGCAAGACCAGTCCTGCCAGCGTGTGTATGTGCACAGAGCATGTGCACTGCTGTGAGAAGCCCAACAACCTATTTCCTGTTAGGTGTGTATCACAGAAAAGGACAGAGACCGAATGTATAGATGACAACTTTCTATTAATTCCACGAGTTTTAATCTCTCCCTCTGATATATTTGTCGTATACAATTGAAATTTTAATATGATTAGGGCCTTTTCTTTTAATCAGCCTTGTCTCCTCCAAGCTGGTAAAGACTTGTACATCACCAATTACATTCCTTCCTTATACTGCAGAGAAGATTAAAGCATTTGTAACAGAGGGTACCTTGCAGAGGCTTTCTCAAAGACAGCAGCATGAGTCTGTACTGATGATGCTGGCTTCTGCATGCCGCTAGCATACAAGACGCTTGTCCCTGCCATTTTCTCAGGTGGAGCTCATGTGCACATACTGTGCTCTGTGGTAAAAACCTGACTCTGACGTTGCTGTCATTAACTGTGAGAGTATTAATTGGCAGTGAAAGGAAATGCTTTCTTCTTGTTTGGAAAAGTGTTACACAAATATTCTTAATAAAAATGGAAGGGGGTGACTTTGTGGAAACATGGAACACTGTTGTCAAGAGCAATATTTCAAACTTAGTTTTCTAGATTTGGTGAGATTTCATGAAAAGGCTACCGAAGATGGAGGCGAGAGATCATTTTCTCAGCAGGGGATGAAACAGATACAAGTATCTCTTTCACAGAAGCACAGTTATTTTTGCCATAGGAAGTGGATGAGGCAGGGTTTAAGTGCTTCCTAACAGTATGTAAGAGTCTGTTGTGGACCAAGCAAACTTAAGCGAAAGGTATGCTGTCTAAGAAACAGAAGAAAAAAAACCCTATCTTTCCAACCAGAATATTACAATTTCCCACAGAGCTGTCATTTTGGTAACCTCTTGGAAAACAGCTTTTGAGAACACCGAGATAAGAATCTCCGCACAGAAATAGGCTATCTAATACTATTTCTACAATGGAAATAGCTTGAAATAATAGTCCATATAGTCTGGATATTGTATAGAATAAAAGCATTATTCTTTCTGGTTTGTGCTTTGCAGTATGGTGAAATGTATTATAATAGTTGCCAGTGTGGACACTCTTCTATAGGATTATTTCTTTAGAAATACCTGGTTTGCTTCAAATGCAGAGGAGGTTGTTTTGGTAGAACCTCCCCTCCCCATGCTATTTTTCCAGAACAGTGTCTATCCAGATAACTATTCTGGGATTCATACTGTGGTCATTTACTACCTACAATAGGCATGGTGTTAGCTTGTGGAAGAGATTATAGGAGTGATTCATTTTGATGAAGAACCACTTTATGAATGACATGTCTTCTGCTTTAAGGAGTACAGCCCGCATTTAGGGGCTCTGTATCAATGTTAAACTATTGTATCAGTTCAGAACAGAGACTGACAGTTGGCTAGATAAATGCATTATTAAACATTGAAATGCAAAACAACAGCCAAAATTAGGGCTGTTGAAAGCAAAAGCCAAGTTGGGTAATTGCAATGCACTGAAGCATTTTAATTCAGAGCTTCCTCTGCTCCTGCTGCTGGCTTGCCAGGTTACAAGTGGATTTCTTCTTGAGAGAAGAGAGTATATGAACAAAGATGTTTGAACTGTCCATGACAGAGAAATGGAAATCAGAAATGTATGCTGTATTGAAGCAAAAGCTATAACAAGGCAGTATAAGTGCACTTGTCCATGGTATTGCTTAGAGGAATATGTGAGTCTTGCTTGTATCTGTTGCTACCACCTATGAAAAGGTTCTGAATGTCAGTGAAGCAGAAAGCAAAAGAGGGTGTCTGTACTGCATTACCGTTCCTCAGGTAATCCAGCAAAACATATTAGAAAAGATTTCCACAGAACTCTTGGAGATAACTCCTGGAGAAGGTTTTATGTAGGTTTTGCAGATACTCAAGTAAGCACTTCACTCTTCATAGCATCGAGGAGCAAACAATTGCCTGCTGATAAGGTCAAGCCTCTGTATAACATTTGTTGCCATTGAACTGGCAAGAATTCCTTTAGATAAGTGTGAGGGTCAACAATTCCATATGTGAAATTCTAGAAACCATATCAGAAATTTATATGCACCAAGCTGGTCAGCAGACGGCTTTGGTTTGGATACACAACAATGAATGAAGTGTGTGGTGTTCTGTTACCACAGCTTTGTATGCAGCCATGCAAAAAGACAGGTGAGGCAACTTGGAACACTCAGCTTTCTGCTGTCTGCATGAAGCATGAGAGGTCACGGGTGACATGCAGTGACCAAAAAAGTGCCAGAGTGGATGCACTCCCGCCATGCCTGTTTGCCCTGAACTGACAGTGCCTGATGTCCTTTCCTGATACAACCTCTGACAAAGATGCTGAGCTCTAGAAAAAGCAGCTCAAAGCTCACACATTCCAGCAAGAGACCAACAGCAGCAACTGGAAATCAGCAAAACGGATGTCGTCTCTTTGCTAACAATATTTGTTACACCATGAAAATTCCACCTTTACTAGCGTTCATGTAGGCACAGTGGGAACCCGAGTAGATGAGTGTCTCTGGCTTGACAGCAATGCTCAGAACAGATTTTATAGCAATTGCACTGGGAACAGCTGTGGAAGGCCAGTTCTCAGGCAGAGATTGGCTTAGCAGCACTCAGAGAGCAGCCTATGTGCATACTGACCAGTAACATTCTCTGGCAGTAGCCACAGGAGGAAGATGTACTATTTTCTGATACCTTTGTGCTGCTGAACTGCAAGATGATGTGGAAGGGAAGGTGAAAATGGACAAGCAAAACACTCTTTCATTGTCTCCCCTCTAAGGTCCATCAGGGCTATTTTCTACAAATGACTGTCATTCTGGGAAAGGGTCTGGTGCAAGAGACACACAGAAGTGACCAGCAGGAATAGCTGTTATGCTTTCTATAGGCAGCTCCCTGCTTCACTGTTCCCTGAGATTTTTAAGAGGTATGTACTGAAAGATAATAACTTACAGAATGGTAAACTAGCATTGATTTTAGCTTCCCTATTGTGTCAGCTATAATTTGCGATGGTTTGGGAGCTCTTCAAATAACAGAGCCTTCCTCCATTGGGGTGGAGCAAGAACCTCTGCAGAGAAGCTAATGTAGGCAAGCTCAAACTAGAAATTCAGACCTCTCCCTATATAGTCCATCTCCCTAAGAATTATATCCCCTAAACACAAGCTTAAGAAGTACTGTTGTTAGTCTTTAGGGAAAAAGAATTCAGTCATGACATTTCTGGCATGCTGGAGAAAAGAGACGGGGAGGACACTTCAGAGTATCTGAAGAGGAAGAACCAGGATCTTTGTCCTGGACACAGGCCTTCATGAGAAGAAGCACTTCTGCCTGTTCTGTAGCACTGTATCCCTACACCAAGATGAGGAAATTGGTGCTCTCCTTTCCCACAGTACTCTCTGAGGCAGATAGCTACATGTCAAACCATAAAACAGTACTGCCATAGATCCACACACTAACAATTCTCAAAAGTAGACTTCATCACATACCTTTTAAAATGAGTAATGTGCATAAGGAACATTTTAAATGCGTTGGTATGAAAGTGTGAAACCACTAATAAATGATCAAAGGGCTGTTTTCTGAACAGGGTCTAGAAAAACATTTGTTCCTGAGAAGTGAAACGTATGATCAGTGGTTTATGACCCTGGATAAAGAATGATGATCACAGGAACAGGTAGGGAAGTTCTGAGAAAGTATCATACACAGAAAACCATCTAAACTAAAGCCATTTTACAATGTACTGCCACATCCTGGGTGACTCCCTTTTTCACACTGTGGTATGTCTCATAATTCCTGAACCCTGTGCTCTTATGTTTACTAACAGTGAATTTTATGAATCTCAGGCTACAATTAGTCCAGCAACTGCTGAAGTCCCAGAATTTGTGCTATCTTGCCCTAGTCATACACAAAGCAGAACAGTGCTCCCTAGCAGCTGTGTGGATGGAAAACATACACAGACGTGGCTTGACTTTAGACACTTGAACATCCAGTTTTGACCACATTTTACTCAAACGTACTTTTGTCTTCTTACAGAGACTATAATGGGAGAGAATAAAGGTAAGGTAACTTGGTATTTACTGTTTCCATGCAAACAACTACTTCCAAACAGACAGAGCTGTTACGGTAATCACAAATGTAAGACAACTCAAATTTGAGCTCATCCCATCTTTTAAGCTGGTGACTAATGGAGCTTACTGAAGAAAGAGAGAGCGGAAGACTCTTAGGGGCCACTTGAAGAGAAGAATAAACTCCAGTGAAAATAAAGTTACATTTGTGCCGAACAAAAACACACATGAAATTCAGGCTATAACAAGACAGAGCAGAGTTCTGTAAATTGCCCTGATCTTTACACTCTGGTGAACTAAGCCATTAGAGGCAAATGTTCTCTGATCTGGTGTTCCTGAAAGCAAATTTAGCTTCCCTGTGTCTAATTGAGATGTAGCAGGCTTGTTTCCCCCTTTCAGCTTATTACCATACCAACCATCTTTTTTCCTTAGAAAGAAAACAAAGCTATCCCAAATTAAGAGCTATGTGAATACAGCCAGCCCCGCCTCCATGTTTATGTTAAGCAGCTTGACCATCATATTGTTGCAGCAAATACATTTTTCATTATTTTTGATTTATAAGTAGCAAAGCTTCACTCATTAGAACCTCATCTTTTGATCTTGTTGTAACTTCTCATCAACTCTAGCCCTTCAAAGAACAGAGTTCTTTCTTGTTATCTGGACTTCTGTATCACTGCTCACTTTTCACAGTGCATCCTGCTGATACATTAAACTGAGATCATGAATCAGTTAATTTTCTGTCTTAGTACCCTTAGCATTTCCCTAGCAGGTCATCTGACTTCGGACTGGTCTAAGTCACTGATATCAAGTTTTTATATGTTGCTTATTTTTGATGTGTTTTGTATTTTATCTCCTGCCATAGACCTCAAACACAGATGTCATGCTCACACTAGCAACATCAACCTAATTGTTTCAAAATATTATGCATCATTAGGAAAGCTGAACATTTAATAAGCTGTTGTGTCCAGGACTCATCACATTGAATCCCTGGGCACTTCAGTTTTCCTCAGTTGCTACAGGTTGTGCCGCTAGCCTCTTCCTTAATCTCTCTGTTGAGCATCCTGGGCATAACTATTTCCCTTACCTTCACAAAAGTAGGAACCTGATGCCTAGACAGTACTCTGGGATTCTCAAGTAGTTTGAGAACTCCATTTCCCAGGAGCATTTCCTTGTAAGCACTTAGGGTCTTCTGTCAATCTCTTAGGGAAGACAGGGTCATCAAAGCAAAAGGGCACTCAAGATTTCAGAGGGCTCCAAAATACCACCATATTCATGTCTTTACAACTGTATGCCTAATTTGTCACTAGTTGCTTGAATTCACTTACACACAGCTACTTGCCTTGTCCCCTTCAGTATTCCCAGCTTCTGAGAGTCAGGGCACAACTGAAAGTAAGCATTGCATCTTCTCTCAGTACTGGAAGCTCCTCCTTTTCCCTATGCCACCAGCTTTTTAGAGCTTTTGCTAATCAAATAATACTTCTTCACCATGGACATGTAACTCTTACCTCCCTCCCCTCTGCAAAGACTTGCTGGAACGGTAAGGAACTCTTTTCATTTCAGTTCTTTATGGTTCCAATACCCAGATAACATTTCAACCTTGCTTTAATATTGTTGAGTTACCAAACTCTATCCTCCGTGTTGCATTCCCTCTGTTCTTGCATCTGACTGCTTTAGTGAATCCTCAGTCATTCCTTGCTCACTTTGAAAGGGAATCAGTTTGAGGCTGGCCTTTTAGCAGCGTTTTGATGAATAGAATATGACTTGCATGTCACACTTAATGCAATTTAGGAGGCAGCAGTTTGAGATACTACAAAACTTAACAATAAAATGTCAATTAGCTGTGACTTAACAGTGTTTGAAATACTCAACACTCTCTTACTATTCCATGCTATTGAATTTTATCTGTTTAGTCCCGTATTACGCCCTCTTGATAAAAAGATTATGCAGGCCTTTCCTTGCCTGTCCACTCCATGGTTCTCAGGTGGATTTTACAGGCCCTTCTTAGCTGCACACTGCTGTAACCAGCTATGAATGGAGCTGAGGCATATCTATTGATGAAAGAAATCTGTAACAAAGGAAATAACAATTAGGTATCATTAAAAACAATTGAAAATAACATAGTGAAATACCGGACCAGGGTAGTGGTTGTGGAATCGCCATCCTTGGAGGTACACAAAAGTTGACTGGACTGAACTTGAACTCTGAGGTTGGTTGCAATTTGGGCAGGCAGTTAAAGCAGATGACCTCTATCCACAGGTCCTTTCAAGCCTAAATTATATGATTCGATTGTTAAAATATGAAGACAGGTAGGTTTGTTCGTTGTGTTGTTTTCCTTATTTGCATGTCTCTTAGAAGTGTTTTCAACTAAATACACTAGAGTAGGAGAGATTTAATCTCTCCAACTAGATTTTCCAGTTTACGTATGCTGCACCAACCTCTAGAGTTTCTATTTTGACTATATCATAAAATTAGGTGTCTAGATCCTACCAGCTACTGCTGAGATTCATCAACAGTCTAAAGCAGGTGGGCTGCCTCTATCCCTAAAGAGTAGTTCATACATTACTGAGATACTGTTCTGTTAGTAAATCCACGTTCATTTAATTTGTTGTAATTCCCTTCTGTTCTTCTCTAACTCACCCTATTCCTCAAACTGTTCTTGAATATGTTTTGTATCAATCTTCTCACTTTGTGTTACCGTAACAGTACCATTTAGAGGTAAAGCTTTAGAGTGATATTGCAGTGCACTGCACAGCAGACAGGTACCTAGGGATGGGTACTGGCACAGTGTGCTTGCAGGCACAAAGCAAGTGCTAGTTGTACTCTGAGGAACCAAAGCACAGAGATGTGCTCCTCCCAGTTGATGTGCACCCTCCCAGATGATAACAGTCTGCTGTTCTCATCCCTGTTTTGTTTCCTGCCTACTTTCTCCAATGCCTTTTTCCTGGTTCCTATTCCCAAAAGACATTCCTGCTGAAAAATAAAAATCACAACACAGAACCTTTTCTTCTGAGGCAGAAAGCTGTCCTTCATTGCTGGCACAGCCTTTACTATTAAATATTGCTGATGTAAAAGTGGTGGTAAAATTCTTCATTCAAAGGAGTTTTGTTGATTTAATGGCAGTCTTAAAAGCATAGAATTTCCTTATGCTCAAGCCATGGTTTGCATGCAAGGCTTCTTCCTCACACCCACCCCTGCCATACAAGCTTATTTTTGGTTTAAATCAAAGGCTTTTTTGTACACATAAGCTCAAGCTCTGGGAAGTGTTTTACACAGGCATAAATACTTAATCAGGCTCCAGTGCCAAGCTAACTGGCAGCAGCTGGTATGTTTGCATAATGTGGTCCAGCTCACAGCACAGTGATTTGTTACACTGCATTTCAGCACTTGGGATTTGGAGATTTGGAGTTATCCTATTGAGTGCTAATACTGATAGACAATTAAAAAGCCTGGAAGCGCAGTGGAAGACAAGACAGACTACCAGTACAGCATCCCTTACACGTGAATAGTTCACTATTGTGCAGGGAAAAATACACTATTTTTATCATGATCATTTAATGGATTCTGAGTAAGAGTGCCCTGGTGTTTTAGGAAGTTACTTTTCTAATACATGGGAAGCCCTCCAGTTAAGAAGGAAATACTTTTGACTTGTAGCTGGATCTTTGTAGCTGGATCTTTGTAGCATGGGGACAGCTTAAATCTAGGTGTCCTTTTACTTTGTAAATTTCTTTAGAAAACAGTCCCTACCCTTGCAATAACTGCCCTTACTCAATGGCATTGCAACTTATCAAAGTTCATCTCTTAATTGTGACCATGACATCCTTATGATTACTAGATTATGAAGAATAACAGAATCATAGAATCAACTAAGCTGGAAAAGACCTTTAAGATAATCAAGCCCAACCATTCCCCAGCACTGCCAAGGCCACCAGTAAACCATGTCACCGAGCGCCTCATTTACACAGTTCTTGAGCAATTCCAGGAATAGTGATTCCACTACTGCCCTGGGCAGCCTGTTCCAATGGCTGATAACCCTCTCTGTGAGGAAGTTTTTCCTAATACCCATTCTAAACTTCCTCTGGTGCCACTTGAGGCAATTATCTCTTGTCCTACCACTTGCTACTTGGGAGAAGAGACTGACCCCCAGCTCACTACACCCTCCTTTCAGGTAGTCATAGAGTCATAAGGTGCCTGGTGAGCCTCCTCTTCTCCAGACTAACCCTCCCCCCCCAGTTCCCTCAGCTATTCCTCATGGATGAGTAGATTGATGCAGTTCACAACTGTTAGTCTCCTCTCCTGAATATATGCCAACCATATACTGGGCTGCATCAAAAGGAGCATGACCAGCAGGTCCAAGGAGGTGATCCTGCCCCTGTGCTCTGCTCTCATGAGACCTCACCTGGAGCATTGTGTGCAGTTCTGGTGTCCTCAACATCAAAAGGACATGGAGCTGTTGGAACAAGTTCAAAGGAGGCCATGAGGATGAGCAGGGGACTGGAGCATCTCCCATACAAAGACAGGTTGGGAAAGTTGGGGCTGTTCAGCCTGGGGAAGAGAAGGCTGCGTGGAGACCTCATAGCAGCCTTGCAGTATCTGAAGGGGACCTATACGGATGCTGGGGAGGGACTCTTCATTAGGGACTGTAGTGACAGGACAAGGGGTAACGGGTTCAAACTTAAACAGGGGAGGTTTAGATTGGATCTAAGGAAGAAATTCTTTGCTGTGAGGGTGGTGAGGCACTGGAATGGGTTGGTCAAAGAGGTTGTGAGTGCTCCATCCCTGGCAGTGTTCAAGGCCAGGTTGAATGAAGCCTTGGGTGTCATGGTTTAGTGTGAGGTGTCCCTGCTTATGGCAGGGGAGTTGGAAGTAGATGATCTTAAGGTCCTTTCCAACCCGAACTATTCTGTGATTCTAATATGTTCCATAGGCTTATGGGCTTCATGGCTTGGGTCCTGATTAGCAATTGTTAAGAGTATCAACGAAATCAGCATGATCAGTAAGAGAGCATCGATAATGCCTGCCATCTGTTACCTCTTGAGTCTGACCTGTAAGAATTTCTTTCTTTCTGTGACATTTCAAGGATGTGTCTTAAAGTCATTTGCCTTAGCTTCTTTATGAATTGGGGTACCTCAGAAGGCAAAATGAATACGCTTGAGCCAACTACTAAATAAATGGTGTCCAGATACAAGGGCCACAGGAAAAAAAATTCTTTACTATGACCACAGATTATGAACCAGCTTTCAAGCAATACAAGACATGAATCCAAATCAGGAACTGAGATGTAATGTTCTGCCTTCAGGACAGGCAGAGGTCAGTGATCTCACTAAATCTGTGGCCCCTCACACTTCAAGCACTACAGAGAAGTATTTCCAACAGGTTTTAAACACTAAGAGAATCCAAGAGAAGGCTAGCATGCCAAATCTCTCTAAGGCTACAAATTCAGAGGTCATACTTCCTTTCCCTGAACACTTCTGATATTAGAGAATTAGTATCTATTCAACAACATAAGGTGAACGTTTAACTCCTAAACCAAAACCCCCATACTAGTATTAGTTGTAAAAGTGCCCCATTAGTTCTACTTGCATTTGGTAGCTTTTTGAGTATAGCAATTAAAATTACTGAGTATAGCAATTTTGAGCATTGCTGCTCAAAAATGCTTGAAATAATACAGATCCTGGACCCAAAAATATATTGCAGAAATTTACTAAATAAAAAAGGCAAATGAAGAAGGCAGATTTTTGTACCTGGAGCTTATCAGTCTTGGGATGCCAGTGAGACTTTAGTATTATTAGGATTACTAGGAAAACTTTAAAGGATTTGGATATTTTAATACCTCATGAAGCTTAGAAATACAAATCAAATCTATCACTACTGCAAACATTAGTATTTGGGGTTTAGATGTATTAAACACAAATACTACTAAAAACACAATATTGACAAAGATTTCTAAGTGCTTTTCTTTGTACGAGCAGATTTATAGAAAAGCACGTGTGTGGAAAATATTCCCATTGTCCTTGAAACAATCGATAAACTAACGTAATAAAAAGAACATACTTGTAATTCCGAGTACAGCAAAGGCATTGGAATTCTGCAACTTGGTTACATTTTTGCCTTGACCGAGTAATTTTACCTCTCTCCCTGCTTAGCTTTCCCATCCTGGTAAAATAGAATAGCTTACTTCAAGAGCATGCTGCTAGCATTAGCAAGGAATTCTATCACAGTTACTGAGGTGGTTAAGGCACAGGGTACCGTAAAACATGTTCCCAGCAAGGGACGCTGTGGCAACCTGGCAGTCATGAAGTTGAAGAGTCAGCATTGTTAATGTGGTGAGATTAGAGAGGTCGCAACACTGCAAGCTGGCATTATTTTCGTACCTGGAAAGATTGCCTCCATAGCACATTTACCCAGCTGGATATTGATTTGGCGTCTCCCATTACAAATGGAACCTAAACTGATTAGAAAACAATTAGGAGTAAATCTATATGAAAGGGTTTCTTTTTTCTCTGTTTTACTCCTTTGCCAGTTAACTTGATGCTGCATAAATTAAGACTGTAACATTGCAACTGAATTGCAAAAGCAGGTAACAAGACCATAAGTTATCACTGCTGATTCAACTATGAAATGTGAAAAGTCTCTATTCATCCTATTTCTCCAGCAGAAAAACCTCTGCCATCTCTAATTGCCTTACAAAGGAGTAAGAAAAACCTAGGTATGGCTTCTAAAGAGAATACTCCGTTATTAAATCTGACCTTAGCGCAGTCTTGCTGAAGCTGTACTGCTTAATGCAGTCTCTTGTTTGTCCCTTTAATTGTTTGCTTAAATACTAACTTAATCTAATGGAAAAGTTGCCATGGATTTGCAGTAACTGCCTGATCTGACAAAGAGTCTAATAATGATAAAGGTTTTGCTTTTAAATTTTATCAGCAGGAACTAATGCTTAGTGCTATTCCACTCACGGCTTGTGTGCACTCCTATGCTACGTGAAAAATGTCTCTGGACAAACACCACTTCATTTGTTCTGCAAACAGCAAACCGAACAAAGCCTGGGTTTGTACAGATCTGTATGCTATGTTTCTGAAGTCACTCCTTGCTCCACCTAACTCCCATGCTTTTACCATGCTTCCAGCACTAACTGCCTTCCTCACATCCTGTATCTGCAGTTATACAACATTCTAGCTATACCTGGGATGACTCATTATCTCAAACCACTGTATATATCGGAATAGATGAAAATACGTGCATATATCTATATATAACTGTATGTATCAGAATATTTAATATTCTATTTCAGAATCTGCATATACCACAATAGTAGAATTCAGCCTACATGGCATCCTCACAGAATGTAGCAGCTTGTCTCTTTCCTATATATGGCTAAAGATCTTTTTACAGCATTTGTAGGAACTTCATGCCTTTGGAAACACCAGCCTTCTACATAAGTTAATTGAAAGTGCAAATAAGGCAACAGAGGCAAAAAGAAACAGCTTGATGTTAAAAAAGCTGCTGCAGATACACTTGTAACTTAGCTGACTTTGGGATTGTGGCTGAAGACAGTGACAAACCCAGAGTATTACAAGGCCATGTTACAGATACTTCTTATCACTAGGCCATAAACCCTACATGCTATTACCTGGATATTTGGCACCAGTACTTCCTTTAACTTGAAGAATGACAAAGTTACACTGCTACAACTGAGATAAGGAGAAGCAACTGAAATGCTTTGTTATGTGAAGGAGCTACTTGGCAGCCAGCTCTCAGTCCTGTTCCCTCTTTTGTTAGTCACTGTTTAGACATTTTAAATAAAGATGTCTTGCAAGGAGGGTGCAATGACTGTCATGGTGTCAAGGACTGCAGGATAAATACAGAGGGCCGATGAGATAAGTAATTCTGTCGAATCCAGAAGAATTAAAACTATTTGTCTTACTAGGAGGGCTTTTCTTCTAAAGAAGAAAAGAATCTAAAGATCTTAAAGAGTTCACTACTTGATTACTGGGGAAAAAACTCCATCTTATAGATTTAAAATCTAAATACCTGTTACATCAGCTCTCTGCTTCTCGTCAATCAGCGTTTTACCACATATTTTCTCTGTAAGTTGGTAAGAACAACCTTCAGACGTTATGAAAAGTTGGCAGGTTTTACGTAGCTAAAAGAGCTTAAACTGTTTCCCTCAAACAGCTGCAGTAAAGCAGGATATGTCCTCCACATGTCATACATTCTCCTAAGTAAAGAAGGAAGAGGGCTCACAAGTTCCACATCTGGCTATGTGAAGTATTTTTAGATTAAAAATACTTCATAATTATTAATCTGTTAGAGCTTTATGTACCACTAGTGTTTATGCTATGATCAAAGACTTGCCTTCTTGATTGAAGAAACCTTTGTTGCACAGGAAGCTTAGAATTGTGTTATCCTGGGTTGTTTCTTTACTTCTAAGTTTTGTGAGTGACGTAAGTAAATGACTGGCGCTTAGCAACGTTGATCAATTCTCAAGAAAAAGTGTTAACTTGTGATTATAGACAAGGGTCCCTATTCCTTTTACAGGAGCACAGAATCCTAAAGGGTTGGAAGGGACCTCGAAAGATCATATAGTCCAACCCCCCTCCGAGAGCAGGGTAACCT
>NDXB01012671.1:210289-220376 GCA_002631895.1 Agapornis roseicollis | reverse complement strand
GTGGGAGCAGCCCCGGGAGCCGGGCTCTCCCTGTTCCCGGAGCCGCTGTCAGGAGCCGCAGGAGGAGCTGGGGTAAACTCCTGGGCTCTGCCCAGTGCAGGAAGCAAAGAGCCCGTCTGTGCTCCGCCAGGGGAGAGGAGACGGAGCCGCGTCGTCCCCGTCTTCCCCCGTCGTCCCCTCCCAGCGAGTGATCATCGCTTTCGACAACAGGAGATAAAACAGGTTTTGGACGCGATAGCTCAGCTCCTCCCCAAGCAGCGGGGCTGCCTGCCTGCCACCAGCGTCTTTCATCCCCTTTTCATCTGCTTGTTTCAGGATTGACTCAATAATTCATTAATAACAGGCTGGCAGAGAAAGCTGCCAGGCCCGTCCCTGGGTTCGGGGGGAGCCGGGCCCCGTTCCACGCTGTGCCCCCCTCTCTGCTCAGCTTTGTTTCCTCAAAACATTCCAGCCGCTAATGCTCGGGCTGCAGCTCTTCCAGCGACAATTAACCTTGAGTCACTGTGACAAGTTCGATGGCCGCTGCCCGAGCAGGATGGGGCTCTTGAAAGCAGCAGTTTGTTGTGGTTAACACGTACTTCCCCTCAGCGTCATTAAAAACCTGAGTTCTAGTAACGCATGGCACTAATGAGCCAGCAGAGCAGGCTCCAGGAGCACAGGTACATGGGGACCGGTGGGCATGGACACGCTCGGATGGACACCGGGGCTGGTGCAGGGCAGGCCCGGCCAGAACCAGCCCATTTACCTTCTGGGAGAGCCTTCGGCTGTGCTTCTGCTGGGAAGTACCTCCAAGCAGCAAGGGCTTAGCCAGGGAGAGATGGAAACCCAGACCTAAACGGACTGCGGGGCTGCTGCGTGCCCTGGTGCAGATGTGGTGAGAACGGACAGGGTTCCGGCCTGGGTTTCCTCTCACTGGTCCACCCCAGGTTCATTGGGGTGGCTCGGAAGCTGCTGCCTCTGCTCCAGAAAGAGCATCCTCCGTGGAGGTTTTTGAACTGTAAACCTTTTCAAGTGTCTGATCCCTGTGATTCCTGGAGGACTGTTCCCTGTGTGGTCCCACTTCTCTGCCAGGCACACAGGGAGGATGCTTGAAATGACACCTTCTGGATACTCCCTCTCAAATCTGCCCAAGATCCCGAGGTCCAAGCGAGCGGCCTTCTCCTTCCTTCTGGCAGCTGTGTGATAGGAACTGGTTTTCAGCCGGGAGACGCTGAGTTCCTGTTATTGCTCTTCAGCTGCTCTCATGGTTGAGGCTGAAGTGTGATGCTGAATCAGAAACTTTGCCCTGGGCTGTCTGCAGGGCTCTGGGCTGCTGCAGGGCCAGCATCTGCCGAGGAGACCCAGCTCCCGCGCCGCAGGGCCGCATTCCCGAGCTGGCATCACTCGGCACAGCCTTCACCGGCCATCGCGGAGCCGCTGGGGCAGCTCTCCGGGGAGGAATGGTCCCTGCAGGGCCCAGGGCTCAGCCTGGCTCCAGCCTGTCCCTTTGGCAGGAGCACAGCACGGCTTTGGCGAAGGGGAGTGCCACGTGCTGGGTCCGTGCATCCCTGGAAGCTGCTTATTCCCATTATAGCAGCTCTTGCAAAGCGGTGGGCTACAGAAAGAGAGATAAACAGGAAGGTCTTGGACAATTGCTCTGATCGGGATCTGGCCCCCTCTGTTCTGCTGCTGCATCCGTTGTTTAGTCCTCATGTATTATTTTAATGCAGAATAGCAATGAATTGAGCTGAAATGGGCTTCACTCTGGCTAATTTAACTTCACAGCAAACCTGTTTGTGGAGCAGCCCCCTCCCATGTTTTCTGGCTGCTAGGCTATTAAACTAAGGGCAAGGAAAAGCATTTGTGGTTATGCTTTTCCGTGAGGTTTAAATAATCTTTGGGTTTGAAAACCACACCTTGGGAATGCAGAGCAAGATCTGAAGGAAACCTGGGCAGCCAGCGATGGGGAGTCCAGCCCCTTGGCATGCACACTGCAGTGCTGGTACCCACCAGGCCACATCACGCTGCACCCTGTCACATCGCACCCACCACATCACACTGCTCATCCCTCTGCTCCTGCAGCCCTGAGGGGGGATAATGTCATTTAAACCCTTTAGTAACCCTGTGGTGGGGCTCCAGAGGAGGGCTTGGGGGCAGAAACCCTGGGGCTGGCACCCCCTGCCTCACGTGTGCTGGTTGTGTCCCTCCACCTGCCCCCACCACAGTACAGTGCCTGTACTGTGCTCCTGCTTGACAGCGTGGCTGGAGCAGCGGATGGGCCTGGGCATTGTCAGACTTTAACACATCCCCATCCACCTCATCAGCTGCTGCACAGTGCACACAGGCCCCAGCATGGAGCTCCCTGCTCTGGCCTGATGCTTTCCCTGTATTTATATAAATCCTGGTTTTAACGTACATGGGGAGTCTGAGACTCCCCCCTATAATGCAGGACAGGGGGTGCAGAGCACAGCTGTGATGGGGGCTGCAGAGATGGGTGTGAGTTCCATGAAGGTGCTCAGCCAAAGCAGAGGGTTTCACTCAAACTTGGGCTCATTGGGAGCTTACAGGTGAAGTACAGCCAACAGAGCCATGCCCAGCCTCTCTGCCTGCTGTTTGTGTCAAAGTCATCCCCTGCAGCCCTTTGGCCAGGAGGGACCATGCCACCCAACACCCAGGTCCTTCTGGAAGCACCACAGACCAGTGACAGCCACAGGCCATTGCACACTCGGCCTGGAATTCTGGGGGTGTCCAGGGAAACTTCTGCCTGAAACCAGCCACGGAGCTGACACTGATAGAAAGAGACCATTAAAAAGCTCTGTCATATTCTGTTCTCCTGCTTCAGGTCCCTCTCTGCCTTTGTTGCTGCTGGCATTGTATGCATTATTGATGTGCTTAGGTGCTGCTGCTCTCCCGTTTCCATTGCCGCTGCTCCTGCTGCCGCAGGACCTCACTGTGCTGCCGTCAGGCGATGCCCAGGGAGGTGGCAGCAGGGTTCAGTCACCGGTGACCCCACAGCAGAGCCCCGCTGCCGAGCAGCCTGGTCCCGGTGCTGGGGCACAGACCCGGCTTCTGGCTGGCAGTGGGGGTGCTGAGGTGCCCCGGGTGCATCTCTGCTCGTGCCGGGCTCTCCTCCAGCTCTGACCACGGCTTCTGCTCGTCCTGGGCCCCTTCCCCAGCCCATCACTGCCAGGGGCTGCTCCCCGGGGCTGGCTCAGGTCCCTCGCAGAGCACGGGCGCAGGGCAGGGTGTGTGGGGCAGATGCAGTCTGGCCGAGTGCTGCCAGGGCTGAAGTGCCCTCTGGACCCCCACCAGCGCCACCGCAGGAGCGCAGGATGAGGCCTCGAGCACCAGGAATAGCTGCAGGGTCAGCTCAGGGGACAGCCCCGGGACAGCTCCGTTTCCCTTCCCAGTGGGAGACGAGGGTTGGGGTGGCCACGTGCCAGCCTCATGCATGTACATGTGATGGGGTACAGGGGAGAGGAGAACTTCCACAGAGCACTGAAAACGTGCCTCTTTCCCTGCGAGACCAGGAACGCTCCATCTCCGGGTTAATATTTAATAAGGCAGTTTTAGGATAGAAGCTGTCTGATGGAGGACAGGATGGACGTGCTCTCCTGCTCCTGCAGTGGAATGGGAGGGTCTCCCGTGTCTGTAGGGCTGACCCCCGGGGGATGAGTCTAGCAGAGGCCATGGGGTGACATGTGGGGGGCTGCAGGAGTGATGGGATTTGTGCTGTCCCAGGGGGAGATCCCAATCCCGTGTCCTTTTGGCTGTGGTGAATTGGAGCGAAGCGGCTTCTCGTGCTCCGCTCGGCTCTGCCGCACCATCCCACAGAATGGCACTGGTGCGGAATCCCCGGACACGGTGCCTCACGGCCGGTTTGCTCAGGTTTCCTTGGTGGGAGCTAATGTGTTTTCCATGTTAATGTGGCTGCACGTGGCATCCAACGAGACTGCGACACGGAGCCACTGGCACTAAGTGGCTGGCTCATGTGCCCGGTGTGCAGGGGCTGTGAGCATCGCTATGCACCCCTGGGCAGCGCCAGCCTGCACTGACCCCAGATTCCCAAGGGCTCCTGGCAGCACATGGCCAAAGGCAGACGGGACTGTGAGGCCTCTGGTGCATTCCAGCTGGACAGTGTCACTGGTTCGGGGCGGAAGAGACAAGGATGGGTCGGACCTCAGAAACAGTTGGTTACAAATGGGATGCAGGTGGGGGGAGCTGGGGCCCGGCTCTATGCGGAGCACCCGAGGGATGTTCTGACCAAGCACTGATGCTGCCAATAGGATTGAAATGCCTCCCAACTCGAATTCTCTGATCTAAAAGACTCCTGGGTGCTGCCAGGGAGCCCTTGGAGCACTGCATGCTCCCCATGCCATCCCTCTCCACCATAGGTGTCCCTGTGCCACCATCCTCCCCCCAGCAGCATCCCCAGTGCTCCCAGGGCCCTGCAGCAGGGCTCGCACTGTGTAAACAAGGCCTGGTGTAAGCTCACAGAAGGCTGGTGTCAGACACAGCAGCCTCGAGGAGGAGGGAATCAAAGGATTCCCTGCAAATCCATCTGCCTTACATCTCCTCTCTGTTCTGATCTCCAAACTCCTGCAAGTTTAAAAAGCACGTAAATGCTGTGGTGATTAACCTCCCTGCTCTCCTGGGAGGAGAAGCTGCCAGGGAAAGGTGCAACACAGGGAGAGGAGAGCCCAGGTACCAGCCACAGCCCCAAGTGCTGCCAAGTGCAGCCCATACCCCTTAGCATCCACTCCCTTGGTGCTTGCTTCTGCACACGAGGCTTGTGTCGCTGTGGAGCGCAGGGTGCAGGGTGGCTGTCACCAGATCCTTATGATTATTGCACTTATGCCCCAGAAATGTTTCATGAATCCTCAGCATTGCCCCAGCAAAGGCAGCAAATCTGCAGCCGAGACAATGGTGGCTTCCAGTGCACCCCCTTCTGCTCTAACAGTGCCTGCAACCGGGGGTCCCTGCTCCGACCAAGCGCTGCCCCTGCTGCCCCACCGGCACCAACCTGAGCCCCAGCAACCACAGGCAGGGTGGCTGGGAGCAGGTCTGGGCCTCAGTGGCTCTGGGGCCACTCCTAGTGCACTCTCTGTGCAGGAGCTTCTCATGCAGCAGGCAGTTGGAGACGTTTGCTGTGTGTCAGTGCCATTGGACTGCAGCTGATCTGGGTTCATGGAGCTTTATTGTACATTTTTAATTCCCTTTGGATGTGAAAACAAAGTGTTTCATTTTCCTTGTGTGCTCTTTTGCTCCTCTGTACAAAGTTCTATTGAAAATGTTGTGACACGTGTCTCCATACAGAGTTCTAAATTTACTTAAAGAAACAAAATCTAAACCATGTCTTGGTGACGGAATAAATTTGTATCTGACAGCTCCAGGCAAAGTGCAAAGCACAACTGGTGTCATTAAAGACAAATTCATTGAATTGCTCTAAAATACCCTGCTCTGGAGATAACTACGGAGGCTCTATGGCTGGAATGAACTCCTCTTGCTTTACACCTGTGAGCAGCAGGGCTTCCTCTCCTGTCAGAGGGTCTCCAAGCCAGTGGGTGACAGAGGGGACAGGCCTGTCCCTGTGCTGAGCTGCTGGGGATAGCGGGGTGCTGAGGACAGGGAGCTGCCAGGCCAGATGCCCCTTCTTGGAAGCCCTGCTCAGAGATGGGAATCCAGGAACTGTCCTGGAGCTGCTCTGAGCAATGATCCCATGCTCAGCTGGGCTGCAATAGGCTGAGTTGGGCTGAATTGAACTGGTCTGGTCTGGATTGGGCTGATCTGAACAGGACCGCATTGCCCGGGGTGCTGGGACTCCAGGTCCCCCATCCCCAGTGCCATGGCATTCCTCAGCCTGAGGTCCCACATCTCCAAGTGCTGGCGCTGATCCTTCCTCCTGCCGTGTGGAGCACAGCCCAGGCAGGGGGCCCGGAATGGAGGCTGGGCTGGTGGCACAGAGCAGTTCCATCAGATGCTGCTGGCCTAAGGAACATTGCATCCCAAACTGGATGTGTTCCCTAGGGAGGGCGAACCTCCTCCTTGCAAACTCGGGAGAAGGGAAACCTTGGAGCAGGGAAGTGCAGAGAAAAAAAGACACTGGAAGATGGGATTTTTGCAGCTGAAAATCACTGAGTATCTCTGGGAAACAGATGAGGACTTGATGATCTTAAAGGTCTTTTCCAACCCAGCTCATCATATGGCCTTGCTCCCACACCTCACCCTACCCTGCACACCTCAACACACCCCTCCCCTGCACCCCCCAAACCCCTGCACCCCCAGCCCTCTCATGCCAGGTGTCCCCACATGCCCCATCCCGAGGCTGTCTCCTCCCTGTCCCTCCCTCCCTTTGCACACGTGCTTTTGTACATCTGGGGCTCCCCCCCACCTCCCGTGCTATCAGATGTGCCTCTATTGGTCTGCTCCCTGCGCTTGTTTTTGTTATTCATTATTAATGGGATCATTTTTCCATTCTTTGTGCATGAAGAGAGATTTGGTGTAAGAATCAATGGGGTGAGCACCGCCGATGGCTTGTTTGGGTCTCTGTGCTTTCATCCTCCCTGCCCAGCCCCCGGGAGACGGAGAGAGGCAGATTAAGGAGCAAGCACGGAGTGGGGAAGAAAACAATGAACTGATAGTTCAGAAACCAGAGACCGGGGATGCCCGCGGGACACGCACCGGCTGCACACGGCCTCTCCCAGCCCATCTCCCGGTGCTTTGTCCTTCCTCAGCAGGCCTGGCCTGTGGGAGGTGGGCTTGGGAGGAAGGAGATGTCCCGGGGAGGTCCCACAGCCCTGCGGACCAGGACAAGATGCCCCGCGGTCCTCCAGGAAGCGGGGAGTCCTGATCCTCACGCGCCTGGAGAGAGCAAAAGGGAGCGGAGGGGGTTCTGGAGGCAGCTCCTCACCGAGCCGGTGCCCTGAGAGGGTGGGGGAGCCCCGGCGCAGCCCGGCACAGCCAGGGATCGACAGTGAGTAAAGCAGTTCGTAGGTGACCTCCAGAGCCAAGCCCCGGGAGAGGTGTTGGGTCCTGTGTGTGGGGCAGAGCAAGGCACGAACCCGCACCTGCCGGGTGGAAATAAACCCGGGGTTTTGCGAAGAGGGAAACTGGGGCAGAGCCTCTGCAGCGCTGTGTCCATGCAGGGAAACCGGGAATACAGGGTAGGGAGCAAGGAGGAGCAGAAGCTTCAGTTCTCCCGATCAGCGTGTTTGAGTGGGAGGAGAAGCCCACGGGAGCCCGCTTCTGGGACAGCGACTGCAAGTCCGGAAGAGTTCCTTTAGGACTGGGTTTACACCTTTAAGCCATTTCTCCAGACCTGGCCAAACGAACAAATGCAGAATTGTCACAAGTGCATCCCAAAAAGTGACGCTGCGGTGCCACCTTTGCCATGATAAGAGAAGCACGATCCGATGTCCTCCAGAAGCAAACAGGCAGGAAGAGAACGGCCACCACCGCTGTAAGGCTTTCAGGCAGGTGGGCAGAAACACGGGCTAAGCGAGGCTCAGGTTAGGCTTAACGCAGCTCGGGAGGACAATAACCAGGTCCGAGGGCAGCTGTGGGAGGGTTAAGTTATTCCTGCCGCATACTGGAAGATAAAGGCTTGTGAAACGGCGGGGTTTGGCCGGGGGTCCAGGCTGATCCCTCCCTCCCGAGCCAGCGGCACCGCGCTTGGACCGAACCCCAGTCCCGCCGCCCCGACGGCCGCCGGAGCCGGTCTCCAGCCGAGAGGCGACCTCCGGGGGAAGCTGCCGGTCATGCACGGGACGAGGGAAGGGACGGAAACGCCTCTTACCTGGCTCGTTTGCGTAAAAGCACCCACGGAAAGGCCCCGCGTCCTGCGGCACCGGGAGCACCGGCAGAGTCGGGGGGCAGGTGCCGCCTGGGCTGCGCTCGGCCGCTTTTATCCTGCGGTAGGAGATTGGTATTGCATCATCCTTATCTTAAATGTTCAGGACCCACAATATAATGTCACGGCATAAGGGCATTTATTATTGAAGGACATTTGACTGGGGACAAATCGTTGGGGCTGATAGGGGAAACGCGGAGCGAAGGAGCTCCCAGGCTCCCGGCAATTGCCAGGCTGGATTTGAGAGGTCGCTGGTCCTTCCCTAACGGAGGAGGCGGCTGGGACCCCGCTCCCGGTTTGATGTTTGTCACTTATTGAAACGCTGAAGGGAAATATTCCGAGGAGGCTCGCGCTCAGTCATTTTTAATCGTTAAGGTGCTTCTGGGAGTCGTAAATAAAAACCTTTTTCCCTTCTAAAGAGCATCAGAAACGAGCCCGCGGTGGGTTTTGCCTGTGCTCCCACCCAACAGGCAGGACGAGCCCGGGGGCTGCTGCCGGGTCAGCGGGAGGCACCGGGAGCCCGGCAGGACACAGCCCCGGCCCATGTCCGGGGGGACACGCGCCGCCGAAGGCTGTTGGTTTGGTCTGCCCTGGCCGGTGTTCCCTTCGGTGCCGCCCGCAGGGGCGGCAAGGAAAGACACGTCCCTTCGGGTGGAAAAATAAAGCTTTATTCCGGGGCGGGGGGAGCGGCGGCCCTGCCCGTCCGGGAAACCGCGGACCCTCCGCTGCCGCCGTGCTCGGCTCCGCTCCCGGGGTCCGGGACGCCCCGGCTGCGCTTGGGGATGCGCGGGGCCGTCCCGTCCCGGGGGTGTGGTGAGGCGGCGCCGTCGGGGCTGTCGGTGCCGGTGCTGCGGGCCCGGGCGCCGTCAGTGCACCGCCGAGTACTTCATGCGCTTCTGCTTCTGCCGCTGGTTGCAGAACCAGACGCGCACCACGTTCTTCTTGAGGTCCAGCTTCTCGGCGATGGCCGCGATCTTCTCCGCGGAGGGCCGCGGCTGCAGCGCGAAGAACGCTTCCAGCGAGCGCTTCTCGGGCGCGGCGATCGAGGTCCGCTTGCGCTTGCGCTCGGTCCCCGGCAGCAGGTCGGGGCCGGCGGCGCGGTCGCGGTGCGCGGCCTCGGCGCCGTCCAGCCATGCCTGGAGCACGGGCCGCAGCGCTGCCATGTTGTTGTGCGACAGCGTCAGCGACTCGAAGCGGCAGATCGTGCTCTGGCTGAGCGCGCCCACCCCCGGCAGCTGCAGCGCCGCCAGCGCCGCCCCCACGTCGGCCTGGGTCACCCCCAGCCGCACCCGCCGCTGCTTGAACCGCTCCGCGAAGGCTTCCAGCTCCCGCGGGTCCGACCCCGCTTCGGGCGCGGCGGGCGGCGGAGGCCCCCCTGGGGCGCCCACGGGCAGGGCCAGGGGGGCGGCGGGCGGCAGCGGCGGCGGCAGCGGTTCGGGCAGGCCCCCGACGGCTAGCGGCGAGGAGAGGTGCTCCAGAAGGTCGCTGCCGTCCAGCGCCGGGTGCGGGAGCGGGTGCGGGAGGGCGGCGGGCAGCGGGAGGGCGGCTGCGGCGCAAGGGACGCCGCTCATGGCGGAGAACGCGGCGTCCGGCTTGAAAGGGGGGTGGTGGTGGTGGTGGTGGTGGTGGTGATGGGGGTGGCCCTTGGCGTGGGGGGCGATGTCGACGGTGGCCAGAGCCTCCGCGCGGGCCAGCAGGCTCTCATCAAAGCTCCCGAATATATTGCCCTGGAGCTGCGAGCAAGAACGCGCATGGCGGAGTCAGTGGGGAATACTGTCATCTCCGGCTGAAAAACCTGCCCCGGCACCGCGGTTCCTCCTCGGAGCTCAGGTCATAAAAATTAATAGGAAGGCAGCTCGCGCAGACGTGCGGATCAGAGACGGGAGCGGGAGAGGGGGGAGAGAGGCGCCGAGACGCGCGAGTGTTTCTGGTGACATGAAAAAAACATTAAGTCGGTGCCTGTCAGAAAATGTGCCTCAAAGCGGTAATTCCGCTCCGTCTACGTACCTGCGGGGCCGGGAGGCAAACTCTGCGCATCGCCTCCGCGCTGGCGTGCAGGCTGGAGAACTTGGGCTCCTGCAGGGCGGCGGGCATGGTGAAGGGCTGCTTGGCGTTCAGGGCCATCCTCCTGCGCCCTTCGCGGGTGCGCAGCCCCTGGCATCGGCTCGGGGCTCGCTCCCTGCCCCGTCGCTGTCCGAGTGAGCGATGTTCGATGGTAGCGCTGCCTCTGCGCGCCCGCTCCCACCCCCCCCCCCCCCC
>NDXB01012671.1:69376-197623 GCA_002631895.1 Agapornis roseicollis | reverse complement strand
TTTTTTTTGTGGGGGGGGGGGGGGGGGGGGGGGGGGAGGGGGAAATACCAATTTTTCTACTTACATTTTCAGCTTCGGAGCGAGACTTAAAAGTCAGAACTACACTTAATGGGGAATCCTCCTCTTGGAGGTCTTCAATATCTCCAAATTTCTATGAGACACAACTCAATTAGGAACAGCAGTAACATTCTCCTCCAAACTCACCACCCCCATGTGCTACAACTGCACTGTACTGAAGCACCACTGAAACCCTGGGTTTTGGACAGAGAAGAGAGAGCCAGAGAACTCTCAGCTGCAGCAATATTGCAGCATTTGTACCTGTGTTTGTGGGCAAAAGCTTGGATTTATTCTTATTCTAGTAAATGGAGCTTAATCATGCAGAAGGAAAGAAAACAAGTGTATTAATTTAACGCCCAGTTTCACTGAATTTCACCAGTTAAAGCAGTAGTGGTGGCCTCTACCCCACTAAGCAGTGAGGCTAAAGCAGAGTAACACCTTTCTTAAGAACAGAGCCTACCCCACTGTGTGGAGAACTGCAGAGCTCCCTGTTCTTGCCCAAGCCAGAAACTAAGGAGCTTCCAGGTTACCAGCTATCTCTTGAGCCCTGCTGCTGCTCTCTTCCCAGCTTGGAAGGGTGGGACTCCACAAAACCAGTTTTCTGTCACTTGCTTTGCAAAGAGCATCCAGGAACACCAAACTGACTTGATCAAACTTGCCGTTCACACTGTGTCTGTTTATGAAGTTATCTCTCAAAGACATTTCCATGTGCAAAGTTGGTAAACATTTCATTCTGGAAAGAGTAACTGAGGGAAACGTAAAACCAGTTTTCCCTTTATGATGCTACCTCTGTTACAATGTTAACACATCTGCTGGCTCACAAACCAGTGAGCTATGTGCTCTAGCATGAGTTTGCAAACAAATTTAGCTTTGAAATTGATGTCCTGTTTAGGACCTCTGTGTTTTAAACTACTTAAATGCAGAATGAAGAAAAGTAAGCTATTTAGCTTTGGCCATTAAAGGATTGCATTGGGCAGCTATTGTAAAGCAGCTCTAAAAACCATTACTTTCACACCCTTGGTGACTCTTGAAGCCACGTTTCTATACCCTGTTTGTGAATTTGGCATGAAGTCTGTGATCTGTCTGCACTAACAGAAACAACAGACTTGCATCTTCAAGGATCTGGACAAAGAACAGTTATTTGCAATGTTCTTGGCATGCCTCTCCTCACAAGCAAGCACATATCCAGGGCATTGGTTACCTACTTAACCTCAGATTTACAGCTCTCCTCTTCAGGTTTTTCTTTGTTTAATGTGACCTCACACTTACAGAGAAGTGCTGTAACAATTCATCTTTTTCCTCTTCAATGAAGCCTCCAACTGTGAGTGCTTTGGGACGGTGATCCACCACCATATGGTTCAACATCCCCCTTCCTCTGCCACCACGACCCCGTCCTCGTCCTCTTCCCTGGGCTGGCACAGTCTTTCCTCGACCAGCAGGCAAAATGCCTAAGCGGGCAGCCTGATTATAGAAGGAAAATCAAGTACACATCCATCCTCACTCTTTGAAAGGATTTAAAACATTTATATAAACACATTAAAAGCATTAATCCAGACAAATTCACCTCTACTTGTAACTGGTTTAGCTTTTTCCGTAGTTCAGTTGTATCTTCTCCAGAAGAGAGTCTCTTATGGAAGTCCAGCTCTGCATCTAAGAGTTCCTTTTGTGCCTTTGAGAAAAGGTGCAGAAAGAGAAAATGGAAGGGAAAAGCAGAATTGCAACATGTGCTTTTAATGTTTTATTCCATGTCTTCAGCAATACATTTATGTGAAGGATGCAGACGCATCAGTGCACAATAGCCACGCTTTCCTCTACATTCAGTTGTTAGGATTGCCTCCATGGCCCTCCCCCAGCCCATTTTCTGAAAGAGCCAGAATCCTCTGCTTCAGAACTGGAACAAGCTTGAATGAGTTACAGGAAAAACTAGGTCACCCAAGCTCCTTAAAACCATAGCTTGCTCGTCCATGGTTATCACCCTCAAATCCAAAATACTGCTTCCAAGTGTTTTGATCTAATGCTGCTGCATTTTTAGGACACCATATTAGAAACAGTAGCAAGAGACAGGCAGGCAAATGTCTTGTGCAATAAATACCTCTGTCTTGGACCTCAGTTTTGATTGTGTAGAAGGTGTAGATGAAGTTTTTAGTTCATCCTTTAACTGAGATATTTTTCCTCCTAGCTCTTTTAAGGTCTTCATTATTTCTGCTCTCTCCTCTGGTTTCATGGCCTTATTTTTCTCCAGCTTGGATATCAACATCTATGTATTATTAAAAGAGCATGAATATGAAATCCCAGGAAAAGCAACACTGAACAAACAGGTATCTACAGAGGCAGGATGTATTTACTAGAAGACATTCCAGACTTACCTTCTGGCATTCAATTTGTGTTTCTAACATCTCCTGCTTCTTTTTCCTCATGTCTTGTTGGAGTTTCATTGCCTCCTAAATGAGAAGGAAATTATTTCCATTGGTGAAAAGCAGTCTAGCACTATATGCACTCATAGACATCATATTTTTTTCTTCAAGCTACAGAAGTGAAGGCCATAATGAAAACTACTTGTCTGCAAAATAAACAAGTATGAAGTGTATGTGTATGGGGTTTTTTTCCAGATCAAAGTTCCTAACTTCCTGCTGTGAAGTGCCCTACTAAATTCTTGTTCTCTTCAGATACATATCCTATGTTGTCATTTTAGTGTCTCATACCTGAAGAGAAATGCCAAAGAAAACCCCCACCTGACCAAGTAGTCTCAAGTAAGACACCCCAGAAGGAACACTCCCTTATCCATGATTAACCTCACTACATTTGTGAGATAGCCCAGTAACAGTGACAAAGCCTACACTAGATTATGAAGCTACACAGTGATATTTGAGGTGTAAGTTGTCTATCAAACCTTTCTTTGTAATGCACTCTGATCACAATACTGTCTGTCAGGCAGTGAACAGTAAAGTACCTGTTTTTTTTTAAGGGCTTCTTGCACATCATGAGGTTTAGACCCTGCACCAGGCTTCAGAGGTGTCTTTAAGTTTGAAGTACTGTATGCCATTTTTGAGTGACTTGTTGAAGTAGGAAATGCCTGAAATAACAAAAATCACACACAGAGAAATATGTTATAGCTTAAAACAAATGTGATACACCATCAATGGATTCTGGAGGAACGTGCTGGGTGAAACACAAACACAAACTTCCAGGTTTGCACCATGAGACAGGAAGACGAAGACAATTGAAACACCTACAAACATACGAGTCTGTCATCTTGCATGTAAGCAAATCAGCTTAAATGCTTGTGTTAAAGGTATTTCTGCATAAGATACTTTATTTCCTTCTTCATCCAGAGCTCCCTCTGTATTCTGATACCACTAGGAACACCACCAAAGCTGATCTTCTGCTTCTGCATTATATTCAGCTTGGCTGTCATAGTCTAACATCATGCTTTCTAATCAAATAAGGCAGCAGAAGTCACCTGCATACTGCCTTTCTTAAATGAAGAACATGCTGCACTGTGGCATCAGTGTGAATTGAACTGTGTCAGCTTGAACTCTATGCAGAAATATTGTATAAGCTTCCAGTGCTACTGTTCAAGCACAGCCTAAGCTCAAAACTTACTAGGAAAGCAATTAGATTCACCAACACAAACTAGCATCATGTACAGGCTGTCAAATTTGTTTACTATGAAGCACTGCCAAAAATATTTGGTGCTACTTAAAATGCTGATTCTGTTGCTGAAGTCATTGTCCCTGTCTTATATAAACAGTTAAGAAAACCAGGAAGAAGTGACTGATCATGGCTGGATGGAACATTAGTGAGAAGAAACAAAACCAACATGGAACAATTTGAAAGTTCTATTTGTCAATTCCTTCTTAGCTACGGAGCCAAAGCTTTAACTGAACATATGAAGATGATCGACCTCCACAAACATACCTGAGAATCCTCCACCACAGGCCCGGCCGGGCTCAACTCAGGCTGGTTTCCACCTCCTGCTCCAAGGCGACGTTTCACTGGGACTTTATTAAGGACATAGGCACCGGATGCCAGTGGCTTATTCATCACCTGTGGGTGTATGAACTGATATTAGAACATTAAAGATCATATACTCTGCTTGTTTGACACATCAGCTATTTAGGAGCACTGACAGCCTTCACTGCTCAGGTGGTGGTGTGGGGCAGCACGGTACCTTTGACAAGTTGCTGTGCATTGTTACAGCTGGAGCTGGGGTCAGGGTTTGCTGCTGATGAAGAGGCTGTGGGGGTGTCTGCTGCTGTGGGGGCTGCTGCTCACTTTCTCTGTGCCACAGGACCCTTATAAAGCGATTGTTCAGAACTGCCTCTGTGCTGGAGATTGCCTTCCTAGCCTCGTCATTAGTCAAGTACTGAATCAGAGCAGCTTCGGGATCGTTCTGGAAAGCAACCTAAATCAGAAGTTCATTAGAATGTGTTACTTCTCAAGGAATGAAACAGGTAGCAAACCAATCTACAGATAGTTTGTAATAATGAGTGGGATACCTGATGATATTAACAGCTCAAAATACAGGTAAAACATTCTACGTAACTAAAGGCAAGCCAGCTTTTGTCAAAGGTTACATGTACTTGAGGCACAACCTCTATACAGTAAAATAAGCGCTTGTATGGTGCCACTGCCCTTCTTACAGTGCAGGGCACAGCACTGAACTGGAGTCAGTTCTAGGATGCCAAATGGAAATAAACTGAAGCACATAAAGACTCCCCTGTAGCATCTTCGTCAAAATCAGGACCATGACTTACCACAGGGCTATCAGATAGAGAGAAATTGTTAGAAGATCTCTCAAAAACTGTACATAAGTTGCTCAAAGGCCTGACTGAGATTCTATTAATCCTGCAAGCCTTTCAAATTTTGTAAGGCCTCCTGAAGGCAGAAGCAAGCATACTGTTACAGAACTGAGATGATAACACAGAGCAGACCACAGAAAGGTTTCTCTGAACCGATTACCTACTCTCCCAGGCAGCCTCCATCAAGGCTTCTCAAGGAACGTAGTTCAGCTGCAATACTCAAGAAGGCTTCAGAGCAAATCCCACACACAGGCACAAACCCAAACTTTTTACCTGGATGTTTACAATCGTTCCGAACTTGCTGAAGTGCTCGTTGAGCTGTGTGATGTTGTTCAGTTCCGGGGGGATCTTCCGAACTTCCAGTTTCGTGTTTGTATACTGATTCTTCTTCAAAAACCCTGGCTTGGTCTGGTTGTTATTTGCTTGCCTGGAGAAAACAAGAACGAGACAGTCACTTAGACAGGCACTGAGGCAGGGCAGCAAGTGTTAATACACATTTAACTCTTACTTCTCTCATTAGAAGTATATGCTCTAGATATTAACAAAAGGGAACTACTCCCACCACCAAATACTTGGGCACCAATGTGATGGGGACACAGATTTTCTGACCCAACCAGTTCAAGTTACAAGGACCAGTGAATCCTCATGGTTCGCAGCACTGACAGCAATGAAGTGCATTCCAGTTAGCCAAGTGCACTTGTTACTTCTTACTTTCCCAGCCATGGTTTCTTCAATGGTGGACATTCCAGGCTACTTGGAGATCTCTTCCTGCTGTCTGGTTCAAGGACAACTCTAGTTACGTTACTGCTGTTATTTGTAATGGGGATGGGAGGTTCAGTCTGGATGATGATATTGGCAGCTGGAGGAAAGGAAAAACCTGAGTTATTTACCAGACATCAATGGAGACAGACAAGCTTTCACTTAAACTGCAGAACAGGATTGAGTTTAAAACCATAAAAATTAGGATAACTTTATCAAGTTGGTCAGTTTTGTTCATGAAGTTACTTCAGAAACCCCTTGCTAGCGTAGCAACTTGAGGAAAACATTTAGTCCAACCAGCAGAGATGAGATTTGATCTTTACTGATATTCAAGCTTAGTATTAGCTTGAAGAAACAAAGCTAAGCCTCCATCTTTGAGGTACTGAAAGTTCACATTCTGCAGGAAAAGGGGAAAATAAAAAGGCAGAACATCAAGGCTGAGTTCCCATACTTCAGGGCAGAGCTTTGCAATGTGGCACGTGCTGAAGAGCTAACTTTCCCTCTATACCCTTGACAGTGAAAAAGCAACCAAGAACCCCTTCCTCTCACGGCTATCTACCCCCCGTTATCCTCCATCCAGTTCTCAGGAACAAGCTGCTAATCAAGCACAGCTATGGCATGAAATTTGCTGTCTGAGACATTAAAGTCTGAACCAACTTCTGCAAGCCCAAAGCTAAAGCACTGGATCACAGTTTGCCAAGTATTTATTTACAACCTTTTTAAGATTACTCTATTGCTGTTAGTGTCCTGTCTATACCAAACATTCAACTCCTAAAAAGAAGTCTGAGTTATAAGTCAATTTTCTGTGGGTTTTATACATGCCAGAGCTTGGCTGCTTACACTAGTGAGAACAAAGACTGCGAGTTTTGGGGCACAGCATCAGTCTTCAGGGATGATTTTAGAGTAAACCCTTCACACACATGTGACAGAGGTAGAGAAACAGGCCTTTGGAAGCATCACTGCTGAGCACTCACCCATGCCACACAGCTGCAATGGGTTCTGAGATAGAATCTAGGGCCAGCAATAAAACCCAGCCCTGCCCTTATGATGTTCACTAAAAGCAAGAGCCATTTTGCAACAATATTTAACCATATTCTTTCCAGGATGAGTCACTGGAAGGAAATACTGATAACAAGTGTCTTTCTTATCTAAGGAACAAGAAGCATGGAAGTGTAATAGTAAACACTGAAATTTAACATCTTTTCTTTTGAGGATCAGGGTAGGGAAAGCAGGAGGGAAAGTTACACTAACAAAGTAAACATTTCCTCAAAGAGCCTTGACTTGTTCTCTCCCCTGGGAAGATATTGTAAGCATGTCACCACTGAGAGACAACATCCACATCCATGTGGTTAAGGATTCAGAATCGCTTAAATGCAGACTGGGATTCCCTCGGGCTAGGAGGAATGGTAGCTGCAATGCCTGCTGGACAGAGTGCCTGCCTGGCAGGGCCAGCCCATCAAGTGCAAACCCATGACATGGCAGCTCCCCTTGGCACTAACACCCCAACAGCTGGGAAAGTATTGCAGATCCTCACCTCTGTGCTCCAGGTCCTAAACCCACCCCTTGGCAAACCAAAGCAGTTTTAAGACCATACTGCTTAAAGCCACCTTTCTGCACCACTTTTATTTCTAGAAGCATCCAGTATCTGAAAAGTGCCTTCACAGGCTAAAGAGGAATAAACCCCAATCAACAAACCCCTCATAACATTCCCAAGCAAGTGATTATTTTTAATCAAAAAGGCTGCTTTGACTATAATGTAGTTGTATTAGCATTTAAAAAAAGGTAGAGATGTATGAAAATTGCTCTGAAATACTACATCAGTGAGAAAAACTACTGCTTTAGCCTGAAAAAGGACAAAATAGGTGTTGACAGTCTTGGACAAAAATAGCAACAGCAATGACTAGAAACCCTTCCTACCTCTTGGATTTGTATCCATCTCCCCAGATGTTAGGCCAATTAGATTTGGACGTTGCGTTTGTGCTCTTGTAAAGAACTGTCGGTACTGAGATCTACCAGCACTGGTAATACTAGGAGCTTCGGGGTTATAGCCATCTGGCTCATATGTATCTATAAAAAAAAGGAGAGAAATGAAAGGATTTTTTTCACACGAGTTTAAGACTCAGGGTTAATTTTCCGTTAAGGAAATGCATGGATGTGCAGTAGTTGGTTTTTGGATGAAGAGATGAGAGAAGGAGGACATGCAGCCAGTGTTTAGCCATTTAAAACCCTCAATTGAGCTTTAGACCCAAGTCTATTTGGGCATATTCACTTCTGGTTTTAACCTGAGTATTGCCGATGAGCTGCCTGAAAATGGAATGGGAAACATAGGTCAACCTTCAAAACTTCTGACTGTGCTACAAGGGCAGCAACAGAAGATTCAGTCTGGGCATTTACTCTGTAGGACCTAAGATGCACAGAGATTTTCTGCCTTTGCTGCCCAGCAGTCTAGTTTGCTTCTGAAAAGGATTTTTGGAGAAGAATGCACTTAATCAAAGAAAGCTGAGAAATCAGGTGATTTGACCAATACTTACCTATCAATTCTCCTAGTTTATGTAGAGTGACATCAGGTGCCTACCTCTAGTGAGGTACTAATAATTATTTTGACTAAAAGGGATAATCAGGAGAAGACATGATGACAGAACTGACCCATATCATTCCTCCAGCCCAAGGTCCAATTCAAGGATGATGCATTTTTCCAACCATAAAAAAGAAAAGCCATACAACACTAGAATGAATGAAGTCTGTGAAAAGCTTCCACAGAAACACAGTACCTCCTGCAACAGAAATGAATGCCTACACAAAGGGGTCTGGCGGACTTGGGGCACTCTGAGTTTCAGCTCCTTACTCCACAGCAACAATGAAGATTCTACAATGCAAACCAGCTGCCCAGAACTGTAATATGGACGTTTTACACTTCAATTTCTGAGTCTGCCAAGAACTTCGATTAACCTTGCACAATCTGAACCATGAGTTCCTCCTCCATGGCTTGCCAAATCAATTGCAAGAGGCAACCAGCAGTTGTTACCACAGCAGCCTAAGAACAAGACATGAGAGTCTCCATAGATGTTCTGGAGAACAGAAATGAGTAACGCAACCGAAGTCAGTGATGCCCTGCCAGCTCAAACAGAATCACCCATTGGAAGTTCTGAAGCTGAAAGAATCAGCTGGTAAATCTAAATGCCTGCCAGCATTTCGAGGCCAGTGGCCAAATTATCTAATGAGATACTTGAGTGACTGTGAGCATGGAAGTCATGAAGGGAATGACATGAACTAGAGCCCTCCTTTGAATACAGAATGCTTTTTTGTATATATATATACATATACATACACACACTTCAAGAAAATCCATATATACACTTTAAGAAAATCCATAGATGGGAATATTATAAACCACTGAGATTTAATTATCTTATTTCGCTCACGTAAATGCCATTACTTCTTTCATTATCAGGAAATGTAAGATTGTTGGATTTAAACAGAGCAATTTGGGACTCTCCTGGTGTTTTGCTATTTCTCCTCATAAACCTCCACTTTTGAAAATCTGAGGTCTGTTAAGGAAGATGGACATCATGGACACATCCACCGAGAGCTGTTTTTATTTTCTTTTGAAGTTAGAAAGCTAGAACTGAGTTGGTTCTGGAAAAAAGACAGGAAGACATCGCTAGTGTATATGATGACTGTAGACTATCGTGATACACAGATGGAAGAAACCAATCTACCCCCCCTCATCTGTAGTAGCCCAAACTGGATAGGAATAAAAACCAAATTAAATGGTAACTACAGGTCTGCAGATCCACGTTTGCCTACTGATGGTCTACTAAACAGCTTGAAGATGAAGGCATCCCTTTCTTATTCAATAGCCTTACTACTTTGAGCATACGATACCCAAAGGGAGCTCCCCACACAGCAACAGGACACTGCTGCTACTTCACAGGGTAATAGGAGATTATAGGCTGTCCACAAGGAAAGCCATCAGACTTTCTTTTACATTTGCATGCACTGGAGGAAGACAGAGATAATAATTTCCAATCACACATCAACAGAGGGATTCCAAACTGTGTATCTCAGGCAGAAGATAAAGAAAGGTACGTGCTTACGTTCCGATACTGTGTACAGCAGATTCTGGGGTAAGGGAGGAGGTAGCCTTGGTCCTACGGGCGCAAGGCTGGGCACTGCACTTGTCCCAGGCTGGTCACGGTTATTTATCAAACTTGACTGTGTTAAAGGTGGTCCTACAATGACACCACAGAACACATTACTGAGACTTGGAACTCCACACAAAGTGTGCAAACAATTCAACACAATTTGCTTGTGCCTTGCATTGAGTAAGGTCAAGGTTGTCAATATTTACAACCCCACTACAGTAAAGGCAAACTGAGAAGCTCTGTTCACGTAAGTTACCCTGATTCCAACACCCCTCTGTTTCCCAGAAAGCACAAAGCTTTAAGCAAGGGGAAGTGTCTTTTCTTCCTGAAAGGTTTACTTCTGTTAGAGCTTGTGTTTACTAAAGCAGCTCCTCCCCCAGCTCTGCCTTGGAGAATCAGGGCTTGCCCAGAGCAGGAGACCACAACAGCAACATTTAGCGTAGAGTTCTAAACCAAGAACTATGGACAAAAGGCATTCACAGACACAGAATTTATCTGGCTGGTTTTGCTTTGCTTCCACTGTACTCGCATCCTTATTATATGCCCCCAAAAGGATAGTGAGCTACATTATAGAACCCACCAAGACACAACTACAACCAGAGAGCACTGTCAATTCACTCCACAGCAAGCCAACTCCACCCACTGAAACGTTCCTCAAAGTTTAGGATCAATCCTATACAAAATTATGTCACATCCCATAGCTGCTGCTGCCATTTGATGCAACTATCGCAGTCTGCACTGAGTTCCTGGAGTAGTGAGTACTGAAACAGGGTAACCAGATATCTGATATCCTATTTATTCACAGAATTTACATTATAAGATACAGTAAGGTAATAAAAAAAGGCTGAACAATTTAGAGGTCACTGCTGAGATAAAATAGACCTTGGATGTATCAATTACATACTGCTTTTTAGTAGAAGAAAATAGAGCACAAACAGATTTATAAGAACTTTTAGGAGATTAAATCTCAACGTCCTTGCATTAGGAAATAAAAGCTAGTAATCCGACTGTCAGTGAGCAATCTGAACGCCACCAAGCTTATGGGATAATGGGAAAGATATCCCCTCCACTTCCTGCCCAATGCATCTAATTCAACTGGAGTGCTGGGAATGTCATATTTTACAAGCTGGTTTTTCAGGATTATTTTGGAAGTAATTTGAATAGCACATGGTCAGCGAAGAAACCTGAACTCATTACTTCAAATGCATACAGATCTTCTAAGAAGAGCCATCATTCTAACTTAGTGACAAAGAAACATAGAGCAATGTTGTGACTTACTTGGAACAGGAAGTACAACAGGAGGAGGTGCCTGTGGATGAGTTTGTGGAATTGGCAACCTCATATTACGAGGTAGACCTGGCAAAGGAGGCAGAAGCATCCCAGGAGGAGGAGGAGGAAGCCCAGGAGGTGGTGGAGGAAAAGGAATCATACTTGGCAAGGAAACTTCATCTACTACTAAAGGATCATTTCCATGATCAAACTGGCAAAGATCACCAAGTACACAAAATCCTCGCTCTGCAGAACAGGACGTTTGAGAGAAAAATATAAAATTAGTTGTAAGCAATTTGCAGCATCTCAAGTTTTGCTGGAATTCCTTACTGAAGAAAACGTGCAGTTTTCCAGCACCACATCAGCAGAGGAGGTTTCAAAAGGGCTCAAATCCAAATAATCTCCCATAAAGCAGGCAGACACACATGCATCTGTCACAAAAGCTGTGGAGAAAACAAGTCAGAAGTTCTGCCTATTTTTCATTAAACACATTTCCTGCAATCTTTACCAGAACTGCAGGGGCTGAACTATTTGGCAATCACGTACAGAATTGTGAACAAACTCCGTATGTTCTTATCTAGCAACTGTCAGTTGTAAGTAAACTGCTTCCAGTAAGACTAGTTATTTCCTCAGTACAATACAAGCTGTATACAGCATCTTTTACACACAAGGTACATGACACATGCTACAGCATTCTCACTTGCTGCCTACATTTGGTAAATACCTAAAAAGATAGTCACAGAATAATTGAAATAAGGTATGAAACAGAAAACTAAGAGTTACCATCATAGTCTTGGCATCTTCTTTTAGGAGGAGGGTTTCTGCCAAAGGGGCTGGGATTGCTGTGATTGTTATAGTAATTTGACCAGCTCTCAGTTGTGTTTTCCAGATGGTGCGCAGGTGCAATTACAGTAACAGCACTGGGAATAGACTGTGCAGAAGAATACTGTTCACTAGATATACTGGGAGACACAGACACTGGATTATAGGAGCTTTCAGCATCACTTTTTTCAGTCTTGAATTTTGATCTCTCTCGGTGCTCTGTTAAAAAACAAACAAACCAAAAGTAGAAGTCTTCATCCTTTGTTTCTCCATCAGAGCCTTGAGAGGATGACACTACACAACAGGGCAAGCACTTCCGTAAAAAGTCAGTTTTACCCATGGAACAAGGNAAGTCTTCATCCTTTGTTTCTCCATCAGAGCCTTGAGAGGATGACACTACACAACAGGGCAAGCACTTCCGTAAATAGTCAGTTTTGCCCATGGAATAAGGATTAAATATAAGGCAAACAGGGTTCTAACTTTAGAAATCTATGTTTTCTCTTTGCAAAATGCACGCTCATAGTCCTTACTCCATCCTGGATGACAGCTTTCTCCTCTAAAGCAGAAATGGGGGGGAAGCCCAAAACAACAAATCTACTCCCTGCCCTTAACTAACACAGTCTCAACATGCATGGAAATCTGTTGCAGTCTGCCCTCCTGCTTTTCCAACAGACCTGAACTAGCCCTAGAAGAAGAATGAATCACACAGTAACTCCCTTCAGTTACAAAGAAACCTTCTGCAAAGCCACACAGTAATAAAGAGGGTAACACTGTTTTTTCAAGATCAATCTTGGGGAGAGTGAGGGGGAACTAAATAAGAACTCAGCAAATTTGTCAACATCCAGAGCACACAAAGATCATTCACCAGTATGCACTGCTATTCACCTGTGGATAAATTAGAGGGTAGCAAAGAAGAAAACAACCCTGTTAATTGTTGTGCTCCAAAGAACACCATCTTCATGAATCATTTCAGGACACAAAGCTCTGGAAATTTGCTCCATCTATAGCCTCCTAGACCATACAGTATGTAGGAGTCACCTACACCACTGGCAGGAGATGCTCTCCTAAAGCAGCACCTTGGGTACTCACCAGCACTTCTGCTTCCATCGTGGTCTTTGCTTCTGCCCCTACTGCGGCTACGACTTCGGCTTAGCCCTCTGCTTTTACTGCGACTTTTACTCCTGCCGCGTCGCCAGCTCGACTTGTCTCTGTACAAATCACTCCTGTCGTAGTATCTGTCATAGTCCCTCCATTTCCCATCGTCTCTCTTTTTTTCTCTGCTTCTAGAAGAGACAGAGGTAGAGCACATTTACAAAAACAAAAACCAAATTCTCAATTCCAATCAGTCAAGCTACTGTTCATCCCTCCCACCCAACCTGGGCAGCGAAACATTTGAAGTCAGACTTTACAGAGAGTTACACAGAGAAGCACAGAATCTCAGAGTAGAGGAGATTCTACTAACTCTTAGAAACAAGTGAAGGGAGGACTAAGAAGAATCAGAAAGGTGAGAAATTTAGATGACCAAAACAGAACATTTTTTAAGTGATGCTGACACTGTGTTAACAACCCCCTTCCACTGCTTTTCATGTATATAAAAAAGGGAATGAATAGAATTGGTGACATTCCAAGGTATTAATACTTGAAAAATACTCTCATTTCTTCAGAAGAAACCAGCTCATAGTGAAGGGCTCTCATAAACATTATCAGCACCCATTGCTGTGAGAGAACAGCAAGGAGGAAATCACTGTTTTAATGAAAAATCACTACCTATGTGGTAAACCCCCTCAGTTCAAGATTTCCATCAAATACAGAAGAATACATTGATATTCTAGCTCAAAACTAACCTGTGCTCACTGGAATCTGCACGGCTTCTCTGCGGGCTCGAATACTTCTTTTTCCTGCTTTCCCGCTCCTCTTCAACTGACTCTTGGTGATTCTGTTTATGAGACAGCTACCAATAAAAGAAGAAACAAAGAAAATTACCCCAAGATTTAGTTCAAGTTACAGTCTGCATCCTGAATACCCATTTGGAGCATTTGTCAGAAGAACACACTCCCTGTGGTCCATTTATACAGAGCAACAGTTTTTGCTCCTGACACTGCACGACACAAGCATCTTATGAGGGGAAAGGACCTGAATTTCACATACACTGACTTTATTTGCATCTTTCCAGCAGTACCTGAAACAGAGATTCAGCCTAAAGTATCTCTGCAGACTGTGATCAGAACATAGAGAGATAAAGTTTACTTCTATAGCAATTTTTCCTCCAACTCTCTCTCAAAGGTGGTGCGTAAGAATGCTACAAACACAGAGACCAGGTCTCTTCCCTCAGAAAATCACCAACTTAGAAGAAGAGAACATCTTCGACAGGTGATACCAGAGGATACACAATATACAAAGAGCTCGAGACAACTGTAGAAACAGCACTCTGGTTTTCTGAAAACTTGATTGATCTCAATTTTGCCAATAAAGCCTGAAAACAAGATAAAAGGCAAACAAATACTTCCTCATTTTTAAAAGGAATTATCCCTCATTACAGAGGCCACCATATTTCACTGATTTTTAAGGACTAAAGAAAACATTTTGATCAATTTCTATTCCTCTCAGAATATACAAAATTGAACAAGGAAACATTCTGGAATGGTTTTATTTCTTCCCCTTCTCTTAAAGCCTTCCAAACCCTTCTCAGTTCCTATTGCCAGGCACCTCCAGACAGGATTGCTATTAACCTAGACCAAAAGTAGGCTGTAGAGAGGGATCCCAAGTGTTCTCTGAACGGTCATCTCCATTTTCCTTCAGATGCACAGACTGCAAAGGTCATTAATCACAATAAAGTGGATTTTTCTTTCACATTTTGCCTCACAAATGGCTAATTTGAAAATTAGAGGCAAGGAGAAAACAAAAAAAAGGGGTTACCTCCTCCTTGACTTCTTCTTTGTCCTGACCCGCAGGCTTTGCATCCACCTTTGGGGGTTCGAGTGAAGGAAGGTAACTCTTTGTGTACAGGCTTTCAAACAGTTTATCTACAAACCCTGAGGTTTCTGAGGACACAGAACACAAGACAAGACTGTTACATATTGATTTAGGGCACTGTTAGATTTATCAGAGGAGTCTCTGAAAAAACAGTCATCCAGGTGGATTGCTCAGAGCAGAACCTTACACTAATGAATACCAGCTCCATTCAAGGAGCTGGAATTACATTTCTGGAACCCTGTTGTTTATTTAGACAAAGAAATTCATCAGGTATAGCAAAGACAGAAACAGACTTTTCCTTCAATCCCATTTACAGCTTGGAAATGTTCTAAGGCAAGCGTGACTTAGAAATTATGATCAAGGATTAAGCCCATGGTTACACCAGTAACCATGTTACACAGTCAGCTGCTGCTTCCAACCATTTTTATCAGAATAAATCATTCCCAGAGGACAAATCATCAGTTCAGCATCAGATCACAAACGAAAGCACAAGAACTTCTGCAGTGAGTGTCAGAATTTCAAGTGTTAAAATCTTGAATCTGAACCAGAAGCCTGAAAGATTAATACAGACCAGGTCTCACAAGTTACCAAACCTCTAGCAGCATGATTCGAATGACTTGAGGATTTTCTCCAGCCACTGTAAGCCAGGTCAAGCTGCACAACTGCATCTTGAGAGTATTACTATCATTATTTGTTTTAAATCACAAGACCTTTATTCCTTCACACACTGCAAGAAACATCAGATTCACGGATAAGAAGTATTTTGAAGGCAACAACGGTGCTTCATCATCTTCCCTCCTCTCACCAGCAGAATGAAACCCACCAAGCAGCCGAAGCAGACAGCATGGTACCTTTTTGCAGAAAGACATCCAGCTGATCAGCACAGAAGGCTTTCAGCTCTTTCTCTGGCTTGTCCTTCTTCACTAATGCCACAACATAGTTGGCTAAGGCCGAGGGGTCTGCATCACATCTATGGAGAGAAAGAAGAGTTCTGGGCTGGGCTCAGTGTGCCAACCTCTGCATTGGACAAGAGCCATCAAAGACCTGGCAACAAAGACCTGCTGTCTGACCCCAACGCTGCCCCAACTCGCCAGCAGAGCTGTTTTCACGTACAGCACAGTACTTTTGTTGCCCTGTGACCACCCCGCTTCCTCGCACCCCTCACCATGTCCTACTACATTTTCCTGCTTGAACTTTGCTTAGGACAAACAACCTCCCTTTTCCACAGAGATCCAGTTCTGAGACAGCTGAGCAGATGCCACTGCTTCTCAGCTTTCCCTGAACACAATAACTACTAACCAGTACAGCATTATGGGAACAGCAGAGCAAGCATTGGGAAGGCCAACTGCACAGCCACTGTGAAGTGTTAAAGTGGTTTTATAGCATTAAAACACTATGAAAAGTAGTTCTGAAAGACAGATGTAAAAGCACAATTCAAATATGCACAGATATGTTCTGTATGGCTGCAGTTACTGGGCCTTGGGTTTTTCTTCCCTAAGGACTATTTCCACACCTCAAACTTTTGCAATAATCCTTTAATGCTGGTAAAATGTCTGTGAGGGTTCAATTATTAACACAGACGCAGGACCTAAGCCCTTCTCTAGCTTCACAAAGGCCAAAGAGAGCCAGCTCTGAGCAGCCATGCTCTGCCACTGATCTTACACTGGATACTACTCATCTGCTACCAGAAACCCCCTCATAGTAAAACTAGGCTAACAAATGGTTCAGCAGTAGCTCCTCATTTTGCCTCTCTCAGAAGAGGCAAGGTCTCAGCAGGAAGGGAGGAAGCTAAACGGATGATTTAAAGATTTATATTTATTCTTTAGGATTAACTTTGAGAGGGGATCATTTACTTTCTAAGAACATTAACTGTGGAAATCAAATGAAATAGTATAAAGTTTATAGGCCTCAAAATGACCTCAAGGGAAAATACAAATATCCAGACACCCATCAAAACGCAGGAACATGCGGATGACAACTGCTTTGAGAAAACCAAGCCCTTCCTGAGCAGGCAGGCAAGCAGCTCCACTCCAAACTACCTTGCTGCTGCTTCCAGCACCTGATGAGAGCTGGGTTAAATACAGCAATTAACAACAAAGAAACCACAACTTTACAGAATTCTTACACACGCTTTCCCAAAGAGAAATAAACTGTGTGGAACTCTGGAACGTGTTCGGTGTTTGTGCCCACATGCAGCTGACTATAAACCTGTTTAAAATAAAGGAAATGATCCATCCATATTAGCTTCCCTTATGGAGGCACTGTGAGGTCTGTAGGTGTTACCATAAGGTCTCTGCCCCTTCAGGTTCACGCACTTTTCAGTTTTCCCTCCCCAGTCCCCGGCTATCAGGACCAAGGAGCCCCTGTCTCCAGTTCTAGTGCTGACACCACCGGGGCATGGGGCAGTCTGGCTGAATGTGGGGGGGAAGAAGCAAGAGTTACACCCCGGTCCGATGGGCTTCAGAGGGATCGGGGCAAGTATCAAAGAGAAGGGCTACTGTAATAAAAAGGAGCAGGACAATCATGCGGAATTTCTAAAGGCTTCTGCTTGACGACTGCAGCTGAGCAGTTCTGGGGCCTCTTCAAATACAAATAGAGAACTGCCCGTGGAAACACCAGCGAACCGCACCCTACAAACGTGCGTCCTGCCTCCCCCGCCGGGCCCGGGGTCACCCGCGGAGCTGGCACTGCGGGGACCCTCCTACGGGACAGGGGAGCCGGCGCTGCCGCACCGCGTGGGTCAGCGCTCAACGCGCTGCTTGCCCCCGCCCCACAGCCGGCCCCGGAGCTGTCCCGCGGACGGTAGCGGCCCTCGCGGCCCAGGCCCGCGGCGGCACCCGGAGGCCGAGGCGGGGGACACAAGGCCGCGCTCAGCGCGCCGGCCCCGGTAAAGCCCAGCTTCCGGCCGGGCACTCTGAACCGGGCTCTCCGGTAAACCCGGCGTGGGCTCAGCAACGCCGACCGGGCCTAGGGCAGACCGAGAGGGGGCAGGGCCCGGTGCCGCACGCAGCCGCGTCCCGAGGGGCCCGGGTCAGGGAAACACCGCCCGCCGGCCCGTTCCCGGCGCCGCAGCGCTGGCAGCCCACACTCACATCGGCTCCAGCAGCTTGGCCAGCCAGGACTTGAGAGCGTCCACGTTGTCAATGATCATGGTGCTCGCCTGCGCCCGGCCTCCGCGCTACACCGCCGCCATGGCCAGACCCTGCCCCGCCGCGGCCTGCTACAGGAACTAACCGCCACCCCGCACCGCAGCCTGCTAGGCACAGCCGGGGCGGGATCAGACCGCCGAGCACCAATCAAACGGCGGCGTTCGTACACGCGAGCCAATAGCAGCCGGGAAAGGGCCTGTCCCGAAGGTCAGCGGTGAACCAGCAAGCTGCGCTGAGCGAGGGCACGAGCCCTACTGCGACGTCTTTGCGGGTGCTCTTAAAGGGGCAGCGCGCCTCTGCGCGCAAGAGGGCGGAGTGAGTGCGCCCCCCGGCGGTCCGGCGGAGCTCTGCGGCGCAGGGCTGGGGCCCGCTGTGTTTGTCCCAGACCCGGGGGGTCCCGCAGGGTCGGGTCCCCGCGGCCGCCGGGCGGGCCGACCGGTCAGCTGCGGTCGGGGGCGCCGCTGAGCGGGCGGACAGGAAACGTTCGCGCTCGCAAAGACACCCCTCTCTCCCGCCGCCTTGGTACGGCCCGCCCTTCCGTCCCGCCGCCTTGGTACGGCCCGGGCCGCCCCGTGTCCCGTCAGGCGCGGCGCCCGGCAGCATGGCGGTGAGTGCGGGTCCGGTCTCTCTCCCGTTCCGGGCCGGCGGTTCGCGGCGAGGCTTGGCTGGGGGTTCCGCCGGGGTGTCCGCGGGGGGCCGCTCTCCCTGCGCTCCTGCCGGTGCACCCACTCTTGTTGTACGCTGTTTGTGGTGCGCGGAGTGGCCCGAGGGACGGTGGCAGCCCGGCAGCCCCTCGCTGTCTCCGGTGTGAGGCGGTATTTGGGGTTTACGGACGCTTGGAGAGCCCTGGCGGACCCCGCAGCGCGCTGGTTACTGTGGTGGTGGAGTCACGCTGCGGTGTGTGACTCAGTGCTGTAGGAACCAGGTTCTTATGATTAAGCCCCTTGGCACGGGGTAGAACCTCCCATTAAGCTATCGTGGTAGCTTTGCTTGTAAAGGTGTTTGAGGTTTGCTGTAGTGCTGCTGTTGTTAACCGGGTGTGTGTGTGCTGACACGAGCGAGGGGGGCACGGCCGCTGCCCCAACTGTCTCAGTCTTAGGGAGGAAAATCCAAACTCTCAAACCCTGTGCGGCCAGGTTTGTGAGTGGTACCTGCGGTGCGTTATGTGATAAACGGGTGAGAAGGAGTCTTTAACACTGACTGGGGGGGTTCAAACACAGCGTAACTTAAAATACTTCACCTGAAGAGCCCTGAACTACAGTTAGAGTGCACTTGTGCATAAGAAGTAGTACCATCCACACTCAATGTATAGCTAGTGGGAGTTGTGAAGTCTGGACCAAAACCAGAGCTCTGTGGGTTTTGTTGGGTTTATTTTTTGCTTTGCAGTTCTCTCAGCTCCTGTCTCCTCAGTTCAAACAGCAATAATTAAGTTTGTTAATTATGGGTAATGGGTATGGGCCAGTTTGTCAGAGTGTTCCTTATATTGGCTACTGTGGAGCTGTGCCTGGGAGAAAGGTTGTTAACCCTTTCCTTACAGATCTTGGATCCTGTTTCCAAAGGCTGACTCTCCCTAGTGATGCTCTGCTGTGAGCTTGTGCTGCAGGTTAGGGAGCCCAGAGGAAGGCTTGCCTGCAGTGAAAGGGGTTCAGGAGGGGTCTGTAATGCATTGCAAGTCTGTGTGTATTAACCGTTCAGCTGGGCTTCTCCTCTGTATTTCACAGGAGCGTAAAGGGACGGCGAAAGTCGATTTCCTGAAGAAAATTGAAAAAGAGATCCAGCAGAAGTGGGATGAAGAGCGAGTCTTTGAGATCAATGCCTCAGACAGGCAGAACCACAAGTGGTATTGTTACTTCTGATTTCACAGGGGCTTATTTTTAACTGCATGAAATGTCTCTTCAGAGGAACTTATTTCCTTCAAAATTCATCAGAGAAAAAGTGGCCCCTTGGTCTGTGCTGAGGGTTGGCTGGGGTTTTCCATTCCTTTTTTTTGCATTTGCCATTCTAATTAATGTGAAGTGTTGTGAAATGAGTAAGTACTTGCAGTGTGCCACTAAACAACCTGAACTGGGGTGGTAGGAGGTTAAATAAATGACTAAGTATTTGCAGTAGTAGGATTTGAACTGCTTCCCTTTGGGAAGATGCTGTGTCTGTTGCAGTTTCTTTGTGATGTCAGTCCTATGAGGGTTTTTCTTGTGGGTGTTTATTTTCTCTAAGATGACAAAGCCTGTTGGGATATCAGTTCTGTAAAACAAAGACTCCTGTTGCTGGCAGGAAGACATTATTTTAGTGTCAGTATGGGCTGACAATAGCAGAACATAGTCATTAACTATTTGACCCATGCATCGTCTGATGGTTGTTTTGAAAGCTAATTACGTTTTAATGTTCTGGATTTCTTCTCAGCAAAGGGAAGTACTTTGTTACCTTTCCTTATCCCTACATGAATGGCCGCCTTCACCTGGGACACACCTTTTCTTTGTCTAAATGTGAGGTAAAGGTTTTTCCTTTGTTAATCCCTTTGAATGCTCCTCTAGAACAAATGATGATTTTTGTAGTTAAGCTTTGAGCTGTCAGAAGCCTTGTGAATGATTTTATAGGTTCAGTAATGACTGATTCAGACTTCCATTTTTGCCCATATGTTCAGTGAAAATGCTTGAAGAGAAATGCCACTCATAATTTCTTTCATTCTGGGAGACCAGACACAGGTGTTTCCTTTTGTCATTCTCTCAGATGAGCAGAAAACTTCACAAGACATCTTGTCTCTTTTGTTTGTGAACACTATGCTGTTACTGATGTGTGAACAGGTTGTAGGCCCTCTGGATAGGGTTCCACAAAATCCGTCTCTTCTTTGCACCCATTCTTTCTCAGTCAAAACCAGCCCCCTTCACATCAGGAAGGCTTGGACTTGCATAGCCAGGCAGTGGCAGAGCTGAAGAAAAACTGGATTGCACCTTCTTTTCCATTGGTTAGCTTCCTAGATGCTGTTGGTGTCATTCACCTGTCTTTCTATAGTTTTGTGTTAAAGCAGGAGTTGCACTTACTACTTGAGCAGGGTGCTAATGAAGCCTTGTGCTGTTCCTGTGTAATCTGTTTCATGTTTCCATTTTAAATAGTTTGCAGTTGGGTACCAGAGGCTAAAGGGGAAGAGCTGTCTGTTTCCGTTTGGCCTGCACTGCACTGGGATGCCTATAAAGGTAAGATGCTTGGAGTTAGAGGGATTTTTCTAGCACTTTTCCACACTGAAGACTACTTAGAGCATTGCATACTGTCTGACCTGAATATCATGTTTCATTTATTCAGAAATTCATCAAGACAGTGAAATTTTGAGCCTGACTTTGTAGTATGATGTGTTGTGCTGGAACTCTTACTGCTTTCTAGAAAGTAAAATGCTTTCAAACTTAAGTTTATCTAATGTACTTTGTTATTTGGAAGAAAATGTTCCCTGTAAAGCCCTTCCTGTCGTGGCAGGAGTCTTGAAGTTGCAGAATCCCCTAGAACCTAATGCAATGTCCTGAAAAAGTTTGAAGCATTGTAGTGAGCTGCAATATGTTATCAATAAAAGCACTCCCTAGCTGTGATTGAAGCAATTGTCCCAGGAAAGTGCTGCTTGCCAATGTCTCTGCTTAGGCCTGTGCAGATAAGCTAAAGAGAGAAATGGAATTGTATGGCTGCCCACCTGAATTTCCTGATGAGGAGGAGGAAGAGGAAGAAAATTCTGCTAAAAAAGAAGAAGTTGTCATCAAAGACAAAGCAAAAGGCAAAAAGGTAAACTTTAAACAAAGGCTTCCTGGGTTGGTGGCTGTGCTCTTGGGCTCCAGGTGTGCATCAGGGGTTTCACTTCACACTTGGAGAACCCTGTTGTACATTGTGGGTTTGTACCTACAATCATCACCTGATTGCCCAGGACATCAGTGAACTGGTTGTTTCCTGCCAGTTTGTTGTGCTGCAGCCTGTCTGCAGATTGACCTGAGCATGTAACAGCTGAAAAGAGCATAAGGGAGCTAATGTATGTACAGTTGATACAAGCTGGGAAAAAGTGTAGGTTAGAAACTCTAATCATCAGTCTTCACTGCTAGAAAAGGGTGCTCAAATTTTTGTATTAATGTGTATATCTGGGCATAGAAACCTTAACAGTAAGAGAGAAGAATGCTCTGAGCATGTAAAGCTAATGTGAATACAGAATGGGCCCCTTTCCCTCATCAAAGTTGTCATTTCAGAGTAAGGCTGCTGCCAAGGCTGGCTCTTCCAAATACCAGTGGGGAATCATGAAGTCTCTGGGGCTTTCTGATGAAGAGGTAGTCAGTTTTTCTGAAGCTGAGCATTGGCTGGATTATTTCCCTCCCCTTGCTGTCCAGGACCTGAAAAGCATGGGATTGAAGGTAACTATGAAATCTAAACCTCAGCTATGGGAGCAGCCATGCTTGTGGTGGTGTTACATTTATGAATGTGTGGCTTTTGCTTTGGGGAGGTTTGCAGTGTGATACCAGCATGGTTCTGGAAGTGTTTCCGCTGTTTATGGAATTATTCATTTAAACTTTTAGTAGTCTTTGGTGACAAGTGCTTTCTTATACAGCACTTGTACTCTGTGCAGTGATGCAACTGGAAGCAAGAACTGAATAAAGGAATTGTGACTTTCCCTTGTTTCCATATTAGAAACTGCTCCATAGTCATTATTGACTGTAGTTTAGGAAGAGTAAAGATGTGATATGAAATAAAGACACTTGTCCTACTGATGTCAGGTTTTTAAAACAAAGACAGGCAGAAATTACAAACCAGGGTAGTGCTGGGGTTTAGCTTGAGTGGTTGGTTAAAACTGCCACAAAATCTCTCAAATTCATGGCCAGCAGATGGGCCGTGAGCCTTTGGCATCTCAGCTGTGAAGGAGCATGCGCACACAGACTGCGGGGCCAGGGTTTTAAGCACATGCCTTGTGTGACATGTACTTGTATTATCTTTTTTTGGAGAGAAACTTCTTTTTTTCTTAAAACGATAGTTTTGCTATTGTGAGGTTCCTTGAAGTTCTTTACTTACAGGGACTCTTGCACATTTCAGGTGGATTGGAGGCGTTCTTTCATCACCACAGATGTTAACCCATATTATGATGCCTTTGTACGATGGCAGTTTCTTACACTGAAGGAAAGAAATAAGATTAAGTTTGGGAAACGGTAAGCGTGGGAGCTACCACTCAGCTGGGAGTTTGTTGTGAATGTGGAATAGCTTAGCTTCTCCAAAGGCAGAACCCCCCAACACGTCTCTGGAACATTAAACCCGAATCCTTTCATTTCAGATGCTCTCTTGACAGAGTGGAGTGTGTTTATTGTGCTAGTGAAATGTGTGAGGTTGGGTTTCTGGTGTAGTTTTCCCGTGGTACCACCTCAAGGCAAAATAGGGCCAATACCAAAAGCTCTTGTCAAAACTGAATGTTGGCATTGGTGCAGATCTGTGCAAGTTTGAAAATACCATTAAGTGGTCTCTTTTTCTTAAAGATTTGGGTTCCCCCTCCTTGGCCTACTTTGCTACTAAATGAAAATATCCCTTTTTCCAGATACACAATTTATTCTCCAAAAGATGGGCAGCCTTGCATGGATCATGACAGGCAAACAGGAGAGGTAATGTTTTTAATTGATATTCTAATGCATTGCTTATGAACTTAAATACTGAGGGGAAAAATTAATTGTAACTTGGAGCAAACTGAATTTTGTACATACAGAGTTACTGATTATTAGTGCATGTGAAAATGGAGTGAACTCCTCTATTGAGGACACTTGTCTTGACCTGTGGATGGTGTTTTCCATCAAAGCCATTTTCTGTGATTATTTGACAATTGGTGCCAGAAACATCACTACATCGTATCATTGCCTGTTGAAACAAACCAAACTGGCTGTTATTAACTTGTGTTGTTGAGATAGTGGCTCTGCGAGTTAATTTTTGGACTTTGGAATAAAGTACCACCTCTATCTCCAGTCTGCACTTTTGAAACAGCCGTTTGTATCGATGGAAGTCTGATTTACTGTGATGAGAACATCAGTACCTTAAAGAGCAGTTGGATTAAGTTACTGCAGAATACGGTTTATTTTCTTTACTGCTTGAGTCAATGTCATATATTGATTGCTGCATTGTTTATGTGAACTGTAGGGTGTCGGGCCTCAAGAATACACACTAATAAAAATGAAGGTATTAGATCCTTATCCCACAAAACTAAGGTAGGTCTGGAATTTGTAATGGCAAATAGTACTGTCTTCTGGCCAGAAGTGACTGTTCCATTGGACGGTCTGTTTGCCTAATGCAGACTTCAGTTTCACTCTGTTTGTGTCACTTTAAAAACGTGGTGAATGAAGCAGTTTTGAACTCTTTATTCATTAGTCTGTGTGGAACTCAAAGAAAATGAAAAACCCACAAAGAACTTACTGACCCACTTTCATCCCTCAGTAAATGTTACTGAAAGTTCATATTAGCTTAGAAGCATGTTGTGTATTACCCCGAATGCTTTTGTTTTGGTGACTTACAAAATGATTTTTCTCTCCCTAGTGGCCTAAGAGGAAAAAATATCTTTTTGGTGGCTGCTACGCTCAGACCAGAGACCATGTTTGGACAGACCAACTGCTGGGTTCGCCCAGATATGAAGTACATCGGCTTTGAAACTGTGACTGGGGATATTTTTATCTGTACCCAAAGAGCTGCCAGGAACATGTCCTACCAGGGCTTCACAAAGGATAATGGAGTCGTACCTGTGGTCAAGGAACTGATGGGAGAAGTAAGCATCTTGCAGCTTTACGTGCAGCCTTATCTGTTCTTGTGAAGCTTGTACCTGCAAAGGTGATGGTAGAATCCTACTTGCAAAGAAAATACAGGATCCATTACAAAACTTTTGGGGTGTTTAGTGACTAAAAGAGTGAGGAGCAGACAGCTTCCCTGGCAGCTGTGCTCAGCTGTTGTGAGATTAACCTGATGCACTTCTTTGTGGAATAATGCGTTACTGTTGCCTTTGCAGCAAACTGCCTCCTTGTCTAACTAAATATATACATATTTATTTGTTTGTAATATGTAAGGAATGCCAGCAGATTTGAAGACACCAGCCAAAAGAGCTTACTCAGGCTGAAAAAGTGCTCTTTATTGTAACAATGTTCCTTTGTCCTGCACAGGAGATTCTTGGCGCTGCACTTTTGGCCCCTCTCACCACCTACAAAGTCATATATGCTCTGCCCATGCTCACAATCAAGGAAGATAAAGGTAACTGTACAGCAGCATCATGCCAAAGCCTGCCTCCACTTTATGCATTCAACATGTGTTGATTAATCTTCTTATCTGTGGTATCTGTTCCTTTGTTAAGGCACTGGGGTGGTCACAAGTGTTCCCTCTGATTCTCCGGATGACATTGCAGCCCTGAGAGATTTGAAAAAGAAGCAGGTCAGTCTGTTAACTGAGTTGCTTTTGTTTCCTTGCCATAGTGTGGAGGGTCAAGGTTAGATATCGAGTGGGTAAAATGGAACTCCCTTTAGTTGGAGTTTTGCTGTCTCTAACTTGAAATCAAAGTAGTTAAAAATAAATGAAGTTAAAATGAGCAGAGTTGGGATGGATGTTTGCTGTCAGACTTCAAGTAGAGTTTTGAATGAGAATAAAGTAACTTCTGCCGCATGTTAAGGTGGAGAAGAGTATTAGAGAAATAAAAACAAATGCCTGTTATGGGAGTGACTTCAGGGATGAGTTTTGTCTGCTTTGTATAAAATATTATGAAAAGACCTTATGAATGGATAAAAGCCTTTAAGTCTTGAACATTTTTCTTCTGTCCATATTGGTAAACTTTTTAAAATTTATGTATTTTTTAACTTTTCTTTTACCTTCCAAAGGCTCTGAGGGTGAAGTACAGCATCAGAGATGAAATGGTGCTGCCATTTGAACCGGTGAGTCCACCCGGTGTGTCCAGCTGCAGTGCATGTGTCTGGGCACTCACTGGTGAGAAACAGACCAGGAGCTGTGCCTGTCTTTTCCAGAATTTCTGCTTAAAGTCCTCCCCAGCTGAAATAATGAAGAGTTTAAAGTCCTCATGTTTTGCTGTTGTTGTAATGTTTGGTTCACTGGGGGCTGCAACCAAGATTTGTTGTCCATTGCTATCCTTCAGACATAAAGTGTTAATTTTTGTAGGAATTACTACTTTGAAGATTGGTTTGCATCATTATACTGATAACCTGTTGGGTGATTAAAACTTACAGCCCTAATGGCCAGATTGTTACCGTATCTGTTCTGTACAAAGAGCTAAAGTCCCTTACTGTTACAGCAGGGTCATGCTGAATCGCTGTAGATTTTATGGCATTGAGATAGCCTGAGCTGAATATGTGATACTGGTGTGTTAATTCTCAGGTGCCCATCATTGAGATCCCGGGCTATGGCAACCTTTGTGCTCCATTAGTCTGTGATGAGCTCAAAATTCAGAGCCAGAATGACAGAGAGAAGCTTGCTGAGGCCAAGGAGAGAGTGTACCTGAAGGGATTTTATGAGGGAGTAAGTAATAAAAGATTTTGAGTATTTTCTTGCTGCGTTTGATTGGGGTGAAACAAAGTGGGTAAAGATGATAGAACTTAAATTTAAGACTGCAAGAAGGAGGGAGAGGGTTTCAGTTTTTCCCAGGCCACTTTTCATTCAGAGTCTTCAGCCATGTGCTGCAGTTGGAGTTTTGTAGAACTGGAGAGAGGATGGGGAAATCTATGACTGCAGACTGAGGTCTGTGATCTAATTTCCTTGCAAGTGCCCATCTTCTGGGGAGTTGGTTGATCTTGCTACAAGTATTGATTGGGAAACTGGTGGAAAGGGCAGTGTGTTGAGGTGATTTGCTTGGTTGTTTCCTCTCTTCCTGCCTTCCCTTGTGTGCTGGCTCACTGTGATGTATTTGTTCCTCAGCTGTTTTATTGTAAGCTGGCAACAGCTTTATTTCTGACTATCTGTGTGTGATTGCCTGTGTACATGCTGACATGGAGACAGACCCATTTTGGGCAGATGACTGTATTTGATGGAAAAAAAGCCCCAAACAACTTTATTCCTATTTTTTTGCATGTCAAAGATTGCAGTAGCTGCTACTTCTTAATGCCGATCCAAATTGCTATTGCACCCATTTGCTGTTCATTTTTAAAAACATCAGCTCCTGTGACCCATCTTTTACAGGTAATGTTGGTGGATGGATTCAAAGGACAGAAAGTTCAAGATGTCAAGAAGCTTATTCAGAAGATGATGGTGGATAATGTATGTAGAGTGCACACAGCTACTTCCAAATTACCTGTTTTGTCCTTTTCACCATAGCTGAGTCACTAAAGAAACCTCTGCTCTGGTTCTGCTGTCATTACTGGTGCTTTGGATCACTGCAGAGTTAGGAAATACTGCTAAAAGAAGGACCTTGTGTTCTTGCACTAACTGGGATGAACAGCTTAGAGACCTCTTATTGCCTGCTTCATCCCGTCACCTTGTCTAGGAGATATTTTGGTAGTCTGATTTAGTCTTTGATATAAGTTGGTAAGACACTGAAAGTGTAGGATCACTTTACCAAAGACAGTGATCTTTGTGCTGCTGTCCTCCTTTTGGTTATGCGTGGAGACCTGTACAAAATGATATGAGCTGATGCTTCAGAGGAGCACATAGTCAGTGTTGCTCTTGTTTTACCGAAGAGAATCCTGAGGCAGAGTGCCTCTGCAGTGGCAAAAGCCATGCAATAAATGCTGCAAAACAGATTAGAATGGGGGGATGCTTTTTGGTAAGATGTGACGACTTTGAAGACTTTGCCAAGCACTTCACTCTTAGCTTTTACTACCTTTTCAACTCTTAGGATGAAGCCATGATTTATATGGAACCTGAGAAACAAGTTATGTCGAGGTCTGCTGATGAATGTGTTGTGGCCCTTTGTGATCAGTGGTAAGTGTAGTTACAAAGTTAGTGCCAAATTATATTGTAGCTGTGGATTGCTTTGTTACAATAGACTTTTCTTGACTGTAGGTATTTAGATTATGGTGAAGTGAACTGGAAGAAACAGACATCAGAGTGCTTGAAACATCTGGAAACGTAAGTTACAAAAGCAGATGGAAAGGGGAGTGCTTGTTGGCTGTGGCTGGTGATGGTCTAGGAAGGCTGGGAGCAGTAATGGCTTATTTCTGGCAGGTTTTGTGAAGAGACAAGGAGAAACTTTGAAGCTACTTTAGGCTGGCTACAAGAGCATGCATGCTCCAGGACGTATGGCTTAGGTAGGCAAACTGCTCTTTTCCTTACTCCAGAATGCCCTTGTGAGAGTGCTCCTCATGAGGAGAGGATGGTATTCACTGGTTCATTTGGAAGGCTTAAGCGCTATCTAGAATCCAGCATGGTGTGGGTAGGTGTAGAGTAGCTATATCCAACTTGTATCCTGACCCAACATCCCAGAGAAGGCACTTCCCAGAAAATCCATGTGGCTGGGGATTATTTAATTCTTGCATTATTACAGGGATTCTGTGCAGCATCTCTGTAGCTTTTTGCCTGGGCCATTGATTTGGAAGGGACCTCAGGAGAAGAAACTAATTTTGTTTCTAGGGTGTTTTCCTTAAATTCTGACTAGCCTTTCTCTTACGTAGTCTATGACATGAGGAAGCTGTTCTAACTGCATTGTAACACACAGCAAATGATCAGAAGCTGAAATCTGTTTGAAGGTTGTGTTTTCTCTTAAATAGGATTTTCAAATGCTTAAGTTTAATTTTTTTGTAAAAGGATTTTTAAAAGCAGAAGCATGAGCACTTGCGTCTCTCTGTGTGTATATGTATGTGTTCCACTGAAAGTCATGAACTGCTTTTGTGTGCTTGTCAGCAGGGTTGGTACTGGCTGTACCTGATACTGGTTTCTGTGTTTCTAGGTACCCGGTTACCTTGGGATGAGCAGTGGCTGATAGAGTCTCTCTCCGACTCAACTATCTACATGGCGTATTACACAGTGGCTCATCTGTTACAAGGAGGTAACCTGCGGGGCCAGGGAGAATCTCCTCTAGGCATCAGGTAAGGAGAGTAAATCCTGAAGTGTTCTTGTTTAAGGGGATGTGTTTGTCTCCTGAATTGTCCTCCACAGACTTGCCAAGAAGGCTGATGCTTTGGTTTGGTGTTTAAAAAGCATCATTTTCCAACTTAATGTGCTGTTAGTGAACTTACCACAAACCTGTGGAAGGGGAAATAAGGAAAGAGAAAGGAGAGAGGAGGAATGTCTCTGAAAGCAGAAACGTGCGCAGGGTAAATTGCCTTTTTAAGACAAAGTGGTACTTGCCATGATTTTTTGAGTGATTAGTCTCAGTAGCTGCTGTAGTGTCTCTGCTCACAGAGGCTGCTTTGCAACTATACAAAATCGTATGCTCACAAAGTGAACAAGACTTCATCGCTTCCTTTTTGTCACTGTATCAAAAGTTGATAACTCTCTTAGCTTGGAACCATCTTTAATCCACAACTCATACGTGGAAGCCTTCAAAGTAAGAGGGGAAGGCATTTGTATCATATACTTCCTAAGACTGCTCTGTCACCTCTTGGTTGGAGTGGTTGTGAACTTTCAGTGGTAGAGATCAGAGAGATGAGGTAGTACAACTCATCTGGAATGGAAAAAACAACTTCCATTCTTGCCTTGAATCTTCCGCTCTAGTTCTGTGTGTTTTCTGGAGCACTGAACATGCTGGAACTGGAACTTACCTCATTCAAAGCTGTAATGAATCTGAAGAACATTTCTCAAGTAAAGATTCTTACAGATAGAAATAGTTCTGAAAGGCTGGGCAAAGCTTTCATTTTGGCTCAAACCTCTTTAATTACAGAGAAGCTCCTTACATCCTAGTCATGTCTGGAAATGAACTTTGAAGTGAGCATCCTGAGCACAGAATTGCAGATCTGTTGGAATTAAGTATATACAATTAGGGTGTACTTGAACACAAATAGATAACATCTTCCTTGTGGTGTAAGCAAATGCTTTTTACCAAGACTTCCTCTGTGGGGGGGACAGTAGAAAGGGATTGCACACCACAGTAATAGAAAGTATAGAACAGTAATTGCTAGAACTAGGTCAGTAAAGTGCTATGTGCAAGATGTTGTTTTAGACTGGTGGTATCAATTCAGCTGATTGTTTAATGTGTATTGGAGGTGCTCTGGATCTGTAATACTTTTCCTCTTTTCATAATACAAGCCAAAGCACCTGCACATTCTTTGTGTTTGCTCTGCTTATCAAATGGAGGGTGTTGTGAGAACTGATTGTAGTTTTAAGCAGCCTTACACAAACTGCTGTGGGGTGGAAGAGGAACTTTTACTGACATCTCAATATGGGACTAATTCTGTGCAGGGCACATCAAATGAGCAAAGAAGTCTGGGATTACATCTTCTTCAAGGCAGCTCCGTTTCCTAAAACAGAGATTCCTAAAGAGAAGTTGGACAAGCTAAAGGAGGAGTTTGAATTTTGGTATCCTGTGGATCTCAGAGTTTCTGGCAAAGATCTTGTTCCAAATCATCTCTCTTACTACCTCTATAATCACGTGGCCATGTGGTCAGATCAAAGGTGAGTTTGGAGATAATGTGGACCAGGCATGCAGGAACAAAAGCTGGAGAGTTTGGAGTTCTCGTACATCTGCTAATGGTGTTTTTGGACAATGCAGCATTCAGAATTAGGTTGAAAATGTGTGTTTTCATATTGCAGCTTTGCTATGTATTTACTTCACCAAATGCTTTCTATCTTGTCTTTGAACAGAGAAAAATGGCCAGTAGCTGTGAGAGCAAATGGACATCTTCTGCTCAATTCTGAAAAGGTAGAGTGGGGTTTCATGTGAGAGATGGCTTTTGTGGCTGTCAAATAGGCACTTAGCCAGGCTGGAAAAATGCTTCTTGCTATTTAAGAGGAGGAAATAGTGAAAATTCCAGTTTCCTCATTGGTGCCCTCCAGTTTTGCATTCATCAGAGGTAAAGACCTGCCTTTCTTCCAGTTCTATGGGATGCATTTCTTAAGTTTAGTGAAGATATCGTGCATTTCTGTTAAGTTTAGGGTAATATAGAGTGTAGAATGTTTTGGTTTTGGGGTTTTTTGACTATAAGTTTTAGCCTCGTTAAGCACTGGAGTAGATGCAATGAGAGGAAAACATTTGTGCTGGTAACTCGTTAATGTGTGAAAGTTCTGAAATGGAATTAAAGTACCTGAACGTGGGAGTTAGGCCTTGGTGACTGTCTAATGTGAAGCAAAAAACCCTACCCGAGTCCTTGGAAAAACCAATACAGGATAATCTGGAAATACCAAATTTGAAGTAGTATTAAAGTTTAATATAGGTAGTTTCTGGAATGAACTTCTAATACTGGTTGTCCTGCCTCAGAACCTGATGAAGGCTGGGCTGGAACCCAAATGATGCCACCACTTACCCTGTAGCTGTGGTGTGTGTGGACCTGTTCAAAGTTCAGGAGGTAGATGGGCAAAGTTCAGTCTCCTTTTCTGTGTTCAGATTTACCCAGTTGCTTTTGCTGGGGTTCATGAGCAAACACCTGCTCAGGGGTTTGCCCAAGCCTCTGTTGTGTCTGTTTTCCTTATCCAACAACAGAATGGATGTGTGAGCAAACAGACTCTTCTGTTTCTTGCAGATGTCTAAATCTACAGGCAACTTTCTTACCCTAACTCAAGCTATTGACAAGTTTTCTGCAGATGGTAAGTGTGTTCTGACCTGCCTCTGGTTTTCAGTTATGCCAAAATGACTAAAATGAGTGTTCTGCTCTCAGAGGAGCAGACGGTTTATTGGAGGATTGAATTGCAATAAATCCACTGCTTACCACCTGTGCTTTTTGACAAGCTGAACTCTACTGGGATTTTTGACAAGCTGAACTCCTCTATGCACGCACACAGCTTGTTCAGCCAAGAGCTGCTGCTGATGTTGAGACCCCTTAAAAGGTGCCTGCTTCGTGCTTCCACATTCACCTAAGAGATCAAAACACATACAGATACTGATGGTGCACAGGGAGTGTCTGCATAAGTGCCCATGTTCTATGTTCCTTCTTGCACACTCTTGGTTTTTGGGCAGTGATTGTACTAGGCTCCTGGTCCTTGGTGTGTGTCTGGTTTCCTCCCTCAGGAGGGCAGTGTACCTCTACTGGGTAAAGATCATCCTTCCAGACAGCTCTCTCTAGCTAGCCAGGCAGATTGGAAATGCACTCTGCATTTTATTAACTCATAATGAAAAGGCAGCTGGAATTAATTTTGAGTCTCTCCTGCATCTGTAGCTACCAGCTAATTGCATGCTGGCCACATTAACTGATGCAGTTTCTTTCAGGCATGCGTTTAGCCTTGGCTGATGCTGGTGACACTGTTGAGGATGCCAACTTTGTGGAAGCCATGGCAGATGCTGGTATTCTTCGTCTCTACACATGGGTGGAGTGGGTAAAGGAGATGATTGCAAATAGAGACAGTCTGAGAAGCAGTCCTGCCAACACCTTCAATGACAGAGTCTTTGCCAGGTACTGTACAAAAGCTAATAATACACTTTGCTCCTTTGTTTTTTGTGCAGTGTGCATCTCTATTTATTCTACAAATTAATGAATTACATAGAACAAAACACTTCACAAAATAGGGTGTGGGATTGCCCTGCACGGGTGATAGTGGTGTTTTACACAGTCTGCCATTACGTGGGGTAGACTCTGTAACGTTGGTGTTCTCACTTTCCTTCCCTCCCTAGTGAAATGAATGCTGGCATAATGAAGACAGACCAAAATTATGAGAAGATGATGTTTAAGGAAGCTCTGAAAACTGGCTTCTTTGAATTCCAGGTAGGAAGTCTCTTGTTAGAAGTAAGAAACTAACACTTAGTATTTGTTACTTTGTGGATTTCTTTTGATCCTGATGTCTCTGATCCTTAATTAGACAGCTGAATTGGAATTGGAATTGTGCCAAGGAACAAGAGTACTTGAATAAATCTGAAATTACAAAGGTGTGCTTGTGTCATTTTACCAAGGACCAGGGGTAGACAACTGTGTATCTGCAAATAGTCCTGATTAATGAATGGAAGCAAAAAGCTGTTTAAAACAAAGACACTATTAAAAAGAGTGTTTCCTTTCTTTAGCTCCTTTTTAATAAGGAATTCTTCATGAGAAATCCAGATAATACGTCAACACAGTTGTTTGGAAGCAGAGTTCTTTTTGATATACTCCATAAGCCATGTCTCCAGAGTGTCTGCTGAACCACGCACTGCTCTTAATGAGTTACGGAGACTCCTTTATGTGGCTCCTTTATGATACCCTTGAATATGATTAAGTAGGTTGAATTATGTGTATAATGATAGATCATATTCATTGTCTTTTTCTTAACACTTATTAGTATCTCTATGCAAGTTATTTGGATGACGGTACCTGATACACAGTTGTGGATATTTTTGTCTCTTATGTCTGTGCCATATTGCAGCAGAAATCCAATGGCTGCCTGACAGATTCTCACTCAGGTGCTTCGGGAAAATGCAGTTCTTATAATAATCCATGATTGAGTTCTAAGCTGTTTGCATTCAAAAGGCATATTAGAGCAAGGAGTTGTGTTTTTTCTTCTTGGTGTTTCCCCGTGGCAAGTGGGGTATGCTAATGCTGGTTGCATTGGCTGTGTTTCAGGCAGCAAAGGATAAATACCGTGAGCTGGCTATAGAAGGGATGCACAGAGAGTTGGTGTTTCAGTTTATTGAGGTTCAGACGCTGCTGTTGGCTCCTATTTGTCCCCACTTGTGTGAGCACATCTGGTCGCTGCTGGGAAAGGTACTTGCTTGATGTTTGGGTTTTGTTACTTATTTCAGATCTCAGCTTTTCCTGAGTTTTAGTGAGGCTCCTACCAGGTTTATGGATGTCTTTTGCATGCAAATAGAAGAAATGTATCTTAGGATGTAAAAAGCCATAATAGATCATTGTCCATAGAACAGTGAATATATTGGGTTAGCCTGTTACTGGGATGACATATGCAACTCTAATACAAGTCACTTTGGTTATCTACTTACAACAAGGCGATCTAAAATTGCCCCAGATAATGTAATATTCCTACACTTAAACATGAAACTTTGGGGATTCTTTATTGCCTTATTCTTGTAGGTGGTTATGTAGGTGTATGGCAGGTGTAATTGTGTATATAGTCCTTAACATTCTTGCAAATAAATGTTGGCTGCACACTTACTCCTTTGCAGCCTGATTACAGGTGGGTGTTTGCTGAGGTTCCAACTGTCTAAACTGTTTCCAGTCAAGCTATAATGGGTTGAAACTCCACCAGATACTAATGTGTTTTCATCTCTGTTCATGTTACTTCTCCCTTTCTTCAAAGCCTGATTCCATCATGAGAGCCTTGTGGCCAACAGCAGGTCCTGTTGATGAGGTTTTGATTCGCTCATCCCAGTACCTGATGGAAGCAGCTCATGACCTGCGACTTCGCCTCAAGACCTACATGGCACCTGTGAAAGGAAAGGTGAAGTTGTATTAGGTCACCTTTTTAAGTGTGCTGCCTGGTAATTCTGTATTGCTTCAGGAGTCCTTCCTAATTTTTTTGCTTGTTTCCTTAGAAAAGTGCTAAAGAACCTTCTCAGAAGCCTTCTCACTGCACCATCTATGTGGCAAAGAGCTACCCACCCTGGCAGCACACCACCTTGTCAGTTCTGCGCAAGCACTACCAGGTCATGGTCCTTCCATGTTTCTTTGGGCTGCTTACCTGCTGCTGTGGGGGCTCTTTTTCTCTATCTGTAGAAAGTTTCTAAGCTGTAAGTTGTTACTTATCCGTTATAATGGGTATTCATTGATGTTTAGATCAGTGGAGGTCAACTGCCAGATAATAAAGTAATTGCCAGTGAGTTGAACACCTTGCCAGAGCTGAAGAAATACATGAAGAAGGTTATGCCTTTTGTTGCCATGATTAAGGTAAGTGCCAGAGGGAGAGTTCTTGTATGGAAAAAGCTTTTGTGAAGGAAACTTGTTGGACAAAGGCAATGATAACCTGTAACTTGGTGCATGGGTATTGTTGTTTCCTTTATTTCATTCCTGGATCTCCTGCTAACTTTTGACTTCAGTCACTTTCCTCCCCTTGCTTGTTTGGCATCTTCATGGTTTGTTTATAAACTGCTTTGACATCTCTGGAAGAAAGATAGAGTAGAAATGATTCTACATGACTTAGCCCAGGTGAATGAATGGTCTGGCTGGGGCTCGGTAGTGTCTGTATTTTGCAGGTTATAATCTGTGCTTCAAATACACGTGAATTCCTCTGTGTTTGGAATGCATCAGATTTCACTCTCGAGATTTTATGCTGAAGTGAGAATAAGGTGTTGCTCTGGGGACATAAAAATGCTTAACACTTGAAAGCTAAGAACAAGGTTAGAGATAAGTGATTGTGCCATGCTTAAGGGAGGATAAAAGGGTCTGTTCTGAGCCCTGAGTGGGATTATGGATTTTGTGTATTATTTGTGTGCCATACAAAGAATAAGCAAAAACTTAAAAAGGGGAGGGGATGGCCGGAATAGGACTTAAAATCTGTTAGACTTATCGTGATCTGGAGAAACTGAGAGGGATTGGTAACAGGAAAAATCCTAATGAGTGTGAAATACTTATTTACCTTAAGCTTTAGCTTAATTTTTAAAATTCCTGTAATAATGTGTTCTGTTGGTCTTATATTTTATAAATGGAGCTGCTCTTTTGCCCTCTCTCTAGGGTTATTCTAATGACTCCTTCTCATGGTAGCTCAGAACCCTTCAGAGGAACAGAGAGCACAAACAGCTACAAAGCTTTCTGTAGAAGCATGTAAAGAGATGTAGTGATGTATTAGATCAGCTGGTACGGTTGGAAAAGGTCAGAGAAACTTTCAGTCCTACAAGTGTATTAGGTCTGAAATGTCTTGGCTTTGATGTCCTTATTCTGGCGGAAGTCAGTGATCCTGGTGCAGCTGGGAATGGGCTGGCATGCTGAGCCCTACCCCAGCATCGATCCTCTTGCTTCTGGAGAGCAGGGAGCAATTTCACATAAAGACAGAGAAAGATCTGAGCTCAGACTCCCTACATCAGTGTGTTTTTCTCTGAAAACCAATTATTCAGCAATTCCAGTGCACAAGGAACATTACTTCTTTTGCTTCGTATTTGTCAAAGGAGGGCTTAAATGGATGAGAAACTTTGTAATTTACAAAGGGGAGCAATTCAGTGTGAATGCAGGGAATCTTTCACATTAAACTGACAAGGAAACCAGGAAACCACAGCCATGCTGAGTCTGACAAAGCAGAGCTTCAAAGGGGACAGCTGGCTCAGCATGCAAAAGCAAGAAAGGGGCAGATTGAATTCCAAAGAGGAAGTTCTGTTTTAGTGTTAAAAAAAAAAATCACGTGGGTTTTCTATTGCCTTTAATACTTTGTCTCTTGTGAGTGTTGCTGTTGGCTTTCTCAACTAATTAAGTTACTTTTATGTTAACATATAAAGTAGTTGTTATTTCCCTGCAGAGAACTTGTTTTACAACTGCTGTGAACATGTCCAGTTGTTGTAAGCTTGGCCTTTATTTCAAACTGGGTCATAAGACTGCATTTCCTGCTGTGAAATACCACTGAAATGCTGACTGACTTTGTGAATTCTCAATCTGCACATTAAGTGGGGATCATAAGTAACTGAATGTCAAACACCTTTTCAATTCTATATTAAAAATGTGTTCTAATTGCTCTTACTCCTCCCATCAGTGTCACTAACTTGCTATAGAAGAAGCCCTGTTACAAGAAAATTATTGCTCCTACGTTAGCATGTTGTGCCAGCAGAGAGCTCTCATGGTTAAAGTCCCATTCTGTTCATGACTGATGGAGATAGTTTGCCATTTTGAAGCATCATTTTACTGCAGCATTTAGAGTTCTAATCCTTTGATTTTTTTTTTTTCCTTGTTTCCCCTCTGACAGGAAAACCTGGAGAAGAACGGCTCCCGTGTCCTTGATCTGGAGCTGGAGTTCGATGAGCGTGCAGTGCTCATGGAGAATATTGTCTATCTGACAAATTCCCTGGAGGTTGGTACATACCTGGCATATTTATTACTTGGGTTTATTGGCATAGGTGGAGGACCAGCCTTTCCTAAGGCTCTAAGCCTGATTGCGTTAACTTCTGGGTGTATGCTGCGCAAGCAGTGTTTTTTATTACCAGCTAAATAGGTCTGGTAGCTCCTGTTCCCTAAAACTGGATTAAACTGTTTATTCCCCTTTCTCCCTTTCTTCTTTTCTCACAGCTCGATCACATCGAAGTGAAGTTTGCTTCTGAAGCAGAAGATAAAATAAAAGAAGACTGCTGTCCTGGGAAACCATTTTCTGTATTCAGAACCGAGGTAAGATCAGAAATTCACACATTGGAAGCCTGAGAGCTTCATTTTTAAAAAGCCAGACACAAGCAAACATGCCATGTAAAAACTTGGATCAGACATGGACACTGGATTCATTTTGCCTTTCACCCAGCACCCCTTCAAAACAAGAAACATTTCCTGAAGCAATTGTGTTTTGGTTTTTTTCCTTACTCTGTACAGAACCCTAAATGTCTGTGACTGTACCTTAGACTGAGGTTCTTCCAGTCAGCACCACTTAGTTATCTGATCTGAAGACTCTTAGTTTATTTATTTATAGTGGCTAAAAGATTCCCTTCAGTTGCATAAAACCTTTCAAAAGGATTCCTACAGCTCTGTTGTGGATCCTAGGCAAGTCGTATGTAAGATCAGTGACCCTTCACAATAGTGGCATTCCCTAAATACGTCCTCAAGACATGTGCTTTACCCTGTTGTGTGTTTTAAAGCATTGGGGCAGTGCTCACATTATGCCACTGGCAAGTGTGCTTCTAAATGAAGTTTTTCCACCCAGAACGCTTGCTGACGGCAGATGTTTGGTTGGTTTGGTTTTGCGTTTCCTTCAAGGCTTGGATCCCATGCACAGATCTCCTTTGCTGTTTGTATTAACTTCCTTGCAGCCCAGCGTGTCTGTGTTCCTGGTGAACCCTCAGCCATCAAACGGCCACTTCTCTACAAAAATTGAAATCAGGCAAGGGGACAACAGGGAGACAGTAATCAGGCGCCTGATGAAGATGGACAGAGGGATCAAAGGTAAGGTGCTAGCACAGCTCTATGGCTTAAGAACTAAATACATCTGAAACATGAAGGTGGGTATAAAAGGAAAGCTGGACCTCATCCAAGATCTGGTGACAGCAGAGTAATCTTCTCTTTAGGAATCTTTAAACAGCTTGTATTTATATTAATGTGTATCTGTAGAACAAAGCTACCTACCAGTGACAGCGCACACAGGGCAGCAGGGGAAGGGCACTGTGTATACGGTAGAGGGGGGTGTGTGTGTGTATCTACTGGTGGTGTGTTAGGTGGGTACCTTGAGATGCTGGAAAAACAGGTGAAGTTCAGCAGTGACTTTCTCACTCTCTCTTTTCCAGAAGGTGTCACTGTTCTGTTGGTGACCAGGGCAGAAGGTTGTGCTTGGCTTGACTGCAAGATCACAGGCTTAGTTCTGCTTAGTTTGTGTATGAATAGGGAATTCTACTTAAAACAACACTTACCTGCCTCTTTCTTCCAGTCTCTGAAATTCATTGCTCAGAAAATGATACCATAATTGCTCAGTTACTTATGGCTGTCCAAGCAGCAGATAAAGCAAATCTAGTGCTTAGAGTGTGGTATCAGGAGCTGGTATTTCTGTGTGATTTATGCCTATTTCTGCTGGTAACATGCAGTGTAACCACGGAATGGCATCTTTGTAGTGGGTGTAAATCTAAGCATGAATGTTATTCCCAAGAGAGTGCATTTCCTTGGAGCAGGTGTAGAAGTACTGCTTTGATCAGTTCAGTTGACACTGCAGCCCGTGTGCAGATCCTGGAGCCTAACCAGCCTCTCTCTTCACTGCAGATCTCTCTAAAGTGAAGCTGATGAGGTTTGATGATCCTGTGCTTGGCCCCCGGCGCGTTCCAGTCCTCGGCAGGGAGGAAGCAGAGAAAACTCCTATTCTGGAGCAGGCAATTTTCCACATCGACCTGGACGAGCACCGCGTTCGCCTCTCTGAGAACGGCCTCATGAAGGACATTGGGGACACCATTGTTTACCTCGTCCACTGAACTGGCACGTCCTGGGGTGACTCTGAGCATCTGTAATGAGCAGAGATGGGAATTTGTTCCGTAGAAAACAAAGCCTCCTTCTGCATGCAGGCTCACCCCATCTCTTTTAAACATGGATAAAATAAAACTCTTTTCCTCTGGCCCTTTGGCTTTTCTTGAAAGGAGCAGTGTTAATGTTAATGTGGCCAATCTTCCTTTTCAGCTGTGGCCGGTGGTTTCAGGAGCAAACTAGAGTACCACACTCAGAATTCCTCTCCCTCCAAATAGGCAAAGACCTGGGTAGAAAAGCTGGTTGTAAATCTCATGTAATAGAAGGGAACAAGTTGCTTGCATGTGTGCTTATTTTACTTTGCAATGACCCAGGTGACTGAACAGCATCAGGGCACTTTGACACAGACCAGCAGTTCAGAAGTACTTTGATGATGGAGGACTCTTAAGCAAGAGTTAAATAGGAAAGCTTTTCTGCTTCCCAGCTCTTAAAAGAGGAGTGCCTGTAGCACATGCTGTTACAGATTGACTTTTCCTTTCTTATTCTTTCATAAAACTGTGCATGAATCTATTTTAAGTAGAAAGGTGAACTGTTCTTGTCATAGATTTTGCATTGTGATGGGTTTTGGTAATCTCGGGACTATCACAGGCTGCTTTCCCCTTTTTTTGGATTATGAATCATCACACCCAGCTCCAGGGCTTGTGTCTGCAGAGTCAGGAAAGGTGCCTGGTGCCAAACAGCATCCTTTGTTCTGTACCATTGCTCTTCAGCAGCTTCACAGCTCTCAATGCTCCACATGGCTCAACAGCTCAACTTCCTCTAATAATACGTGGTGGTGCGGGAGGAAGGAACGTGCCAGAGCCCAAGACTGCCGTACCCAGAGCTGTAGAGTGTGCCCTGCCCTGTCTTTCCTTTGCTATCCTTTTGAAAAGGCAGGTTTAGTCTGTGGTTATACAGACACAACCGGAGCTTCCCTTCCCTGCTGCTTCTCTCCAGTCCCACTCAGCCAATACTGGATGGCTCTCGACACAGGTTTGCTCATCAAGAGAAAAAGGTGGTTCAGTGGTCATGGGAGGTCTGTGGGTGCTGGGGTCAGCAGGGGAATGATCGAGGGTGAGTGCTGCTGGGATGGCTGGGGGAAAACCTCTGCCAGCCTGAACCCCGATGGGTCTGTCAGGCTGCTGAATACCAGTGAGCAGGAGGAATGGCAGAGGTGGCCTCTGCCTGGTTCAGGGGAGCTTGTGGGCAGCTCATGGGGCCTCCTCAGCACAGCCATGGGGAGAGCAGATCTGTGGGGAGCGGGCTGCAGTGAGGCGCTGGTCCCATCCCTTCCCCGTGGCAGCAGGGATTGTTCCTTTGCTAAAGGTTTGTTTCTGTGTACTCTGAGCAAATCCCTTCCAAACTGGAAGACCAACCCCCAGCATGGGCCCAGTGCCAGTTCTTGTGTGTGTCTGTGTTCATGAGGGGTTTGGTGTAGCAGAAATAGGAGTCAGAAACCGAGCCCTTGTCCCAGCCCCAGGCAACCCTCCTCTTCCTCACTGTTTGCTCCTGGCTGGTGAAGGAGCCACCCAAAACACGAAAGAGATGAAACGAGCCTGGGTTTTCATGCAAAAGGTTTTAATGGTAACAGGGAGCTTCCAGGGGGTGGGAGGCTGCAGCAGGAGCAACTCCAGGGCCGGGTCCCCCGTTCCCCCCCCTCCATCCTGAGTGTCTGTGCTGCTGCTGCGGGAGGGGGCTGCGATCTCTTGGCTCCATTTAATTCATCTACAGGCTCCAGCTCTGAGCAGCGCTGCTCGAAACTGACAGGAAGAAACGTCCGAAAGCTTTAAAATGGTTTTAACCGGTTGTTTTTCAGGTGCTGAAATACAAAATAAATATCTTGAAGATTAATATAAACCGAAGGGAATCCTCTGTCCATCGGCTTCTCTCCTCTCCCCGGGAGCGCGTGGAATTGAAAAAGCCTCATTAAAAAATGAACTTCACATCATGGAAAAAATATTAAGCATCACAGAGTTTGTACAAGTGTCTCTGAACCAGCAACTAAGTGTATCTATCCTATTGATTCCTCCTACCCATCACCCGATAAGAGATGATTACATATCCTACTGTTCCTAAGCATATACATGTGAAAACAGTCGTTTCTGTTTTCTCACTGTAGTGACAAGGCTGTAACATTTCCGATAACGATTCCTGGGCTCAGTGCCGGAACGACAGAATTCCCTGCTCTGCTCCACAGGGTCTCAAGGTGAGCACCGCCTGCTGATCCCTGCTGCCTTCAGGGCTCGTTTCAGCTGGCACTTTGGTATAACAGAGCCTTTCCTCCCCTTTTAACACACAGCCGGTCCTCACCAGCCCCATCACTGCAGGGAGCTGCGCGTGCCATGGAGCTCTCTGATCCCTCCACAACATCCCCTTTGGAGCAGGTACGTCCCCATCGCTTCACCTGCGCAGGTTTGGGTTCTGACGCTGCCTCTGGGTGCTTTGAAGTGTGACTTTTTAAATAGGGGAGATACTGAGACTTAAGGCAACACCCCTGAAAAGCGTGAAGTTAGAGCTGTTATTGCACTTAGAACACGGAACTGCACAAATGAACGGCAGTAACTATTCGGCAGTGAGAAAACCTCCTGAGACAATGGTCAACGTACACCTGAGCTTCCATGTTCCTGAGCTGCTCCAGCACTGTCTGCATTCCCCTTTCCTAGCGCTGGTGGAGGTGGGACCAGCTCTTCAGGCTTGGGGTTCTTTTATGCTTTATTCTCTCAGATTTTTCTCTTCAAGCTCGTTTCTTGGGTGTGCTGGATCTGGAGGAGGTGCTCAGTGCTTCAGCAGTTCTTGTTTTGCTTTGGCTTATGGAAAACTAACCAGGATGAAGTCAGGAAATAAAACATCAGCGCTCATGAACACACCTGGTGACCAAGAACATGGTGTGGTTTGGAAATCTGGGTGTACAACTGCCTTAAGGGTATTTCTCTAACACTGAACATCATCCCCTGGGACCATGTGCTCCTGAAGGGGTTGGGCTGAGAGCTCCTCTTCATCCTTCTCTGGCTGGGGCGGGGGGGATGCGGAGGGATCGATCAATGTTCCCTTCCTATCTCAGCTCATCCTTCATCAGGAAGCTGCTCACACATGGGGGTACTTGGTTACTGAAGCACTCCAAGGGTTCTGCCAGGCTGGGCAGGCGACTGGAGCTGAGCTGATGGATGGTCTGGTTCAGGATCCAATTCATTACTGATCATAGGATACAAGCAGATTGAAAATAAGCCCCATTCAAGAGCCTGTAGAGGTTCATTACTGGTACTTCTGGGTGCTGCTTTATGTGCTTTTCCAGAGCTTTTCCAGTGTTTTCCTCCTGTGCACTGCTGGTGAGCCTGCTGCTCTAGGTGAGAGAGCCCCACTGGCCTGTGCCTCCAGATGGACGATGTGTCTCATACTCAGTGCACTCATATTGTGTTTTGCCCTTCCTAACGCTGTTTCTTTGCACCCTGTGCTCCAGGTGATGGTTTCTGGACAGCACGAGTCTGCAGACTTGGTGGATCCACAGGGCTAGGGCTTGGAACAGCCTCTCCCCACCACTGAGAGTGCAGAGGGGAGACATCCCCAGGGTAATGGGGCAGCATTTCCTGTGAGCCCTCCTGGCCAACTGGGAATGACAAAACAGGGTCCCCATGCCAATGCCTAACTTCTCTTCACTGGGGAAATGGGCTGAAGAGAGTCTGGAGGGTGGGAAGGCAGGAGGGAAGTTAAATAGATGTGAATATAAAAAGAACAGAAACCCTTGAAGCGCTCACCCGCCTCCATGTGAAGCTGCCACCCTCCTGCCAACATGTGATACCTCCTGTTCCACTGCTGCCCAGCTAACCATAATGAAAACAGGATGAGTGGTTTGGAGCAGATCCCCAGGGAAGTTGCAGCCCAGAGCTGAACCAAGCATGCGACATTTGCTCGTGCTCCAGGGAGCCGGTGGGCTGATGCTGCTTGCAGAGTCAAGGTGCTTGGAGCTGATTTGGAGTTCCAGAGCAGAGGGGTTTAGTCTGGTGCGCTTGGAGAACTACTCCTGACAGACCCAGCTGATGTTGGTTTGTCCATGAGGACAAGGGCTGCTGCCTTGCTCCGTACTGAAGCTCCGGGGTACTTCCAGGAGGTCCTGCTTTAGCCTGGGCTTTTGGAAGCAGAAGGTCTGAGTTCTTGTCCCTCCTCCTTGGGATGTTCCTGGTGAAGTAACAGGGTCCAGATGCTTCCTCCTAAGTGTTGCCAGGGGAGGAGGTGAGGAGGACTTGGCAGTTTTGCTCAGGGGGCCGCAGTATGAAACCCGTGGGCAGGTATGACTACAGGAACCAGATGCTTATTAGAGCTGTTGCTTTAAAATATGCCTTGTTTTCAGTTCTCTCTCCCTACATATTTTGAATATATTTAGGGCACTTATCACCATAGCATCAAAGCACTGAAATATCCTGTGCAAGGAGCTGAGACATCTGTCCCAAAATAGCTGCCTGCTCTTTTACCAAAGCACTGGTTTCACTCTCAGTGCTCCCTTTCCCTGCCATTGCCCATGACTGTGTGCGCACGAGTGCTGGAGCTTTCCCTGTTCCCAGCAGCCCAGCGCTGTCACTTGTCATAGCAGTGGGTCAGGGGCCAAGTCCTGGAGAGATTTGCGATGCTTTGTGGTGCATTTGCCTTAAGACTTCAGTATCGTGCGGTGGGCTGAGAGGTTCTGCATGGGCACTGTGAAGCATTATTGCTATTTATCTTGCTATGAGAGGATAGAGAGTGGCTTTGTTCCATAAAAGCAATGTTCTGACCCATCATATGAGCAGAATCTGGCTGTTGGAACCCAGAGATGTGCAGAAAGACTCTAAGGCTTGTTAAGCCTTAAGGCATGCTGAGCACCTTTAGCTTTTCCTGTGTCCCCTGATGCTTACTGCATCCATTTGGTAAATGGAGCTGAAGAAGCTGCTGTTTCTCCTTGTATTTGGGCTTTGGCAGGACCGAGATGTGAAAAGCAGAGCTGCAGCCACCTCTGCTGCCCTCTGAGACTTTCCTTTTGCAGCCCCAAGCTGAACTTCAAATCCTTCCTCCCTGCCTGGCCCTGTGAGCCTGCTTCCCGTGGGAAACCCTGCTGCACTGGTGGGTACCTTCCCAAGGGGACTTCCTTCAGTCACATCCCTCTGACCCCGGTGAGTGATGGGGCATTGCTTCCTTCCTGCCCCTTGTCTTCAGCTGCCCCCTGCATGCAGACTGCACTGAGCTCCCCCTGGGAGCAGTTCCTGGTTGCTCCCTGGTCTCAAGGAATCTCCTTCTGAGCTCCTGATGGGACAGGCAGTGGGGTCCAGTAGGGCATGTTAATGGACATCAACATGGGGAGCTCTCTGGTCAGAGGCAGTCCCTGGCTGCTCGCTTCGTTCCCGGCTCTCCAGGGCCATGGAACTGTTCACCCTCTCGTTAGCACACAGGCAGTGATCACATCTGGAGCAGGTGTGGGCAGGCAGCCACTCTTCCCCCTTCAAACCACCACTGGAAATGACCTCCTGAGCTGGTCCTGGACATACCTGATGCAATTCTTTTTATTTCTGAATGTGCTGGGGGGAAGTGGATGATCTTGGTTCCAGAAGCAGCTGATGAGGTCCTCTGGGTTAGTTTTAAAGAGATGAGAAGTGTCTTCAGCAAAGAACCGGTGTCTTCTCGGAGATGTTCAGCTGTCCCTGAGGTGGCGTTGCTGAGAGCCATGTGCACTCTGATTTGCAGCTGGCACCACCTTTTGTACCTGGGCAAGCTGTGCATTCTCAGTTTGTCGGGAGCACAAGGTAAGAGCTCATCTGTGCCTCTGGTGGTTTCTGTGCCACCGAAAATCCCTGCCGGCAGATGCCAGCGTCCTGCTCCACAGGCAGAGAAAGGGCTGTAGACCAGGAAATGGTTTTGTGTGTTCCCTTTTCTCAGTGCCAGAAGAAAACAGACGGCAGTTCCAGGGCTGTGGCAGTGGCTTTGAACGTTCCTGTTGACCAGTGGAGTTAATTGTGTGCTGTCCTCCGCGGATGTGGCTTTCAGCAGGTTGGGATGAAGCACAGCCGCAGGTTTGGGGATGCGGCCGTTGGCGGTGGCACCAAGGGCAGGAATCGCTGGTCTGGAAATGGGCAATGAACCCAAGCCTGACCCACAGGAGCTGCTGTGTGGGGTTTACTGGGGGGCAGCCCTGGCTGGGCCCTGTGTCCCCAGGGCTCACACGGGGAGGCTTGAACTGGAGCCAGCTGAACACTGGAGCTGGTGCTGCGGTGGCAGAGGCTGGGCTGTGGTGTGGCCGGTGCCGGGTTCTGCTCTGTCACACGGTGTTTCATGCATCCTAACATAGCCTTGAACCCATGAATTCCCCTTAGGATATTTACAAAAGCGATATCGAAATGGGAAGGAGTTGGAGGGAGCTTGTGGACTGCTGGGAGGTAGCTGATGGGCAATTAGAGACCAGGCAATGAGGAGAAGCAAGATTCAATACCCCTGTCTGCAGAGTCTTGCCTGTGTAATGGCATGTCCCTTTCATTGTCCCTTTCCTCTCCAAATCATCTTTGGAACTGTGCTCTGGTTGGAAGTCCTGGACTAAAATCAAACAGAAAAGCAACCACCCAATAGAAAAACAATAATCTGTGTGACTCCCCCTCCAAAGGCACCACGAGCCATTAGCCAGGAGCTGACTGATTGTGATTTATGGTTTCTTTACCCAGCAGAAGCAGGAGGGTAATGAACCAGTGTTTTGATCTCTGTGGGCTTCCCTGCAGCAGGCAGGAGATCAAAACAAGCTTAACTATTCCTGATTCCCACACGTGCTCTTTCCCCTCCCACTCCTCCTCTGCTGCCGTAGGTAGCCAGGGAACATCAGTCTTGTGGATGCCACAAACCTGCCTGGGCAGGGCCAGGACAGGGCTCTCCCATGCGGGGACAGACGTTGTCCTGTCCCATCCCGCTCCCTCGGGAGCAACCCCAGCTCTCTGCAGCCCCAGACTGGTGGGTGCTGAGGGTGCTGGTGGTGGGAGGTGCTGGGGATACCTGCGATGGCAGCAGGATGCTGCGGGGCCCGGCTGCTCGCCCCTCACAGCGCAAGAAGAGGCTCAGGCCTGTGAGGGCGGCAGAGCGGGGCTGCCCTCAGTTGGTGGACACGCTGTAGCTCTTCCTGATGGGGAACGTGAGCTGCCCCGAGAGGTCCAACGACAGCGCCTTGGGGTGCAGCGCCCGGCGCTGAGGCAAGGGGCTGACGCTGGGCCTGGGTGAGTAGAGCACGGCCAGCTCGGGGCCCGCCAGCCCGGCCTCCAGCACCACGGGCTCAGGCAGCGGCTCCGTCCTGGCGCGGAGCAGGCTCGGGGACGGCTGCAGGCTGTGCCGCTTGGGCGGCGGCGGGCTGTGGTTCTGGAACCTCACCGTCTTCACTTGCTGCAACGAGAAGGGACCCGAGTCACCGTGGGAAAAGCCAGCCGCACACCCCCCCTTGCTGCGATCCACCCTGGGGAGCCGCGGGGGCTCCTTCCTGGAGGCTGTCTCCATCTGGTGATGCTCTCCTGGGGGCTTGGTCGGGCTTTCAGGGCCTTGAGGAGCAGTTTTCCCTTTGGGTGCCACAGGAAGGGAAAGCTGCAGCGAGGGCAGGTTGCAGAATGACTTTTACCTTTATGAAATTGCCCTCTGGCTGCCAGAGGGGAAAGAACTTTCCCTTCCAAATGGCTCAGCCAAAGCAATGTGGGGAAAGATGAGGGGGGCTCTGTAGAGACCAGCTTGATGTGAGGTCTAGCACCCAGCTCTGTGGCATTTGCTCATTCACTCCTAATCTGCCAGGGACCTCAGTGGGATTCCTGCCTGATTTAAGACCTCAGAATAGTCTCAAGATTTGGTCACAACTGAATGTGAGTTTACATGCAGAGGCTCTGCAGCATCTTGCCTTTCTAAAGATCTTAACCTGACCAGCAGCGTCAACAATACAAATACCCCATTTCTTAACACAGGTACCAATCCAAGTGGTTTCTATCAGCAGATATCCTGTCGGGAATGGCGCAGCTCTGGTGGGATCTGGGCTGGCACTGAGCAGCCGCCGGGCTGGAGGCCCCGGAGCCGCAGTGCCCACTGGCCTCACCTTCTCGGCGCTGTTGCGGGAGGATTCGGGCTTCACCAGGATGGACGGCGGGGCTGAAGCGGGCGGCTTTGGGACTGCCTCGCTCTTTGCCGGGGGGTCTTTGGCATCCAGGACCAGAGAGCTGCACACGGAGGGGGTTCTGCTCTCCCCTCCTCTGACCATGAGCACTGGGGACGCGTCGTGGGAGAAGTTTGTCCTGGCTCCTGCCTCGGTGGGGATGCTGTGCTGTGCGGGGCTGAGGTGCGGGTAGAGCTGGATTGGCTGAGGCCGCAGCACCGTGGTGAGAGGACGCCGGAGGGAGCCAGCAACGTGGACGGGGGTCCCCGCCTGCCCCGGCCTCTGTAGGGATCCGTCTGGAGAGCAAGAACCAGTTGGAAAGGAGTCAGCAGGACTGAGCATGGCACAAAGCACGGTGGCAGAAGTGAGCAGTGGTTACAGCCCTGCACCAACGGCCCCTTCCATGGGGATGCTGTGGGGTTGTAGCTCCCAGGGATTACCATGCGCCCAGTGCATGCAGTAACCCCATGTGCAGCAGCACTGTCTGCATCCACAGACTCTCCTAGGGATGCTGCCACCACTGGGTTGTGGCAAGGCCAGCAACCCAGACCCCTCAGTCCCACCCTGTACTGGCACAACAACTTATGCCACAAATTCTCCTGGATAGGAGTGCTCTGGTTTCTGAGAGCTGGCTCTGCCTTTTCCTGGCCTGCAGACACTCTCTATGCACACACTGAAGTGCGTGAACCCCGAACACAGACGGCAGAGCTCCAGCACGATGCGCTCGGACGTTCCTGCCCGGCTCCCAGGCTGAGGACCCGCTGTGGGCAGCACTGCGAGGAGCCGGTAAGGACCGGACGCAGGCTCCAGCCGCCCCATCCCAGCACTTACTCTTCCTGGCGCTGCTGCGGCCGCGCCTCAGCGGTGCTGGTCCCGCGGCCGCCGTGCTCCGCCCGGGCGAGGGCACAGGCACGGGCAGCAGCGCCGGCTTCAGCGGCCGGCTCTGGCGGGGGCCGTGCTCGGGGCCGCTGCCCTGCGAGGACAGCGAGGAGGTCGACAGCGTCCACGTGGCGTAGAGAGAAGGCATCTTCGAGTCGGAGAGGTTCGGCTTCCTGGGGGAGAGGGAGCAGGCAATGAGGTCGTGTGGCGCTTGGGATCCCGTGTGGCGCTTGGGATCCTGGCACTTGGGCCAGGGCTGCGGTGGGGAACACTGCGGACCAGGTTTCTGGTTCCATTAGAATGAGGGCTTTCATCTTTCTGCACCTGACTTACAAGAAATTATTCCCATTCATAGAATCATAGAATAGGGTTGGAAAGGACCTTAAGATCATCTAATTCCAACCCCCCTGCCATAAGCAGGGACACCCCACACTAAACCATGCCACCCAAGGCTTCATCCAACCTGGCCTTAAACATTCATTACACAAACCCCATTTCAAAAGGGGCCTCCAGACACCAGACCTGCCTTTGTGCTTTGCCCAAACCCCCTGCCCTTACCCCATCCCCATCCCTCGGTGTGCTGCGCAGCACCTTCAGCAGTGCTGTCAGAGGCAGCTTTGGTGCAGGGGCAGCAATTCCTCCTGCCTTCCCTATGGAAATCATCACGTTTTCTTNAACCCCCTGCCCTTACCCCATCCCCATCCCTCGGTGTGCTGCGCAGCACCTTCAGCAGTGCTGTCAGAGGCAGCTTTGGTGCAGGGGCAGCAATTCCTCCTGCCTTCCCTATGGAAATCACCATCACGTTTTCACCTGAAGCCACTAAACTGCCCAAACCCTGCAGCCTCCCCCACCAGCATAAGGCCAAACACCGCGCTGGGTTCCTTGAGAGAGTGAGTGGGCCACAGTGAAATCCTCCTGTGAGCTCCTTAGGGAAGGAGAAAACATTCCTCTGATGATTCTTCACCTTTTTGGGGGTGGAAGAACGATTTATGGTTTGATAACTGAGCAGTGATTCATCAAATAACTCAGGCATCAATCTATTATGAAGACATTTCCTAAGAAGGGTAGAACAGCAGCTCCAAACCCGGCGCTGTGGTTGGGATACTTTATGAGGCTATTTAGGGTGACGGGGCTCTGCTCTCCATTATTTGTTGGTGCTGTTCTCAGTGAGGTGGGGCTGTGGTGTTATTGGAAGCTTGATGGTGAAAAAATGAGCTGGGGAGGTAGAGATTGATCCCTGGTGCTCCTGAGTGTGGGGAGGGTGCAGGGGGGAGAGCTGGGTTTAGAGCAGCGCTGGGACCTCTGCTCTGAACTGACTGTTCCTTGTTTCTCTGCTTGTCCTGAGCGTGTCTCAGGAGAACTGGGGGCACAGGCAAGTTTTTACCCTTCTCCTAAACAGTGTATTTTAATTATTGTTGTTCATAATGCATGCTTGTTTGGTGAGATCAGTGGCGTCTAGTCCTTAAATGCCAGTTCTGAACACAGTATTTTGACTCTAAAAGAGCCTTCAACATGTGGTTTCCCTCCTGGCAGGAAAAAAGAAAGACTAGAATGAACCAGAAGGAATAAAGGCGAGTCTGAGCACAGACACGCTGCTGTCCATCCTGGCTCCCACACTAACTCATCAGTGCTATTGTGTCACCTCTGCCAGAGCTCCTGGACTGACCTACACAGCGATGAGAGAAGCTGCTGCTGCCTCTGTCGACATCCCAGGTTACAGGCAAGTGAATGAAGGCTGATGTTCTGCTGTTCACTCATCCAGACTGTGTGACCCCTGAGGGAATGCTACTGGACCCCCTCTCCCTGCCATGGCCCTGGCTGCTGGAGGGAGATGCAGTTCCCACCTGCTGCAGCTGAGTTGGGACACAGAGAAACTAAAGGGGTGAGAGCTGCTAGGAGTCATCCCGCCGGGAGAGGAGTCCCGCATCCCATTAGTGCTGTGGGAATCCCCTGCAGGGATTTCTGTGGGGGAACAAGAAAACCCCAAATCCTGTGTGCTACTCACTCCCCTCCACATGTTCTTGTATCATGTAGGAAAAGCCATACCTGAAGAGGGGAGCGACGTAGTTGCTGGGGAAGACGCCTGCTCTCCCGGTGACCAGGGACATGCCCCTCAGCCATCCATCGTGGTCCTTCCCGAAGACACGGACCCCTTCTCCCTTCTGCAGCTCCAGCTCATCCGGCCCATGAGCAGCATAGGAATGGAGAGCCACACACCTGAGGAGACAGGGTGAGGGAGGAGGATGCTGGAGCACATCCCAAGGCTCTGGGTTTAACTGCGCTATAGAAGTCTCTGCAGCCAGCCCCATCAACTGTCTGGGTGCTGCTGTCATTGTGGAGAGAACTCACAGGGAAGAAACTGCCCCGGACTTCAGGCCAAAGGGGATGTGAATAAGAGAAGACCCAACAGGAACGGAGAACAAATCAGAGCCTGTCAGTGCCTTGTGTCCCAAGGGTCAGCCAAGCCAGCCATGGGCAACAAGTGTTAGTGAGAGGAGAGCTGCTGCTTTCCACCTCACACAGTGAAAATACTAATCAAGGACTCATGTACCTGTCCTAAGGCAAAGCAGCATGAAAGAGGGCAGGTAGGATGGATGCTGTGTCCAGTGACAGCATTGAGAACACATTCTGCCTTTGAAGCAGGTGGTGAGCCAGAGGCCTTGCATCTGCTTGCCTCGAGCATCATCTGGAGGTGTGAGATGCAGGAGGAGCACTGCCCATGCAGCAACCTGTGTTAACCCCATCTTCCTCCCTTTCCTCCTCCTGGGAGCAGAGTAGACCAATGCTGGGGCTTCAGCTGCTGCCACCAGGGCTTTGAGGACAAAGTGGGCAAAGGAGGAGGCACATGGCTCCTCTCCGGGCTAGCAAGGACACTGGGCTGGGAATTCATTTGAGATCCCCTCTGGAGCTCTGTTCTGATTCGGGGCTAGAGCAGGGGATGAAGCTTTGCTCTCCACAGCAAACCATGAGCACAAGAAAATGACGTTTTTCAGAACTCTCCCGATACTGTTCTTTAAGGAACTTTGTTTCCAGTGCAACACATTCCCTTGCGCTGTAGGGTTGGTTTTTGTTTTCAAGGGGAATGTGATCTGCTCCCAAACATTAACAGGTTACGGACCAATACAGCCATTACCAGATAGCATCTAGAAAACAGAAACCACCGACCAGTGTTCGGATGGGCAAGGGCTGCCCTGTAACTTTTGAAAGGTTTTTCTCTGGGTGTCTTTCAGAACACCCATGTGAAGGTTTGCCTTGAACCGCCTGTCTCTGGATGATGATTTGACTTGCAGGTGCCAGGCGATGGTCAACTAAGGGAGTTCTGATTGTGCAGGTTTATCACTTCATACAGGAATCATCTTGAGGGGCAGGATGTGCAGACCCTGGTTTGCTACTGCAGGGCTGGAGAAGGAGCTGTGCCGAAGAGGCAGCTGGTTGGACACTCTAAAAGGGTCCTCACTCTGCAAATTATTTTAAGGAGTTTGCTTGTACTCAGGATCGGGACTGGGTGGTAGTCTTGGGTGCCCTATGCTAATGCATGGACATAGCAAACATCACGAGCGTAGCATAGATTGCAGCTATCACTCATGTACTTGTGCTTCCAGAGGTCGGGCTCGATACTGCGGAGGTGCTAATTGCCATGTAGGCAGCGTGTTGCTGTGCTGTTGTCATTAGGCAGCTCACTACAGTGCTAGGCTGATGAATCTTATCTAGGGGAAAACAAATCACTGCAATACATCAGCTGCAGATTTCAACTCTGAGAAAGTTTTAAGAGATTGGATCATTCAAAACACCACTGACTTGCTTCAAAAGGAATACCTGGAGGCACTTAGGCAGTAACTGGTTTCTTTATGTTTAAAAGATCTAAAATGTAGTCTTGACTAATAGGCAGGACTATATTAAGTCTATAAATACTGAAGTGAGGAAGTGAGGTGCAAGGGCAGTTCACCTCCTGGGAATAGAACAATTCAACCTTGATACTAAGTCTCTGTGAGCCCCTGCCTAGACCAGCCAAGCACATTCCTATGTGGATCTGCAATGGATCCAACTGCATGGGAGCTGTGCCCTGCTCTGCCTTTACTTCCCAGCTCCTGAGAGCTTGGAGCTGAATAAGCCTCAGGTGAAGGGACAGAACATACTTGACTCCCCCCAGGGTGTATGGGTTTCTGTACGTACATGTAAGCTGATATGTGGTGCTGCAGGTGAGGAAGAGTGACGATGGCTGCTGAGTGCCCCAGCGATCCTGGCGCAGGGTAGTAGGATGCACTGACCTACAGGGAGAAGGAAAGCAAAGAAAACAAAGTGTTAATCTGAATATGAACAGACTTCAGCTACTGGGAGAGCAGCTAAAGGTGTTTGAGAGGCTTCACCCACCCTTCAGAAAAGCCAACAACAACCAAAGCTGTTTGAGGAGACAGAAGAGTTTGGAGCATTTGACAAAATCCTGGTGCCTGCTCTAGGAAGGAAAGGGAGTTTGGGAAAACAGTGTTTCAAGCCCAGACTTTGCTGACTAGGAGGAGAGCGTCCCATCTGCCAGGTGAGGACTGCTATAATCGCTGCTGTTTCACTTGTTATTTATGTAGCTCTAGCTGGGAGTACTGGCATTGTCTAAACCCCAAATAATACAGTCCTTGCCCAGTGATCTTTTAATAACTGTTATTAAAGTTCTTTACTATGTCTGTGGCGCCCTGAGTTGCTCCATAGCCCTGTGTGTACACGGAGCTCTGGCTGTGCCAGGAAGAGCAGCAGCGTGAGAGCGCCGGCAGAAGCTCCTTGCTTGGGTGTGTTTGGTTTGGGATGACCCTTTCCCACCATCACCCTGCATCCAGAAGGAGGTACCAGTCACCGTGATGCCCCCTCTGCCCTCCTGTAGGGCTTCCTCCTCTGGGGAGGAACCTCAGCTTCGTTTTTGCTGTCAAAGGTGATCACATTGACATGTGCAGGTTTAAGTGTCTTCTCTGTGCTTTTCCCCTGTTGGGGCCACATCTGGACCATGAGCTGGTATCTTCCTCCTTGGCCAGGAGACTCGCAGTGTGGGGGGGTTATCTGTGTTTCAGTGAAGGGAGGCGCTGGCTGGATCCTGCTGGGAGCTGTGTGATGGAGGGCTTGGAAGGAAGTATTTCCCTTGCTGGTTGCAAACCTACATAGCAGTCAGAGTGCAAGGTCTTCAAATGAAAACTGGGAGTTTTCTTGGGAAGGCAGTGACCCTTCCTGTTCCCATCAAAGCCCAGCTGCCTTTCAAATCGCAAGGGAAAACAGAGCAAACTGAACTTATTCACCTGTCCTGCCTGGCTGCTGGATGCCCAGCAGTGAGGTAGAGGGGTTAATGGGAGCAAGAACACATCCAGAGGTGGTCCCTCCCCTCAGGTGGCTGGAGCCGTGGCTGTAGTGCCCTGTGGGTCTGCATCGCCTTGTTCTGCTTTGGAGCCTCTCCAGGGCTGATGTGTCCCTTCTAAAGCACAAAAAGGTACCCCAGGGTGAGCTGCTGTGAGCCAGCTGCCCATTCCCATTGGAATGCTGTGAGGCATCAGCCGTGTTGCACTGTGGCTGCTGCTGGGATGTGAAAGCGAAGTTCCCAGCAAGGCAGAGCAGCATCCCTAGGGAATGTCAGGCCAGGGAAAGTCACTGGGCTGGGATGTGGCTGACAGCCCTGCTTGTCAGCAAAGACCACAGCACCTTTCATGAGGAGGTTGTCAGGGCTTTAATCTCTCGTTCATTTCCAATCTAATTTCTAGTGGTCATGTCTGTAACACCGAGCTGGAGCGCTGGCTTAGCAAGGATTGGGGCAGAGCATAAGTGACTCACCGGTGCTGCTGCTTTCCAGTGAATGAAGTTAATTAAACCCCAGCAGCTCTAAGTCTGTCTCCAGACCTGGAGCAGCAGCTCAGCTTCAAACCAGCTCTGTGGCCCTCGTTTTCTAGCCCAGGCAGGGGCAGAGCAGGCTCTCACATAAATGAAGCTGATTGGAAAGTACAATTCTGCTTTAATAATCTTCATAATCAAAACCTTTGAAATTTGGGGATTTGGAGGGTTTTTCCCTTGCACTGGAGCAAAATAACAACCTATTGCTGTTTTTCCTGATGGAACTGTGGAGAAATGTCCACTTCTGGGTGGAAAGCTTCATGTTTTCCATCTCTCTGTTGCCCCTCTGCATGGAAGCAGTGATTCGGCCAGAGCCTGCATCAAAGCTGGGTTTGGATTTTCAACAGAGAGGAAAAAGACTGAATGATTTTCCAGGCACATGTGACTGATTCCAGCATTCACTTGTGCTGATCTCTTGTGAGTACCTTGCAATCCCTTACAAGTACAAGGAGTTTATTTCCTGCCTCTCCTAAAATCCCTCTTTTGCTCCATCTCCCTATCTAGGTTGTCACCAAGGGTATTTCCAGCTCGGTTCCTCTGTACTCTGCTGACACCAACAGTTCCCTGTCAGGAGGTTTGTGAGATGCCTCATGGGGAGGGAGATCTGCATTCCACCACAGGGCTGTCAGTGCTCCTGACACCTGGGCCCTGCAAGGTCAGCTTATTTATTACCTAGAAAAGCCAAATGCACTGGATGCAGGTGCCAGGTTTATCACCCCCCTTCAATGAGCAGTGAAGAGTTTCACCGAAGGACAATTCATTGTTTGTGCTTTGGGGGATACACAAGATCTATGTCCTTGGTCTCCCTCAAATGTCTGTAGTCTCATAGTTTAGGGCAGGTTTCATGTAATAACTACAAGGTACTGCGAAATTTCCTCTCTTCTGACTCCCACCCCAAGGAAAGCAATGAACATCCACTCAAAATGGGTGGATTTGTTTTTAAATTACAAGGGAATCACACGGAACCACATTGATTAAGGATGCATTTCAACCCACTCTCTTCTTTACTGTTCCTAATAACAACTTGATACTTGTACTCTGGGCTGAGTTTTCAGGGCTGGCAGCAGGCACGCAACTGTTCTTTACTTCCAGCCTTCTGTCTTACCTGGAGTATTTCAAACTATAGGAAACACAGGCCTCTTCCTACCAAGTGATGTGGTGTATATACAGTTAACTGCATGGAGCAGCCACGCTTTTGGACGCGTGCTGCTGTTTTTCCAGACTCTCAGCACTTGCTACTGAAGCTGAACTTCCTCTGAAGCTGCTGAGCCGGGTAAACCAGCCCTTGGGATCAGCATCAGTTCCCGTCTCTCCCACTACTCATCTGTCCTGCATCTTTGTTCTGATCACGCAGCTGCCTTACAGACAGAGTCATCCCTGCGGCTTTCCCATCTGATTTATACTAGGAAAAGGGATGAGTGACCATGGGATGTGGCCAACACAGTCCAGCCTGGCAGTGCTCAGCGGGGCTTGGGAAGGCATCAGCTCAGCTCTGCAGTCAGTCATCACAACCCAAACCCAGAGGTGGAAGAAGGGGAAGCTGTATCCTGTGTGGCCTTGTGAACAACACGGATCCTGTTGTGACCCTACAGGAGCAAAATGTGTTCAGAGGAAAGGAGATTCCAGCCCTTCTAAGGCAAAATGCTAACGCGTTCCCTCTATTGCTTCTGCTGTTGACAATAGTTCACACTGAGACATTTCTGGTAAAATTATATTGGGTTTGTGAGACATGATACCATTGCAATTGAATTATGGTTCTATTGTAAGGCTTCATTTCCTCTCACATAAAACAGGATCTAGCATCCAAGGCTCTTTGCAGGCTATTGCTAAGTACAAAACGCCTGCTGGGTTTTATTGCACAGACACTGAACTGCCAGGGGCTGGCTTATTGCTTTATAAAATGCTAGAGCAACCTTGAATATGAAAGATGCCATATAAATCTAAACAAACCTTTTTTCCTCCCATTTCAGATGATGTGTGAAGATTCTCTATTGAGATCTTTAGTCAGAGTGCGAAGAAGGAATTGAGACTCTTTTGCCTCCTGAAGTAAAGGTCAGTCTACGTTTATTATCTCTGACCCAAACCTGGCTTCTCTGAGCATGGTCCCAGGTTCAAAGGGGAGCCTGGGAAGGGCTCCGGTAATTGTCCTCCCCTGGCAGAAGCTATTGCTCAGGTGCTGTGCAGCTGCAGGCAGAGGCCTGGCTCAGGGCACAGCTCCCGGCTGCTCCCCAGCAGGCTGGCAGCGCTTTCTGAAATGAAAGCTATTGCATTTGACAAGAGAAACTCTGCTCTCTCCCCCTTGCCCCTGGGACTCACTGCATGAGCGCAGAACTCGGGATGGAGGATGTGCTTTATCCACATTCACTTACCCTGATAACTTCATTTCTCTTTTGGTGAATTCCCCTGAGCTCTCACAGACCTTTCCAATCCAAAAGGAGAGGAAAATACCCCAGCAGCCTGACATGGAGGACAGCTCTGGCGGCATGGTGCTTTGTCTCAGTATTTGTGCTTTAGCTTTTCCAGTCATCAACTGTGCATCGTGTTCCTACCCAGGATTTGCACTTAGGACCCTTGCTGCTGGTTCCTTACCTGGATGGGGGTGCTGTAGGGAAGCTCCGCTTTCTCACTGCTCTGGGTGGCCACGGTGGGGTTGCTGGAGCTGATGAGCACGGGGGAGCTGATCTCCAGCGCCTGCCGCTCGGGCGAGTGGACCATGCGGTTGAGGGTGTTGAGGGCGGTGGTGATAGAGAACTGCCGCAGGCTCTTCCGCCGGGAGTCGGGCACCTTGGGGAATGCCGGAGAATCTGAGCCCTTGGCTTTGGGAGATGCCGTTCTCAGGGATGTGCACTTAAACTGGGGGGACCAGTGGCTTTTGCTCGTCTGCAGGAGCTGCCTTGCAGTGGTGTTTGGCTGGAAGATAGAAAGCGAGAGATGATGGCATGTTTCACAAGTCACGCCTTGGATTCTCAGTTTTCCCATTTTCCTCCCTTTTCCTATGTGGCAGCGGATTTCATATGATGTTACAGGTGCTCTTTACCAACACGTGCCTCAGCCTTTTCCCTCATTGTCTTCAGTGACAAAGCCCAGATGCAAAATCACTGATGCCAAGCTGACAGCAAATTAGAATTGTTTGGCAGAGTTGTTGCTTAGACAACACATTACGAGGCCGGGCTCTCCCCTGGCACACTGCAGGCAGCCTTTGGCTTGCTGGGGTACAAGGAGAGCTGGCTGTTCTCCAGCAGTGCTACCATGCATTGAACTCAACTTAGAAGGGAGGTTTGGGCACATCTTCCCTGTGCCTGGCAGCAGGATGTGGAGCGCGGCAGTCGATGAGTGCCAATGGCTTTCTCAGCAGCATCAGATCCACCCAATGACATCTCTGTAGGCCTGAATATTGGTGGCTTGACCCTACTGCTGTTGAAAAAGGCCTGGCTTGTTGAGGATTTGGCTTAATGAGGGAAGAGTTTGCATACGGGCAGTGTTCAAACAGCACTTGTTGGAAACTGCTGATGAGGCAGTATTAATAGCAGGGGCATGTGGTGACAGTGTTTGTACCACGATGGCTGCCAGGGGAATTAATCCCGATTTACTGCTGACACCAATGAATTGCAAAACATGGAGATTCTCACCCACTCGTGTGGGGCGACGCGCCCAGGACCAGCAGCGCTGGCTCTCAGCAGGGGAGGTGCAGGGTTCAAGTGGTTGTGTTTTAAAGCAGGACTTGTTGCTCTATTTCCCTTCTCCTCACTCCTTAAAGCAAGCTTTAAACCTGAGCGTGTGTGCGTGGACACGTGTGAGATGGTGATGCTCTCAGCTCTATATGCAGTTAAGTTTTAGCCTGAACAGGAAGCTTTTTTCTGCCTTCTCTAATCACCAGGAGATGCAATAAATGTCAAGCCAAATGGCACCCGAGTGTCAAAGCCAAGACAAGCCTTGCATGTCCCCAAACAGACCTGCCTTTGCCTTCTCCATAATTAATTTCTAATTCCTTGGTGCCTTTACCCTAACTAACTTACTTCTGCTAACGCCAGGCTTAAATGAGTAATTACTGAAGCTAAAATGATTTCAGTAAATGAAAATACATTTTACAAAATCTATTACAGCTTCAAATAAGATCTTTTACTTGTGTTCTTTTATAGGACAGCACCGAGAAGGCCTTGCTGCAATTATGATGATTACAAGTATTAATTTTATTTCTAGGAATTCTTGTTGGTGCCACTTACACCCTGCATCTCACGCCAAACAGCAGGAATACAATTAGTGCCAGGAATGCTGCCTGTGCTGCACTGAGTTGGCGCTGGGGCAGGCTGGGGCATTGGGACCAGCAGAGCCTGGCACCAGCACAGCAGCGGGGGGCTTGTCCTGCCTTTCCAGAGAGCAGCAGCATCAGAGCTTTACATCCTCTGCTCAGTGTGGCTTTCACAACATGGTTTGGGGCAGAAGGAACCTTAAAGCTCATCCAGTTCCAACCCCTGCCATGAGCAGGGACACCTTCCACTAGAGCAGGGTGCTCAGAGCCTGTGCAGATGCGCTCTGACCCGACAGCTCCTCTGGCCTTACTCAGCACAACGCTCAAGCTTGGTTTTAATTTAAAGGTGTGAGCGTGGCTGGATCGGGGCCGTGGACATAGGTCTGAGGGCTAGGACATGAAAAGCCTTTGACTCGCGGGAGGTTTTGCATCGTGTGGAAATGCCTCTGTAATTGCCACACACAGAATTAATGATGCAAATGGCATTTTAGCTATAAACGGAGAGAAAACCCCTGTGTAAGCACTGGGGCAATTGCTGCCATGCTGAGCAGCTCAGGTCTTTTGTTTCAGGAGCTGGAATAACATGGCAGTGCTGGGGTGCAGGTATCTGGAATATTCCAGAGGAAAGCAGCTGGTTTGTATTGACTGACAGCTACATCTCTTTGGAAAGACATTTCTGAGCACCCCAGAAGAGTTAAATCTTATTAACTTTTAAGACGTTTTCATTTCATCTGGTGAAGGATCCTGCCTGGGGAGGGGAAATAAAGAGAATTTATGGTTTTCTCCCTTTTGAACTAATGTGCAGTTTCCTGCTCCAGTTTTATTGACTCCAAGGCTGAGGGCTCAGAGAAGGCTCCAAACCACTCACTCCCATGCAGGACACATGCACAGTGTCTCCATTGGAACTCGTGGAGACTGTGTATTACTGCTGCAGTAAAGTAAGGGACTCTTTGCTCTCATTTGTGTGTCTGAATAGAGGAGGACCTGGCACTGGCACTGCCTTGAGGATACTGTGGGAGGGAGTTACTGGTAACTGCCCCAACCTGTGTCATTTCAGATGGTAACAGCTGACAGCTGTCACAGAGCTGGGGGACCAGAGGATGCTCCTGCCTCTCTGCATCTGTGTGCTTTCGATGCGTGTTAACTCCCCATGTGTGAACTTTGCTGTGGGAGCAGAGACCACGACACCTCCTAATGCAAAAACCAGGAATGAGTTGTGCAACAAAGGCAAATGGAGTGAAACCCAAACCGGTGTAGGTGGCAGAAAACTGGGGAAGGTGCCTCCTGCCAGACAGTGAATCCTCATGTCAGGGATTGCTGCTGCCTGCCTGGCTTCTGTGCTCCTCACCAGGAGGCTAAGCACACAGCCTTCACAGAGCTGCTGGTGAGTGTGATGCTGCTCCTAACTGATGCTTTTCCCTTCTTTCCTCCCCTTAGTCAGCAACCACAGCTGGCTCCCAGCTCCTGCTATAGCCACTGCACATCCAGCTCTGACCCCCTGGGACACCAAGCCCACAGCCTTCCTCTCCTGCCTCCTCTTCCCATCCATGAGAATGAGGAGCACACGGCAGCAGTGTGATGGAGAAAGAGGTCACTTCGCTGCGAGGAGGCTGATGCCTTTGGGCAGTGCTTTCTGTCCTGCTGTGCCTCTCCTCATCTGGCACTGCAGGGACAGCTGGCTTTGGGAGGTGCAGTTACTCAGAGTGTGTTCTTTAACAGAGTAAACAGCTCTGTAGTCTTTGGGGAACAAAGGGGAACACAGTGCGAGCCCAGATATTGCTCTGTAAATGTGTGCCACAGGAGGCCGGGCACGTATGCTGCATAAGCGATGTATCCCCAGACACAGAGGCAGTTTTACCTCTGTCAGTAGGTGTGTTTTAGAGGAGTGTTTTGATCCTAACAGGCGACTGTCACCATCAGCTGCTCCATATCACTGACAGCAGTGTGGGGAAAGGGGGCAGCCATTGCTTGTGGTGGGAACCTGCATCCCTGGTCCTGCATCCCTGGGGAGTTAACTGCTGCAGTAGGGTCTGAGTGGGCCTGGAAACCTTCCTGATATCCAACAGGGAGCTCCTCTGGAGGCAAGGGTGCGTAGGATACCCTACAGCTTACGCAAGGCCCTAGCCCAGCCCTGGGTGCTGCTGTTACCTTGTGCAGGGTCAGGCTCTCCTTGTTTTCAGTCCTGTCCCTGCCCCTGGTGTCGAAGCTGCCGAGCGCTCTGCCGAGGGGCACGGGCACGGGCAGGTGCTTGATCACCTGCACAGAGCTGGCTGGGAATACGCCGGAGATGCCGTTCACCTCCCCCAGGTACCAGTTCTCGTCCAGCTGCCGGAGCAGCACGATGATGTCCCCCTTGTTGAACCGCAGCTCTCCAGGGTTGTGCCCTCGGTACGTGTACAGCGCCTTGGCTCGTGGGACCTGCGGGGTGGGAAACAGCCCTTGAGCTCATCCGATGCTGAACGCAGACAGAGCTCCCCGAAAGCATCCCTAATTACTGGGGAAAATGTAGAGGTCTAAGTCTTAAGCATGCATTTCTCGGGATTAACTACCCACATCCTTTCTTGATGTCTTTTTCTAATGAAGACAAGCTGTGAAATACTTATGCTAAATTTGTATCAAGATGAAAAGCAGGCTGAACTTGTTTTAGAATATTAAGAAACAGTTAAAGCCTTAAACCAGTCTTCCCGTGGGCAAAACACAGAGTTTTGTATGTGCTGCCAAGTGCTGGGGGCTTATGAGTAGGACCCTGCTCTGTTTTCCCAGCCATCACCACCAACAGCCCGCCAGTCCCGTGGGAATGGCGCCATTGTACCAGTGACACGCTCTGGCTTTTCCTGCCTTTTGCTCCCCAAATCCACCTGTGTCAGTGGACAGGGCTGAGGCAGGATTTTGGCAGAGTTCAGCCCCCATCAGCCACTCCTGGGAGGTCAGGAAGGCAGAAGAGAGAAACCCAGCGTTTGTTTTCCTGAAGCATGGGAAACACCGGATTTTCCATGGAAATTAAGCTTTTGGGAAGGAAACATTTTCCAGCACTGCCTAACACTGATGCTTGGTACAGAAAAGGAACCAAGAAGAGAAAAATCGTATAAATTGGATGCACTGTGTTTACTTCAAAGCTTTTGAAACAGGAAGCAATTAGTTTAACGCTTAGTTCTAACTAACCCCCTTTGCCTGTTAGTTTCTGCTCATAGCAAACATTTGGCTTCGTGACACTGAAAGCACATTGCTGGAAAAAAAGGAATGGGCTGGATAAGCTTTAAGGTCCCTTCCAACCCAACCCATCCTGTGAGTCTCTGAACTCCCACTGCTGGTGCTTGCCTGGATGTATGCAGCTTCCCAGCGGAAAAACAGACTGTGGGAACAGGGAATTACGGGAGCACCGGCTCTCCTTTGGAAAGACAGTGGCAGAGTCCCTGGTGTTAAGCAAGGACAAGGAGCATAGGAGAGCTTTGATCGCCTCAGGAGCCACCAGAAAACAAACTGGGCTCGTGCAAACAGCAAACACAGGGCTTGTGAAGGAGAAGCACAAACAGATGGGATGGTGAGAGAACGGCTGCACAGCAGAATCAGGCAGAACATAAAAGGCACCAAGAACGAGTTATGGAAATGTATTAAAAATAAGAGAAACTCTGAAATGAAATGCATGCCTGCCACTGACTGGGAAAGGTGAGCAAGCCATGGGGGTGCTGAGAGTCTGGAATATTCTTTCTTCAGCAAGAAAACAGGTGAGACAGGAGGGCAGGCTGGAATAGAGAGCGGAAACCCAGGTAGGATAGGGGAGTTTATGACATTAGGGCTAGCTGAAACTCAACTCTGTGTGTCTTCCTCTGAGCTTGGTCACAATCTTCACTCCTTCACCTCATTTCGAACCCTTTCCTCCTACTTCCATGCCCTTTCAAATCTCAGCCCCTTCTGTTTTCAGGTTTCCCTCTAAGCCTGGTTTTCTTTCCCGTTGCTGTTTCCTGGAGCTTGCAGTGACCACTGATATCAGCTCACCCCTCATTTTATAGAGCACTTGGATTTGCTCATTGAAATTTGTGCAAAACTTTGGATCTCAGTGAAGAGCAGTTCATATTAATGTTACACGCTTCTATAGCATCCAAAAAGCCCTCATAATGTGGATTTACAGGGCTTGTTGGTAAGTTTGAACGCTTGTTAGATAACTAACACTGGTGTGGTCCTTCAGGTACTATTGCTGGTCCTTGACCGGCTCCGCTCCCTCCCTACCAGAGCTCCTGTACTGCAGGGATGGGCTCACCATCTCCCTGTACTTTGGCCTCTAATATTTTAATACTCCGTTAAAAGCAAAAATCAGGGTAATTTAAACCAAGAGAGGAAGGATTTTTAAAAGCCACAGCAAAAGCACTTTGGTTTGGAACCAACTAAAATTCACTTGAAATGAACATTTTAAAGATCTTCCTAAATCCCCAACCATTCAATTCAGGTAATTTTTCATGGCCCAAGTAATTTCTTTCCAAGATCTGTTGCCTTTTTTTAATTGATTTTGTTTCTATGTTCAGATACTGAGCCCAAAATATCCCATTAAGTTCCCAGCTTTATTTAGGACATAAACCAAGCCTTTATCTGCCCACAGAGAACAACCCGTGTGGTTTACACTGCACTGGGTGCTTTGCTGCTTCACGGGCCCTGCACAAAATGCATCTTCCAGATGAAGCCTTCCAAAAGGGGTGCATCAGAGTCACCACTGTGTAAGGTGTGCCCAGGGTGCGGGAAAGGCACAGAAAAGCATCAGAGTCCCAGCAGCAGCGCCAGGGCTGAGCAGGCACCTCATGGGCACCTGAGCTTGTGCCTTATCACTGGTGCTAAAGCGCGGGCAGCCACGGGTGCAGCTCGAACCTGAACTCTTTCTCAGGCTGGGCTGGTTTCTGTCCACTCGTGGATGGGCAGGATCCTCTGCAAGGCATCTGCCTAGCTTTATGTAAAGTGGGTTAATTGCAATGGCAGAAACTGTGGTGCTAATTAAGCCCTGCGATAAGGACAAGGTGTGCCTGGAGGTAGCTCCCTGCAGGCAGAGGGAGCGGCTCTCCAGCGCTGGGCGAGGAGGGACCGGGTTTGTTTTGATGGAGTTTCCTCCCGTTAGCATTGCCAGTTGCTTTTTGTTAATCCAAAAGCAGCATTTGGAGTAGTGGGGTGTTGTGGCAGCAAAATGTTCAGCCAAATATTGCAGATCCTGGCTTGCTCCCGAGCTGCGGGGCCAGTGCCTGTCATTACGTTCCATTGGGAAAACACTATGGGAAGCTCTGTGAAAAACTCAACAAGATTTTCACCTTGTTGAAAATTAGGATAGGGTATTTGCTGCCCCGTAGCCGAGAGGCAGCAATACAGAGATGAAACATCAGGGTGAATGGAGAAGGCTTTTTTTCCCAGTCTTGCTATGCAGTACTGCAGCTGCAGCAGTAATGTTGGCTGTGGCAGATGCCCCTCAATACCTTCTCCCCATTCCCAGTGCTTTGAGGCCCATAAGGGAGCAGGATTTGATGCTTTGCTATTTTTGGCGCCTGGCATCAGCTGTGCAAGGGCAGCCATCCAAGACATCAGAGTCTCCCTCCGTACAAGACAAAGCAAATTAAAAATATGTACATGTGTGTGAGGAAGCGATTCAAAGCATCCCTCATAGCTGGGAGAAACACACACTATAATTATCCTAAATGAGCTAGTTATAACTTCCTCATTATTGGCAGCGGATTAATGTAAGAGCACACACTCATAGGGCTGGTAGTTAAAAGGAAAGAGAAGAGAATAGACGTGTGTGAGGCTGGCTGGGGAGGGGGCACCAGGGACAGACATGGGGAGCTGTCAAAGAAGGAGGAAAGCAAAGCCGGGGGGTGCAGCGAAGGGGAACTATCTCTGATGGAGGCTGTGAGCCCCTCACCCTTGTCCCAGGGCACTTCATCTGACCCCAGCCTGAGGAGCAGCACAGCTGCACGGTGACGCTGCCTGTGTGACCAGACTGAGCCACTGCCTGCCATACCCCAGGCTGAGCACGAGGCTGTCAATGTCCCTGCATGTGGGGTTCATTCAGTCCATCACCTGTTCCTGAGCAAGGCTCATCTCAAACAGCTTCAGCAAGGTACAGCTGATGACATCAGATGCGATCCTCCTGCTTCCCACATACTCTGACTTCTCTCAAGTCCATGACTACCTTGATGATCGGATGGGACGAGTGACAAATTAATCTTTGGAATAGCTGTTGATGTCCAGGAGTGCTTCCTTCTGATTTACTGCATGCCAAAGGGAGGGCGGCAGGAGCTGTTTGGGCAGGAGCAAGCTCCAGGAGCGCTGCCTGCTCCAGGCATCCCTGTTCCTGCCATCGCTCCAACCCAATGCTGGAGAGGGCCCCCAACCCTCAGTAGCACTCTGCTGACTCCAGCGGCGCAGACAGACCCGTGGGGCTGAGGAGGCAGCTGGCACAGGAGTGGAAATGGCCTTGGATGGGTTTGAACCTGCACCCGGTGGTTTCCCAGCCCTCATTTTCATAACTCCGCACAGGGAATGCCCTGGAGCTGCTCTCCGCTGTGTCCCAAAGGCAGAGCCATCCCAAGCATGTGGCCTCCTCCCCCAGCAGCTCAACGGCTTCGCAGTAGATGCCAAGGGCCTGATCCTGCTCTGGGTTTCATGGGTATGGCCCCATGCGCAGGGATGCAGCCCGAGACCCTCGGCTCTGGTGCAGGGCCCCCAGAGCTGCTGCCGCTCAGGGGCTGCCCCTCCACAGCAGACCCGGGGCAGTGCAGGGGAGCTGTGAGAGGCAGGAGAGCCTTGGCTGCCCGGGCGCAGGGCCCTGGTGGGAGCTGGTGCACCCCGTGCTCTGCACGAGCTCTGCCCTCGCCTCCCACCCCCGGCACTGCGCTATTTGTGCAGGAGCTAAAACCCGTGCTGTGCAGAGGCAGTGATATTCCTGTACATACACGACTCCTGTAGCACAAAACAGCCTCCCTGAGAGCAACTGTTTATTTCTAGGATGGTGCCAGGAAGAAGAGGAATCCGGTCCTGGATGCCTTCCAGTTTGTTTTTCTCCTAGTAGGTACTGTGGGCTCAGTTTGCAAGTGGGTTTTGATTACTTTTCATTTTGGAGCTGTTTGGACCTGAGCTGGTGTTGGTTGGAGGGGACTGGCACAGGGGAGGGCTGTGCAAGGCCAGGATTCGCCAGGACTTGCTCCTCAGGGAAGCACGTTGAATTGGATCCTGTTGAGCCTCTGAACTCCATCGCACTGCTCTAAGAGATGGTATGTGATAGGCGAGGGCATGCTCCGTGGTCCAAGATCACAAGTGTGCACTAGAGGTGTCCCAGGGTGGCATAGAGTGACCCCAGACACACTCCTGAGGAGCAGTGATTTACACACCATGAATGGAGAGCTGGTTGTTATCTGCAAGCTGACACCAAAGGGCACCCTGGCTTTTCAGTCGATAGCAACTGCCCGATTTGATTACTGACTTCCTGCAAACTGCCTTCAGCATCCTGCCACCGACTGCCCACACTTTGGTGGGATGAATGAGCCCCACATGGTCTTCTTTGTGTGTTCCAGTAGCACAGTTTTAGGGCTCTTTAGGATCAGTTGGATGAAAAGAGCTATTTGAATGTAAATTAATTTCCATTACAATTCTGTTTTTCTGCTTTTCAGCAGAGGAGATAACTTCAGCCTTGTCACAGAGAACAAAACCATCAAAAGTGAGCTTGTCATTTCAAGCTCTTCATATAATTATATTCAAAAGGTTCAGTCAGTTAGGTGGTTTCTGCAGTATTTCTCCCCTGAGGAGGTTTGCTCCCATCTTCCAAGCACAAGCAGACTGTGTGCCCCAGGGAGAAAAGCATCAGGCCCCTCCTGCTCATGTCAGTACTGGAGCTCACCCCATTCCCACTTGGGTTCACCAGGACCCAAGGCCAGTGCTGTCCTGGCTAAAGCTGGTGGCTGCCCTGCACTGTGAGCCAGCACATGGAGGGAGCTGGAAAGGCAAACTGTACAGGTTTAGCTGGGCAAAGACTTCAGTGGCCGCTGTAAGCGGGCATGATTTACACAGTGGGGAGATAGAAAGCAGCCGAAGGGGTCAGCAGAGGCGGGTATTGGAGCCTGTCACTGGGACTGCTGGGGCTGGTTTCTGTGCTGCCACCTCTGCACAGGGATGGTGGCAGCGGTGACCGGAGCTCTCACCCCACCTGCTAACCAGCACCCCTCTGGAACGCCACCGCACCAAGGTGCAGGACACTTCCTGTCCTTGCTTGCTGTGGTGCTGGCTTCGCACTGCAGAGACAAACTGGAAAATGGGGAAAACAAAGGGAATACAGAGCAGCTTCTGCTACGGTGAGGTTGAGTGGGTGCTGCACCAGCGATGGCTGGGGCAGCGCTGCAGGTGCCCAGCCCCGTTGCCTGTCAGTAGCATCCCTGTGGCCTGAGATGGACAGTGCTGGATCAGGCTCTACTTTGCCTGTGTGAAACCATAAGAGAGATCTGCGTGGGCAGGAGGTGGGCCAAGGTGCACACAAGACAGGATCAGGACCTGAGCTGGCTTTGCCTCACAGACACATGCCCCATGGTGCCGGCATGGGCAGAGCAGGGATGGGCCTGGTGAGCTGTTGTGTGAGGCAGGAGGGAGGCTGGCACAGCCAGTGCTGCTGGCGCCTGGCACAGCCCGGTGCTGCCAGGGACCAGCGTGCTGGAGCTGCCGTGTCTGCACGAAACCTCTTCACGCCTCTTCCACTCATTGCTGCTGCTATCAGATGTTTGTGTCTCTGCTGCAGTCAGCAATCTCGGGCAGTGGTTGTGTGTCATGGTTTTAAGCCGCATGGAAAACAAACTGTGTCAGCCCTCGGCGTGCCCGGTCATGATGCCCTGCCTCAGCACTGTGTTTCTCAGAAGTGGCTGTTTACTGTGCAGGGAGGAAACCTGCGTCCCGCTCCCTGCTTCTGCTGCTCTGAGCCCTCTCCCTGCTGGCTGGTGCCCTCCCTTTGCCGGTAAAGGCAGCACTTCCAGGCCTGGCCCGCAAGCACAGCCACATCCCAGTGCCCTGCCTGCGGGGATGGGTCTGGTGGCAGGAGGGGACGAGGGATGGTGGTGCACAGGCCTGCAAAGGGTGCCTGTGCTCAAAGCTGCCCTTTGCCTCCTGATTGCCCAGCAACCAAGGGCTCAGTTTTCACATGATCCCAGGGAAGTGCCTGATCAGTGACAGGCATCTCCCATGAGCTGCTTCCTCCCATCCACCCCATCCCCATGGTAAATGAGCATCAAACAATGGCCATTGCTGGGCCCTGCCTCAGCCACAGGCCAGGACCGGGAGGATGCTGCCTGCCCGGCCTTGGACGTCCTTGTCTTGCCCAGACCTGGGGCTGGACACTGCAAAGCCAATGAGAAGCTCTGGGCCCATCAGTTGTTGATGGCCCAAAGGAACCCTCTCAAAGAGGTTGGACTGATAAAGGACACAAGCCTGTCTGTCAAAACCAGCATCCTAAGCCATGTCTCCCATCCTGGCAACAAAGCAAAATGGAGGCTCCCCAAATCAGGGTCAGCTCAAATGTCCACTTACAAGCTCCTAGGGAAAAGGTTTTCTTAAAAACAAAACTCATGTATTTCTATTAATTTTCCCAGGGCCTTGCACACATTGGTGCTGAATGGAGTTTGGATCGCTGAGGATCAGTAACAGCAGAACAAAGTGCAGTGTTTAAGTGCAAGTGCTGCAGTTTTCCCAGTACAGCAGAGCAAGGCAAGGTTTAGATGACAGCAGTGAATGGACCTTCTCCCTGCCAACGTCCAGCCTCAACTCTCAGGACACCTCTTAACTCCAGCCCTGGTGCACTGGCAGTGCTGCCTATGAACGTGTCTGCTCCTCTCTCTTCCCTCCAAAGGGGACAATTACAAGCTTGGGCCAATGACCAATTTCACAGACCTGGGGCCAGCTGGGAACCTGCAGGGAGAGGAGGACTCTGGCTTGCATCCTCCTGGCTGACCACGATGCTCAGCAGGTGAGTGCGCCGCAGAGCCCTGCTGTTCTATCCTGACTCGCCGTCTGAGCCTGACTCACTGCCGTGGTAACAAGTTAAAACACTTCCTGTGTCTGCAGCTCCGTACCTAACGGTGTGAACCCAGGGAAACTGCCTCCTGGGGCTGGCCTGGAGGTCCCCAGGGCATCGAGTGAGTGTCCTGGTGTGTGACCTGCTGTGTGTAACACCAACCCTTCCCCATGGCTGCCGCAGTGCTTACAGCTGCTGCAAAGCCTCCTGCTTCTGTGCTCGTGAACCTGTTGTTGTTTCACACAAGCTTTTGGGGCGTGTATCACCAGGCAATCTGTATGGAGGTGACTTCACTCTCTGCAGGAGATAAAAGTGCTGAAACTACATGCAAGGGACAAAAAAAAGGCGCATGCTGGTATCCTCTACCAATGCTCCTGTGCTGAGTCCTGGGTTTGTGACGTGGGTTTAACGTGTGTCCATCCCAAGATGGTATGACACGCGTGATGAGGTCATTCCTGTGACTGCACAGGAACTGTTGGGTGTTTCTGGGGGTGTGGAGGGTGGTTTGCACAGTGAGTGCCTTCTTCAAAGCAAACGTGAAGGTTGCTTTGAATAAGGTTTCAAAAAGATCCAGTAATCCAAGTCCTGTCTGTCAAATTCAGAAAGGAGCTGGAGATGTTTCTGGAGGAGAAGAAAATACCAAGACACAAGCACTATGTATAGACATCCGTGTGAAGGTGGCGACGTTGGAGTGCAGTGTATTTTTATCTCAATAGAGGTGTTATCTGTCTATCTCCCATGATATGCTGGAGGGGGGTGTTACAGCACTCAGTTCATGCAGAGAAAATAGCCAAAGTCACAGTTAGATTTGTGTGGTCTGTGTTTTCCAAAGGCAAGCTCTCATACCTGGAATTTTTCTCCTCTGGCTCACTACCCTGTATTTGTTGCATGACAAAGTTCACCATCCAAATAGCTGTTCAGCGGCCTGAGTGACTTTTGCTGTGTGTACGGTACAGTTTAGGCCTGCTGCTTCTCAGGGACTACAGGAGTTTCGTGTACAGCTCAGTACTCAGGAGCGTCTGCTCTCTCACTAATGGCAGAGCTGTGTTTAGCTGGCACTGGGGCTGAAGCCAGATAAGAAGGATGCTTCAGCACAAGACGTAACCACATCTGGCACATGCCAGGGGCGGTTCCTAAGAGTTCAAAGGCTTCAGCGTAGATTATTTACACATTCACCTCCTAGCAAATCCTTTTATTCTTAAATTCCAGACAGTTTATTATGAGGAGATCCTGAAAATCCAAAGTCTTGGCTTCTCTGCATAGATGCTGGAGATCTTAAAGCCTGGGCAGATGTCCTGGGATCAGGTACCGGCAGTGCCAGCAGTCTCAGTGCAGCACTGTTGGTCCCTACAGAGGCACATTCTGGGTACAGAGGCATACACATGGGCCCATGGGCACAAACTCAGGCTATGCCCACCTTGGGTCAGCAAGTAGGAAGTGGATTCAGAAGTGATTTATGTGCTAGCAAATGAGAAGGATTTTGGGATGGGCTGTAACCATAATATTGCCTGTTTTCTAAGGACTGGCTCTGTGAAATTCCTGACTGAAACCCAGGTATTGTATTGCTGCTAATTCAGCAGCTCTGCTGCAGCTGGTTCACGCTTCCCTTTCAGAATGGCATGAGATCTTGGCTTGCTTGGTGATGAGGGGATATATTTCAGTTTTTGGCCTTCATGGATGCTCACGAGGATGAAGAGCAAAAAAGCTTGGCAAGGAAACACCTCTGCTGAGCAGGGAAACTTTGATCAAACTTGAGATTTTCTCAGCTCCATGGAGTAAAGGAAGTTTATTTATAGAACAGCTTCTTTGGTAAAAACAAAACATGTCCTGCATCCTGCTTTGGATGGCATATCTGGCTGCAGTGCAGCATGGTGCACCTTAATTTTACTTGCTTTGTAGCATGAAGTGGTGTATAGCATTAGCAGTAATCAGCAGGCTGCGAGACGAGGGCAGTCTCTTTGGTGAGCACCTTGCACTGCAGTTGCGAATGAATGCTGCACTAAGAGCAGCCAGGAAAACAGCTTTGTGGGATCAGCTGTGGTGCAGCAGGCTCCCGATAGCTGTTCCCACCAAGATTCCTGCCAAAAGCACCTGCTCTGCCACCGCTCACCCCAACCACTTCAGATGAATACCCCAACTCCAGCACTCCATGGTGCAGGACACAAGTCAATCTCAGCATTGCCCTGTCCAAAGAAGTCCTGGCTCTTGCTGTTACCAGGTACCACTTTTGAAGAGGGTCCGCATGCAGCAGCATCCCACTGGAGCACCACAAGTAACGCCTGCTCCTGCCTGCAGGTATTTAAACCCACCCAACCAAACTGTAACCAACACGTTGCATTCTTCACCTTGCAGCCGAGGATTCCAGGGTGTTTTCTAATTAATTAACTAATTAAGGCTGAGAGTGTTTCAGCGTAATGCGTTTCTGTATCGCTTCACCACAGAGCACCTGAAATCGGAGCCTATCTTGGTAGTGCAGGAGCCGCTCGCAGCCGCAGCCCTCACCCAGAGCGCAGCAGCTCTGCCGATTCATAGAACCACAGCATGGCTTGGGTTGAAGGGACCTTAAAGCTCCTCCAACCCCAACCCCTGCCACGGGCAGGGACCCCTTCCTTCCACTGGAGCAGGGTGCTCCAAGCCCCTGTGTCCAACCTGGCCTTGAGCACTGCCAGGGATGGGGCAGCCACAGCTTCTCTGGGCACCCTGGGCCAGGGCCTCAGCACCCTCACAGGGAAGAGCTTTCCAGAAGTTTGGTCTTAAAATGCTTTTGGGAGCTCAGCCTGGTGGATGCTGCCATTACACAGCATCAGCAACAAGTTCCTGCCTGTCCTGAGAACTGGTAAAGGGAAGGTGAAACAGGTGAGAGAGCTGTTGCTGTCTAAGGGTTCAACCTCACACGAACACACCAGGAACCCCCACTCCCTGCAGAGCCGGTTCATGGCAAGGGGTCTCCCTGATGTGTCCCAGTACCGCTTTTCCAGTGGGAAAACCAGATAGGGGCTGGACAGGGCTTGAGCAACCTGGTTCAGTGGAAGGTGTCCATGCCCGTGGAAGGGGTGGAACTGGATGTTCTTAAGGTCCTTCCCAACCCAAACCATTCTATGCTTCTGTGCCTGGTTTTGATGTGTGATCCACCTGGGATGACTTACTAACACCACAGAGACTCCCTGGGACAATACACAGGTTTGCACCCACAGGACACAGGGCACAGCCAAGCACACACATGAACCACCACAGCATGCAGGTGGGGAAGCCTGCCCTATGTCTGCATTGACATTTACAGCTCTGCAATTCTGAAAATGCCCTGAGATTTAACAGCTACTTGAGCTAAGCTTTTGAGTGTTACGGAAAGGTTTGTAGGGATGCTGCATAGAAGAATAGTTCAGGTGGGAGAAATGGAAACACAGGAATCCAGAGCAGGAGAGGTGAAGCCACATCTCAGTCTCTACCCCACATTCAGTCTGAGCCAGCCTCCTCGAACAGCTCTAATATCATGGCCTCATTAGTTAAGAAAAGCTTTTGTACTGTTGAAGAAAATGACAGAAACAACTTTAAAACCTCCCTAGATACAGTTAGCAAGTCAAGTTTAATGCTTTTCACTAGTAAAGTTCAAAGTACTGTACCAGGGACACAAGCATCGTTAGACACTCTCCTTCCTTTTCAATGCTGGGGAAACTGAGGTGCAGTGATGGGAAATACCTTTCTCCACCTCTAACAGTTACAGCTTTGCAGTTACTGATTTAATTGCTATCACTCACAAATCAGTGTACTGGCCTGAAGTCAAGGTGCCTCAAATGCCCCCCCCAGAAGTCAGAAAGCACCTGAAAACTCCCGGGGAAAACAGCTCTGTGAAGGTTTTGTCAGAAGGGCAGCCTGGCTTTGTGTCAGCCAGAGAGCCAGTGCAATCACTGCTGTGCTGCACCTGAAACTGTCATATATCAAAGGAAACAGCCGCCAGATTTGCAAACAAACTGATCTCCCTCACTTCAAACATTTCTGCAGGGCTGCTAACAGGGAAGTTTCATAGCTCTTGGCACACAGGGAGAAAGCTGTCTATGCTCACAGACACAGTAAAGAACGTGGACTCTTCTTACCCCTTCCATGTGGAGCCTGGGATTGGTCGCCAGCCGGTGCTGATGGAGTTGCAGCCCCCTGGGGACTCTCCTGATGGAGGCAGGGGACGACAGGAGCCCTGTCCTCTGGATGGAGCCAAACCTGGCCACGTTCTGTCCACACCTGACGCCATCCAGGAGGCGAATGAGGAGCAGGTTGGAGGGCAGCTGCTCGATGCTGCAGAGCACCAGGGTTCTGCACTCGGGGCACCTGAGCTCCTTCTGGGATTTCAGGATCCTCTGCAGACAGGGCTTGCAGAATGTGTGCTGGCAGGGGAGCACCTTGGCTGTGGCGTCGAGCTTCTCAAAGCACACAGGGCACTCGAGCAGGTCGAGGAGAGCTAAATCATCCATGTTCAGTGCAGCGCGGTGCCGGAGCCATCCGCACGCCACATCCACTGGAGCAGGCTGAGGCACCTTGCTGCGCCTGCGAGAACCGCACCAGAGCACTGGGCTGAGGCAGCTATCCTGCACGGAGGGAGAGGGAGGAGGGAGGAGAGAGCACAACTTGACTGCTGGAGTATGTAATACATCCCACCTACATTGCGAAGCGCTGCCTCACCAGCCAATTTGCAAATGTATACTTTGCGCCCGCATCCAAGTTTGAAGTGAGTCACTTGTGACTCAGTGCGTGCGAAGGGATGGATGGCGTTCCATGGGGCAGCATCAGGGCCGGCACTGGGGGCAGGAGCAGGAATCCTGCTGGCTGGGCTCAGCGGGGTGAGCTGGACAGGCACACTCAGCCTTACTTGGGCTGCTCTCAAGGTGCCTTTAATGCTCCCTGGTCTGCGGATCACAACTGACACGGCAGTGAAGAATTCATCAGCTCGGGGGCAGGAGCCCCGATAAGCATCAGACCGGACCCGTTCAGGCTGGGCTCTGGCTGGAAGCAGCCGCTCGCTGTGTGCATCCCTCACACACCCACCCGCCGCCTCGCCTCGCTTTGCTTCCCAGACTGATCCCAGTTCAGCTCGCTCGCCACCCGTTCTGACAGCAGCGCTATAAAAACCCTTCAAACACAAACCCTCCAAGGTCCCTGGCAGAGGCTGAGGCGCTCCGCGGTGCCATCCTCGCCTGGTTTGGCTGCCTCAGCTCTCTGAAGCAACCCAAGACGATTATTCCTCCCACAGCCTGAAGTCACTCAACCTGTTCAGCTCCCCTGGTGCTGGCTGGGGCTGAAGCACACACCACGGCGGTGGATGCAAGTCCAGGCCTGTGGTGGCTGCATGGCCCCGCAGTGCTGATGGGAAGCCCGTGCCTGCTGTGTGCCGAGGTGCTGAAGGGGATCCTTTGCATGGGGAGTTGCTGGGGTGGCTGCCGGGGTTGGGCAGTGAGTGCCAGACCTGACCCAGCCTTGGCTTTCTGTGCCCAGGGCTCCAAACAGGGAGCGACTGCCCCAGCACTTGTTCCTAGGGATGCTTGCCTCAGCAGCAGCCGTTCCATGGGACAAGAGGAGAAAACCTCAGGTGTGTGTCAGTGCCATCACCGTGGCACTGCTGTCCTGCTCCTGGTGATGGTTCTGTGCTGGGGTCAGACGGCCACAGCTGGGTGCTGAGTGTGTCCAGCGCCCACCGGTGCTCCCCATGAGCTGCAGTGAGACCCCAGCAGCAGCAGTGCAGCATCTGGCAGAGGCTCCTTCTCACCCCAGTGAGGCTCTGGCCATGGCACAGGCAAGCCAGGGGTGTTTCATGGGATCTGTGATTCCCATGCACTTTCTCAGCTAGATCGCTGTCTGGGGTCTGCCTTGCACCTCCTGATGGATTGCTGAAGGAGAGCAGTAGATGTGCAAAGGCCTGAGATAGTTTTCCTTACAAATGCTCCGCATCCCATTGGTGTGCTTACAACCTACAAGTGCTACAAATGTTAGAGGAGAAGGCTGTAAACCTGGGGGAATGGTTTCTACCTGAGCCTCTCACAGATAATGCCATCAGACTGCACAAACTGCCCTTCCCTTTTCTCGGGAGGACCCAGTCACAATTACAGACTGGAAACAGCTCAAAACGGTTCTAGGTTCTTCCCCCTACCCCACCATTTTGTCAGAATAAAGGGGTTTCTTTCATTCTATTTATTTAGTTAGTTTTTGAACGTGCCCGTTTGGCCACATTAAAATGTTGACAAACATCTTCAGGATAATGCAGAAACCAGTGACCTCACTGCGTTTCATCTCAAGTTTCCTTTGACTTTGGTATTTCTTTGTAGTCTGTTGATTTGCGCTTGGCTGGCTGAGTGCACACTTTTTAATGAATGATGTTGCAAATAGCATCATGTCATCTGCTGGCGTTTTTAAATGCGATGCATGGCATAAACTATAGAGAAAACAAAGGGTTGGAAGGTTGTTTTTCCTTTTTACATATTCTTCCCTATTTGTGCCCTATGATTAACGCTCCTGCTGTATTTTCATCTGGTTAGAAAGGAAACAGAACGATGAAGTACCTTGCGGTGGGCAGGGGCTGGAAATGAAATTGGATGGCTGGTTTTGTGCACACTGCTTAATGCTCATCTCTGATCAGATCTGTCTGTGAGCACTTGCTCACTCTTTCCTATACATTAGGGCCAGGCTGCTGTAGCTCTGCTGTGAGAAGCAGCGCCTGTGTTTGCAATGCACGGTTCCCAGAGAGTTCCCAAGGGAAACCCCAGTCACTCTGTGGGCACCGAAGGAGGGCCGAGGCTGGGAATCCCAGGGATCCTGCATGCTAAGGGCATCCAAGGGCTCCAGGGGAGTCTGGTGAGCACTGCCTGGTGTGGGCAGTGGTTACTCTCTGGGCTCCCTGAGGAGCTGGGTCCATCCTCTCCCTGGCTGCTGCAGTGCTGTGCCGTACTCTCCTGAGGATGCCACCTTCCATCCCCCTGACAGCGCTTCCAGCCCCTCTCCTGCCTGCCTGGGGCTGGGACAGGGACTTTTTCCAACCAGCACTTTCTAAGTTGCCTGGTACAACAAAGCAAGGCTCTGATCTTGATTGCAGTCTCTGGATTCTGCTGCAATAGAAAGGCTGGTGATGCTAACACTTAGCATTTATGTAACACTTCAAATCTTCAAAGCACTTTCCAAATGCTAACTCATCCGTGGAACACCCCTCGGGCTAAGCATCACCCCCCACTTTACCTGGAGAAAACCAGGGGACACACAGAAAGCATATCAATATTCCATTTGGGATTGGGATGTGAGGCTTTCCTGGTTCTCCACTGAACACCCAGACCGTCCCACTGAACTTTATTATCTGCCACCGCCTCTCCCTCGCAGTGCATCTCGTAATTGGGGTTAGAAGATAAAGGCAGAGCTGGGAAGCTGCAGGTGCTTCCCTTTCATTTAGAACGTCTTCGTCTGCTGCCGATGCTGTAATTAACTGTGGCTGGACGCAGCAGGGTGCCTGCTCTGGAGGATGCTGCAGAGGGCTCCTGCCCAGGCACAGCCATGCATGACCGGCTGCATCTCATCCACTTGGCTGCAGGAGGCCTCCTGGACTCACCAGTGCCAGGATGCCTGGTACCGAAGGGAAGGAACTGCTGAAATATGCACTGCCAGAGTCTCTTCATTGAAGAGGTTTATCATGAAGCTGGAAACTGGGAGACACTGAGAGCAGAAGTTGTTCTGCTCTGATGTGCCTGTCCTCGCTGTGCATAAGCATCTGCCCAGGGAGCTGCGGCTTCCCCCACCTCCAAGGTAGAGTCAGAAAAGAGCTCAAACGGATCCCAAACCAACCAGCAAACGCACCTAACCCCCATTGTCCCACAGAGCCGTGCTGTCCATGAGCACGTCTGTGACCCGGGGACAGGCTGAGTGTGCGCAGCCTTGCAGGGACACATCCATGTGCTCCTCGAGGGAAGGCTTGCTGCGCACAGCACCCAGCGTGCTGGAGATGAGCCCTGTGATCCTGAGAGCACGGAGGGTTGATGGCAGAGTTTGTTGCTGCTGTCTCCCCAGGCCTGGCGAGATGTGCCATGGTGAGGAGCACGAGATCTGTGCCTTGCAGGAGCTGCCGTCTTTCCCATCACCTCCGTCAAACCTTCCCTGGCTTGGTTCCTCTGGGCCAGTTTCAGAGGGATTTCTATGTTCACCTGAGTGCATTCAGCTCCAACTCCGCTGGGGCCACCAGCTCGGGGCTGAGCCTCCAACTCACAACAGCACCAGGGAAAAGGTTTTGCCTTTCCCCAGCTCTGAACCGCACACGTTTTAGCTGGGCTGTGGTTAAATGAATGCTGCAGCACTGGCGTGTGTGTGCGGGGAGAGGGCACGGCCTGGCAGCGCTTCCTGGGGTTATAAAAAGCCTCTGCATCTCACAAGTGGATGCCACATGCCTCCTCCTCCGGGAAGAGGGACCTTTCAGGCTGTTTATAGCTCCTGGGGGGCAGGCAGAGGGGGTGCCTTTTGCAAGCTGCTATAAATCATAAATCAGAAGCTAACAGCTTGTCCTCCTACCCACCCCCCGGCACAGCGCCGGTGCTGCAGCTGCAGGGGGGTGAATGGCAGGACCCAGCCATGCCCCCGGGGGTCAGGAGGGGAACGGGGACCCCCCAGCACCAGGTCAGGAACCCACTGCCCTGCTCCCCATGGGCCATACGCCACCGGTTGTGGCGAGGGGTGGCACTGGGCTTGGTGCCCGGGGTGAGGCTAATCATCAGACTGAGGAAATCACTGCGTTTGCTTGAAGACAGGGGCAGGAACACTTCCTGCGGGTGAAAGAGGGGGCTCCTGCCTCTCTATTCGGCTCTTGTGAGACCCCACTTGCAGCACTATCTGCAGTTCTGGTGTCTTCAACATAAGAAGGACATGGAGCTGTTGGAGCAAGTTCAGAGGAGGCCATGAGGATGATCAGGGGCTGGAGCACTTCCCATATGGAGACAGGCTGGGAAAGCTGGGGCTGTTCAGCTTGGAGAAGAGAAGGATCCACAGAGACCTCAGAGCAGCTTCCAGTGTCTGAAGGGGGCTACAAGGATGCTGGAGAGGGACTCTTCATGAAAGTGTGCAGTGATAGGACAAGGGGTGATGGGTTCAAACTAAAACAGGGGAATTTCAGGTTAGATCTAAGGCAGAAGCTGTTCCCTGTGAGGGTGCTGAGGCGCTGGCACAGGGTGCCCAGAGAAGCTGTGGCTGCCCCATCCCTGGCAGTGCTCAAGGCCAGGTTGGACACAGGGGCTTGGAGCACCCTGCTCCAGTGGAAGGGGTCCCTGACCATGGCAGGGGTTGGGATTGGAGGAACTTTAAGGCCCCTTCCAGCACAAACCATTCTATGATTCTAAGTTGTAGTGGGGCCAGCACAGCTGTGCAGTGCCCTGCCCCCAACAGAGCAGAAACCTCCCATCTCTCAAACCATCCCTGCTGTGTCCAAGGGGCAGCATCCAGCAGACACCTCCCTGCTCCCTCTCCCCGGGGCTCCAGGGAGGAGTGACCCAGAGCAACCAGGAGGGACCCGAAGCCGCACGGACCCACTGATGCTTTTTGCCCTCCACCTCCTTCCCTTCCTGAGGTGTGCAGCAGCTGGTGGGCAAACCCCAAACACCATGTACACCACTGCAGGAGGAGTGGTTCAGGGAGCTGTTTATTAGTCTGACGGGGAGCTGAGTGCTGTATTTTGCCCAAAACAGCCTTGTGCATTCTCTCTGCTGGGTAACTCAAAGGCTTCAGCTATTCTGAAGTAGCTGGAGCAGAGTGGCGCCTACCCAGAAATAGAGAAGTATTTTTAAATGGAATTTATTCAGTGATTTTCCTTAAGACAGATTGTTATGTGTTTGTTGAAGTGTCATTAGAAGCAGCTGGCAGTGGAGCCGGGCCAGGCAGCAGCGAGTGGATGGAAACCATCCTCCCTGCACCTAGGGAGGTCACCCTTACCTCCTCCTACTGCTGCTGCTGCTGCCTGGTCTCTGCACCAGCAGACAGTGCCCTGGTACCAAAGCCAGGCCGGTGGCTGCTGGAGGCTTCACTCTACCATCCTGCCATGGCTCTGGCGCTGCATTCACCCCTTTTTCCCTACAGTGCAGTGAAGAACCACAGAACAGAGCACCAAATCCTGCTTCGCTGGGGTTTGCCTGGTAAGGGCTGACTGCAGGGATGCAATTCTCTCCTTTTAGGACAGGAAGATAAAGAATTCCCAAGAAGCACTACACCTGAGCACCACCTAACAGGCATTTGGAGGCTGCTCTGAGCACTTCTCAGCTGTTCTTCATGCAGGTCTGGTCACAGGTAAGCATCAGGCTTCAGTTACCTCATTAAACACAGATGCAAATACACTGCTTGCAAGGATGCATCACCCTTTGGTGTTCCCAGGTGCTTCTGGCAGCACTGCAGCCCAGAGCAGAGCCTACAGCTTGGCCAGCACAGGCAAGCTGGGTTTAAAACCACTGCTTGGGGGCTCTGAGTGTGGGTATGTAACAAATCACTGTAAAGGTCTCTGCTTTACTGGGGAGGAGTTGGTTTAGCTTTGTGCTGCTGTGGCTGGTCATGGTGTGGTTTGGAGGGAGCAGTTCGAGTTTGCTTCCCACCACCTTCTGCATATGGAGCACTGTTCCTTGTGGAATGGGGGCTGGAGAGGAGGATCCAGGCTGCTGGTGAGCCCAGTGAAAAGCAATGTTGTGGAAGGCACAGTGAGGCTGAAGTCCTTGTGGTAGCTACTTCATGTGGCCAGATCAGATTCCATGTCTGTAGGCATCTGGAAGCCATGGCCCAGGTGAGTGTCCCTTAAGGCTCATCCCTGCTGGTAAGAATAGTCCATTGCCCTCACATGACTTCTTTCCCACTGTGTGTCCAGTGCTGCTGTCCTGCTGCTCTGCTCCCTGCCCAGGACACACGTGTTCCAGCTCCAGTCTGGGGCTGCCTCTACCTGGGATGAGCCAGAGTAGTTTTGCCTCCCCAGGTAAAACTCAGCCCTCGGGAATTCCCCTCTTTGAAGCTCTTTTTCCTGGTTTTTGTTTCTTTCTGACTTTAGTGCTTACTCAGGGCTCTTCCCTGCCCGGGTCGTTGTCTCGGGACTGAGTTGGGTGCTGGGTAAGCTGCTTTCATCAGGGCCTGCGCTGCTCCGGGGGTGCTGAGCTCAGCCCGCAGGAATGCGGCCCCGCTCCCGCCGAGCGGCACAGCGAGACCTTCCCCGCTGCCTCCCTGAGAGCCGGGATCCTCCGTGCAACCGGTGAGCGCCGGTCCGCGGAGCGGGGATCAGCCAGGCCTGCCCTGCTCCTCCTGCGGAAGCAGGCGGCCGGCGCGGCAGCAGGGAGCCCCGTCGGCCCCTCCGTGGAGGGGGATGGTGCACCGCGAGTTCACGTCTTACTTCAAGTCTAATTAGATGCTCACAGCTCCCCATGGGAGACGTTAAATGTGCTTCAAACAAGGGAGGATGTTTGTATCTTAACAGACATCAGAGAATCCAGCCATGAGCTAAACCCACACAAAATCAGGCTTTCCTTAGCTGCTGCATGCATGTCTACTAGTTTTTGCCACAATACCAATAGCTTCATTTCTGCTGTGTCTTTATCCCCTGAACTTCTATGGGGTGAACTGACAACAGGTTTCAGCCCTCTTTGTACCAAGAAGTTTGGATGGAGGATGAGCAATGCTTAAGAAACCCCATGGCAGGCTTTGTTCACCAGGGGCTGGTGGTGATCAGCATCTCTGAATACATCAAAGGTAAAAAGCAACTGAAGAGCTGAAGGACAGTACTCCTCACACCACCACATTCACTGGGGTGATGCTAATACCTTACCCACCATTAAGTCTTGCAACTAGTAACCCTTTCCCTGCTTTCTCTCTGCATCCAAGAGGTGTCTAAATGCGAGTGAGTTTTTCCTACTGTAGCTCCAAAATGAAACCTCTTCATTGGGTTGTAAGCAAGCAGCTCTGTCTGTGACTCCATGCAACACAGTTTTGCTCCTGACTTTGCTTGCTGGCCTCTTCAGCATACACAGCACCTGCTCTAACTCATTTAAGTTACCAGCTAAAATTACCTTCTTGACCTGATGATCTGAACCTTTCTGCTCACTGCTCCCACACTGAAGCAAGCTTTATGCTTGTGTCCTTGTTTTTAAGCTTCTCCCTTGCTCCCTTGCTTCCTTCATATCCAACTTGCCCTCTCATCCCTGACCTCTTGCCCTTCTTCATGGCCCCTGATGCTGCTCAGGCCCCTTTTTTCTTTTCTCCAGCAGTGACCCACAGCCCTTGCTTTAAGATGCTGTGTGTGCTCAGAATACAGCACAGCAGGGAAGGACAGGAGGGTTTGGGCATTGCTGCAGCTCTTCCCCATCCTGATCCGTGCCTGCCCTCTGCTTTCATGAGGAGGAGGACTGCAGTGCTTGCTCAAAGAGGAAGCAAAACACAACCAAACATTTTTCAGCAAAACTTGCAGGTGGAAACATGCCTTCAAAGCCTTACAGTCCACTTCCCAATGGCTTTTCTGTCCTTCTTTGTACATACCCGGCTTTGTTGCAATACATCTAAACCAATGTTACACTCCTCAGGGCAAGGGCTGTCTCTTTGTTGTGCAAAGCCTCCAGCAGCTTCCAACAATCGCTTGCTATTGCCTGATGTAGGGAGAAGGGTGAAGAGAGGCTCTGTGCTTGAAAGACAGATGCCATTACAATACAGTGGAACAGAGTCTGAAGCAAAGCTCCAGATCATGAAACTTAATGATTTCACTGTTGAATGCAAAATGATTATTGTTGTATTTTTAGCAAGACTTGTGCTAGCTGTGGGAAACAAGCCCACACTGACATGCGAGTGCAGCATGAATGCTGCTGTGCTGGCAGACCTGCAGCAGGCGCAGTGAGCAACCTGCAGCCCATCAATTCATCCATCCATCCATCCTTACAGCCCATCCATCTATCCTTCCCGCTGCTATCCAGTGCTCACAGCTCTGCTGCCTGCCCCAGTGCTGGAGTGAGAGGGGTATGGCTTGGAGACCGGTCAGTATCAACTGGAGCATCCCCGCTTGGGGTGTTTAGTGTGGGAAGGTTGACCTGAGTTGTTCAGAACAGGCAGGAAATGCAGAAAGGCTGTTTAGAAGTCTTTTCTTTGTGAGATTTATCTGCAGAGGGACATAAAGAGAAAGCCACACATATCAGAGTGTGGGGTCCCCACGCAGCAAGCCTGAATCACAGCCTCTGCATGCCGACCATGGCTTTGTGTGGGACTGTGGGGTGAAAGGATGAGTTTCACCCCTGCTTCAGCCCCGAGGGATTTAGTGAGCAGCAAACCCAGCCGAGAGTACAGTGGAGGGTGGGATTGTTCCAAGGGGAAGATTACAGGGCCAGGGCAGACCTGTTGTGTTTTGACAGCACCTGTAAGTAACTGTAAGGGATGTGAAGTCGCTTTGCTCGTCTCACAGCCGTGGTGCTCGCACTTGTGTTCCCTCATTGCTGCTTTGAACTTTGCTTCCTCTTTGATTATTCCCCTAATCAAAAGAAAATGACCTCGATTAAGGTATCTGGCACAGCAGCGTTGGTGTCATATGGAGACTGCTGTGTGCCTTTGGAAAAGCAGCAGTGCTGAGGCCTGATTCACATGGGACTGACAAGAGAAAGGGGTGGATGGAGCTTCCCGAGCTCAGCAAGAGCCCAGTTTGATTCATGCAAATCAGGGGGTTTGTGTAATGTGAGCTCCACCTGTTTGAGATAGGATGGGAGACTGACACAGACCTTTTCATGGCGCTTTGGAAATGGAAAGGGCGTCTCCATGGCGGAATGTTTACCCGGACGTGTTCATGCATGTTCGCATGGAGGAACACGCGTCTCCTACATGTGCTTACGGTGAGCCCCAGGAACCCGCATGAGTGGCGTCTCATGCAGAAACCGCTCTTGGCACACGAGGGCTGCTTGGTTGGCTGAGGGTCTGTGTTGTCTGTTCTTAGCCTCCAGCCTTCTGAGTTGCTGTCCTGAGCCAATTTTAATAAACACAATAGGTTCGTCTGTTGAGAATGTTAAGCTCTAGAAGCACTGGCTGTGGATTACAAGCAGAGAGATAGCTTTGGCAGAATGGAGGCAGAAAGCTTAGATTAAGTCCCGCTCAATGAAACAGCATTTAATAGTGGAAAAGTACTGATATCATGGAAGGTGAAAGAAGAGAGGTTGTAACTCCTGTTCTGTGTGCTTGATACAAACAGGTATCAGGAGATGCAGTCACTCTGCTGATGCATTTTGCACTAAACCTACTCTGTTTTTCCCCTTGGAAGCAAAGATGAGTCTCAAGTGCTCAGCTGGGTCAGGGCTCCATGAGTGAACAAGGCACTCTCCAGTAAGATACCAGTCTGGGGTACTGGTGGGGATCAATGGGGATGGGCTGTCACGGGGAGGTACCTTGGCCTCAGGTTTGTGTGGGTGCTGAAGGGGTGCAGTCCTGAATTGAAACTGAACGCAGTGGCTGGAGCACACGTCCCGCAGAGCCGTGCGGTGCAGAGAAGAGCCCCATAACCAGGGCTGGGTCTGCTCCGAACCCCGGCAAACCTCTGCTCTGCCTGATGGAGGCATTGCTGCACTGAGCTCCCTGAACACAGGGGAGGGATGGTAAATGAGCTGCGGACGGGGCCACTGGCAGCTCTCGGTAGGGCACTGTTAAACATGAAAAGCAAACCCAGATTGGTCAAAAGGGCCTGGAAGGAAGCAGGAGTTACAAATAGGGACTGAAAGCTAAAGAGAGAAAATCTTAATTAGATCTCCACAACCTGTAGAGGAACACATTTGGATTAAAATGAAATGGAGCTTTGTACTCTCTGGATTCAGTGCAAGAATGGAAGAATTATTCACATTTGCTATTTGTGAAGCTGGATTGCTTTTTCTGTGAACTTGTCTTTTTAACTTCTCACCTTGTCAGAAAGCTGTGAAAAGCTGCTGGGATGGTGTATTTGGGGTAGTTCTTATCGCAGCACACAGCAGAACCATTTCCATGGTTTCAGAACATGGGCAGAGTTCCCTATTTAATCTGATCCTCCCCACGTTAACTCCTTTCCTCTTGTGGCAAGCCGGTCTGTCCACCCTTCAGCCACCTGCCTCATTGTTCGCTACTGCTGATATTTTCTCTTTGTGAATATCTATCAATATTTAATAGGGTGGTGTCAGTGTTGCTGTAAGATGAGAGGAACTACCAGAAACCTTGAATTATGCATTGTGTGGCTGGGGGAAGCTGAGCAGTTTTCTTTTGGACCCAGAGCTCTTGGGAGTTGATCTGTAGGAGCCGCAGTGTGAAATCCCGGTCATGGAAGAGCCCCAGAAGAAACTCAGTGCTCGGCACGAGGGGAGGCCCCGCAAAGTGAGGTTCAAAATATCATCTGCCTACAGCGGCCGGGTGTTGAAACAGGTCTTTGAGGATGGGCAGGAGCTGGAGCTCCCGGCCAAGGAGCACTCCCGGCGCTTTGTGCGGCACTGCTTCGAGCCGGGGGACCGCTGGGCTGCCGAGCTGCCCGAGCGCAGGCTGCTGCCGCCCGCCAAGCTGAGCGCGCAGCGGGTCAGCATATTCAAAGAGGGGCAGGCACTGGGCCTGGGCAGTGCCTCGCCTCTGCTCCACCGCCCGCCCGCAGACAGCTCCTGCCAGGTAAGTGCTGCGGCCCCGCTGGGACCGGCGGCAGGGAGCCCCCCGGGGACAGCAGCCTCGGGCTGAGCATCGCTCAGAGAAAGCGCGCTTGGTCAGGCCGGGATTTAAAAGGGGTCTCTACCTCCTTACCCCACACACACTGTGCTCTGCTCACTGCACACGGCAGGAGCTGCGTGCTCGGCAGCAGCCAGCAGCAAGTGGACAGCATCTGCTGGGCTCCAGCTTTTCAGTGGGGCCATTTGCATCTTTCCATTTTGCAGACCAATACTTCCACATGTATCAGTATCTAGGGAACTAGATGATCTTAAGGTCCTTTCCAACCCCAACTATTTTATGATTCTATACGTAGTCATCCCGATGGATCTAACCCAGGCAAATATAAGGTGGATATTATCTTAATTAATTATATTTAAGACATTGAAGGTGCATGATTTCAGCTGGTGAAAAGGTTAGTGTTAACAGCATGTACCAATGAGACTGAGCCAGGCATCTGCATCCCCTGGTGGGTCAGAATTCCCCTTTGGCTACTTTGGAAATCCCAGCTTAGTTTCACTGAATGTTTTGTTAACATATAATTAATGCCATTGATACAGAAGTGTCTCTTTATTCCTACTAAAAAGCCAGTACATGTGTAATATATGCTAAATTGGATAATACACAGGGATTATGCTCATTTTCTTACATAGGCAAGAAACCCAGGTATTTGAGCTACATTTAATTGATATGCTGGACAGATGTTTTAACTGAAAACACCACAGCACCAAGACTCCTGCCAGCAGCCAGAGCACCAATGTGATCTTATCCACACATGAATTTGTTCTGCATTCCTGGGGATCGCTCGTCTCTCGTCCCTGGTTTCCATAACCATAAATACCTTGAGTAATCACAGTGCCCACTATCAGTGTTGTTTAGTGTCAACATACATTCGGTCTGTGGAGACACCAAGTCTGTGTAACAACAGTAAGGCTTTAAAGCCGCCTTTGAAGGGGCAGGATCTGGCCTTGCTGGCCCCATTCCCAATGTGCAATGGGTGCCAGTTTCCCAAAAGAGCCCCTGGCCCATGCGACCCTGGCAGGGTGTTTCCCTAAGAGAACATCTCCTGCATCGCTGCTTGACACAGATACTTAAAAAGAGGGAAATAGGAAGAGTGTGTAAAGCAATAGGCTGTGGGAGCTGCCACCTGATCCCCAGTGCAGAGGGGAGAGGGCCAGGTAGCAAAGTGCTGTGTTCAGAGGTGTGCTCACCCGTACCACGCTTTGCTTTCAAATCAACTAGAATACGAACCCAAGTGAGCCCAGAGGTGGTTGTTCAGGCTGGCTCCTCGGTGTCAGGAACACAGGTCAGCATTAGGTAATGAGGGGGGTTTATGAATCTGGCCCTTTTTCCAGCATTAATAAACTACACAGAGAAGCTTTACTTTAAATCTGAAAAACCCCATCACAGGCTGCAGAACAGGTCACTTTCATGGGGAATTTCTACTTCTGGCAACACTCATGAAAGCCCCCTCTGGCTCTCCCACCCTCCAACTACTCAACCTTCAAAGCAACATAGGTCAGTCCCCAGTGCAGGGGTTGCTTTTCCATAGGTGCCAACACCACTGCTCTTAGAATTGTGCCCTCATTTTCTCTTGCGTATGGGTTGGAATGAGAACTTACATCCTGAGAGCCTTCCCCACCCAAAATGGGACGTTCAAGTGAGGTTCTTAAGGCCTGACTGAAGTCCTGGTCTGATCTGTAGCCCATCTCTCTGGGCCCTGTCCTGGGTGGTGGGGAGGGGGGTCATGCCACAGTACCTGCCTAGCCCATGACCAGGCAGAGGGGATTGTCTGGAAGCCTCGGGGCCACCAGTGGTTGTAGAGTGTATTTGTACAGGTGAGACACTGATAAGATCCTTCTCCAGCCTTCCCCAGTTCTAGACTTTGGCAAGATCATCATCTACACAAACAACCTGAAAATCATCCGTGCACCAATGGACCAGAAAGAGCTCATGAGAAGGATCATCCAGACTGAGGGAATAAACGACTGGGCCTTCATATACCGGGAAAAGAAAGAAAGATTTGGTGGTGGACATAGAAAAGATGTGGAAAATACGGTTGCCTGCAACCAGTATGTGCCGGTAAGAGAATGGCAAGTGTTATTTTCCTCCTAAGGTTGTTGGGTTTTACAGTTGAGTATTTCCAGCCAAGGCCCATTTATTCCTGCATCTGACACTTAACTAAATTTGGATGAAAAGCATAGCTTTGTTCCTGTTTCCTCTTGGGAGATAAGTGACCAATGCTGCACTGTAGCATGTGCTCTGGGGGCCACTGTCCTGTTTCCAGATGCTCAAGTCTCCTACTTCATTCTTCCCCTGGAGGCCACTGACGTTGATGTAGCTTGGCTTAGGTCCATCCTTTGTCACCCTCTTCCACTGGAATAAGAGCAGGCCAGGGTTTCTCCAGCCTGACCAGGCTAAACACAGCTGCTCTGTGGCTGAGACTGCCAGAGGCTAACATTTTAATATCAACCGAAATAAGGTTGTGCCTTCCACTTGTTTCTCATGGGTTAGTCTTTGTTGGTCAGAATCCCAATTAGTGCCATCATAATTAGATCCCACAAAACATCGTGGTGTTGTGCAGGGCAAACATTAAATATTCCAGTTTCACAGATCTGAGACCGATCTGGTGCAGGTCACCCTGGTCCTCCCACACCCCTGAGCCTTGCCTGTGGCTTCATGCATAAAGACCCCACAACAGCCCTGAGGAACCAAGGAGCAACATTGGCCTTTGCCAGCTTTGAAGGAAACCTCGTGTTCAGAATAAGGGCTTTAATGTAAGAGCCAAGTTTCGTCTACTGAGGACCTATCTGAGCCACCAAAAATCACCTCTGGCATTCGAGAGAATACATGTGGAGAGGGACCTCTGTAAAGTAACTGATTGCCTTCCTCCATTCGCCCTCTCTGAGGTGCGTGCTTTGGAGAAGAGCAGCTCCTGTAGAGCGTTGTTCCAGAGAAACTTGTTAACCTTGGAAGAACTTACGTTCTCCTTGGTGTTTGGGAACAAAATGTAAAACTTGAAGGTACTAAACCGATGATTTCCCAAGAATAAATTTGGACTTACTCTACGTTAGTGTTATGAGCATTTTCATTTAAAGATGACCAAGCCACAGCAAGGTTATTCTTTTGAGAACTGAATTAATTTGGATGATCAAATTCATAAGCAGGCACCAATATGAAACGTATCAGGCACCAATTCCCAGTGTCTCAGTTAAACCCTTGTTCTATAGTGCCATGTAAAGTAGAATGGCTGCTCAGGAACAACACAGGACTCTGAACAGAGTGAACCTGCGCTGTGCTGTACTCTTCCTGATGCAGACATTTGATATCTCCGGGCTCTTTGGGAGCACTGGATTTTGAGCTGGGATCTGAAAGAAGCCGTCTGGCACCCTGGAGGGAGGTGCAGGCACAAAGGACAGCTTGAAAGCAGCTGGGCCTGTTGGTGGTCAGGGATGTGGGGGGAGAGGGCAAGGAGAAATGCTCAGAAAATGGAGCTCCAAACTGAGGATGCGGAGCCTGGAGGAGGGATATGTTAAGTGACGGGAAGCCGGGTGCTGTGCAGAGCCTGGCAGGAGGAGAAACGTGAGTTTGAACGTATTCTTGTAAGCCCTGTCACATTAACTTCTCATCTTCTAGAAGCATCCGCAAATTGTCCCCTTTTACTTGAAGATCTTGCTGTTGAGAACTGAGTGTTATTGACAGAGCGGCATGTCAGGAGCAACAACTACTTACAAGACCACAAGACAGCAATTCTCTTTCAAGCATGTTACTGACTTTGGCATCTGATACCCAAGTAACAGATCTTTCTTGTGTTCTGTCTCTTTCAGGAAGGAGATGACAAACATGGCTGCTCCCAGTGTAAGGGATCGGGCTCTGCCCCTTGCTCCCTGTGCCATGGAAGCAAGTTTTCAATGCTGGCAAACAGGTTCAGAGAGTCCTACCGGGCCTTGCGCTGCCCGGCATGCAAGGAAAGCGGCGTGCAGCCCTGTCACATCTGTGCTGCCTGACCAGCACCGCTGCTGTGACCTGCTGTGGAGCCTGAGCTGTTCCACCCTGTAATGCAGGGTTTAGGAGGTGGGAAAGGCACATTGCACACATCTCACTGTGGATGTGAGTCCTGCACCTCTGTTACCGACTGTCCCTCCTGCCTACTTCTGCCTGCCCTCTGAATCAGCCCAGACCCCAGGGGCTGCAGGGTGGATGTACACCAGGTCAGGTCCCGACCCATCAGTAGCATCACTGAATGCAGCAGGGAGTAGGTGCTGCTTGCGCAGGGTACGTGTCAGGGAGTGAAGTGTGTCTGTAGTACAGCAGCACGGTGCCTCCCCCGGGTTTAACTTGCTGAATGATTAAGAATTACTCTGGCTTTTGCAGTTAACTCTGTCCTTGCTCTGAATTGTCACAAGTTCTTCCTGAAGACTTTTTTTCCTACATATGCTTTAGTGGGAACAGTGGTACTTTTGGGGTCTGATTTGTGGGAAGGAATGGAAAACCCTTCCCAAACCTGGAGCTATAAAAATGTACCATACTTTATTAGTACAAAATAGAGTTATTAAGTTTTTAGCCTACTTATGCGGAAGTGCTGAACCAGAATTCCCCTGCACGATGCTCAGCACTTTTCAGGATCAGGCTGATGGTGAGCAGCACTTCTGTTGCTTAATATTAATCCCATGTTGTAATCTGCAGAAGCTAAACTCTAATTAGGTGAAGTGAAGCAATGATGTGGGGTACTCTGCAGGCTGCCACTGGTGGCACAGAGCGCAGGGGCTTCACCAGGCTGAGGCAAACAGAGGAAACGGTAGTTTTTCCCCAAAGCATTGACTTATTACATTATGTATTCACAAGTAATGTTAATGCAGCCTTAACTTGTGTACTACCTCTGAGACTGATGAGTTAAGAGCCTGCTCACATGTACTTTGTGCTGAGGTTGCAAGCCTAGACAGGGAAATTTATGGTCAAGTTTCTATTTTCCTATGGTAGGTTATAAGATTTCTCTGCGATGCTTCAGTGATTAGGAATTATGCTGGTTTAGCTCCTGGACTTCCACATGTCTCCTCCTGCAGCTGTTCAGTGAGTACCAAGGGTTTAATTTCCAGAAAAGTGCATGAATCTACAGCAGGTACTTGATTGGCTTCATTTATCAAAGCAGGATCTGCAACGCAAACACATGCGGTCCTTGGGGTATTCACGGAGGGCAGAGGAGACCTGACAAATCGTTGTCAAATGGATCCCCTCCCTCTGATTTGACCTGTTTGATCTCAGTTTACCGGGCCTACTGCTAGCAGGGTACGAGAAAAGCAACCAGGTGAAATCGTCGCCCGTCAGTTTTACTGTTTACAGTGACCCAGATGCAAATACGCATTTACAAAATCAGTATTTATTGTTCTTCGGTAATCACGATGTTTCTCAACCGCTGTTAACTCCTCCTGGCTGTGTCAGCTATTCCCATTCATCCCCACACGTCACCGAGGCGATGCTCTCAGCCGAGCTTTATCCATCCCGGATCCCGCAGTGCACCGGGGATCGCAAGGCTTGTCCGTGCTCAGCACAGGGGCCGGGCTGCAGCGGCACGGTCAGAGCAGCGCTCCCAGCACGTCCAGCGCAAGCGGTTTAACGCCTGACTCCGTTTACCCAATAAAGGCTCTTATTTCACAGGAAAAGGAGCTCTGAGCGCCGGGGGGGGGGTTCGATGTTGAGCCAATGGGTGGGAGCGTTGCTGGGTTCAGCCAGCGGTGCGCACCGCGGGGAGAGGAACCAGCCCCGTGCCGCGGCTCCCCGCGGCCGCGCACAAGATGATGGCAGCGGAGCGGGAAGGGCAGCGCGGGTACCGGCACCCGCTCCGGAGCGGGTGCCGGTACCCGCGCTGCCCTCCCCGCTCCGCAGGCGTTGGGCGGCTGCCTCCGAAGGAGCCCGGGGCCGTCCCCGCCGGGCGGGAGCGCCTTGCGGCAGCGTTACCGGTGACTCTGCCCCGGCTCCGGTCCTGCAGCGCCGGGAGGGGAAAGCGGAGCGGGCCGCGGGCGCTGCCGAGCTCTTCTGCGGATCCCGCTCTGGGGCCGTGCGGGTGCCGGGCCCTTCTTGCAGCTCAGAGCTTGGGCTCCCGTTGGTCAGAGCTTTTGCTTAACGCTCGGGTAAACGAATGGCTTCTGTTTTCCTGCTCTTGCAGAGTGCGGACCCTTGTGTCGCTGCTCGGTGCAGTGCGGCTTTTGGCGTGGTAGCGCAGCAGTTGTTAGACTCTAAATTGAAAACGCTTTGTAGTGGCAGTGGACTGTGTTAATGGCAGGTAAACAGCTTTTCCGTGTGGCATCTGCTGCTGGCAAAACAGTATCCTGCTGAATTCTGAGCACAGCTGTCTTTCAGACCAGAGCTCCGAATTGCATCAACACTGTCCTTTCTGCTGGTGCTTCCCTTTGAACAGCAGCACACAAATAGGGATGAATTCTAATCTTTATTAAAGCTGGTGCTGGGCTTTTGCCCTCTAGCTGCGACCGATGTTTGTGAATACCAAGGTGAAGAGCAGCATGGGCTCCACTGTATTTGTTTTGGCCACGTGTGTTTAAACAGTAAGGATAGAAGAGAGCAGCTGCATAGAGCAGGGCATTTCCCTGGTATGAGTCCTGGGCTTGTGAGTGTTCTCCGCAGGACAAGATGTTTAAACCAGCGTTGACTTTGAGCCAGTTTAGCCTTGATACACCCAGCTTGAAAGACAAGGGAGGATTTTTGCCTCAGCCACTGCCAGTTATCAGCCTGCTGTTAGCAGAGGTGTGGCTTTGACAGACGCAGTGCCCAGAGGACCCCGGAGCAAGGTGAGCAGCCAGCTCTGCCAGCCGAGTGCTGGGTGACTGCTGCAGTGCAGAGCTCCAATTCACGGGCAGTGCTGTGGTGACCTGTGGTGTGCAGCTCCTAGTGATGCTGGCCAGGTGCTGGGAGGTAGAGTGTTACTGATAAGTAACCTTTTATTAGGAATGGTCAAGTCCTAAACCTGGCTTGGTTTTATGGGTTAGGACAGGAGTGGAAGATGGTATGTTGTACTTCTACCAAGAAATAACAAGTTTTTCCTGTTTGCTGGAAGCCTGTCAAGACAGCACTGTGCTTGCTGGAGTCACCAGGCTCCTGCATGCGATCTCAGTGGGTCAGCTCCTGGTCCTCAGTGTCCATCATGTGGGGGGATGACTGATGAGGTACCCGAATCGCTACAAGATGTGCTGGTGTGGGTTTGTTTTAATTGGCTGCTTAGTTTTCTTCTGGTGGTTGATGGCTCAGAACAGAACAGAATTGGATCCTTGCAGTGGTGTCCTGCCTTGTGATGGAACCCAAACTGTCAGGCCTGTGAAATTCGCTTCCGAAGGAACAACCCCAAATATCCTCACAAGCTGAAGTGCCAGAACTTTGAACAGTAAATGCAGGCAAAGATGCTGATTCTGGAGACTTTCTGGTTCTCTTCTGTTTTTGTCAGCCATCTACAGCTACTTTTTTCCTCTTTTGCCTTAGAACAGGACTGTGCAAAGGCCCTTTTCAGTTTTATGAAAGAAAAGAAAGGGAAAAAAGCAAACTCTTCCCTGTGTCCCTGCGGCGGGAATCCCGAGCTGTGCCTGGCAGGATCGGGCAGCCAGCCCTGCTGACCGCGTGGCTTAGACTGCCACACGATGGCAAACCCGCGGATGTGCGCTGGAAGACTCGTTTGAAAGCTCTGGGGAGACTCCGCAAAGGAAGCAGGGCACCTTGGGCTGATTTCCTTGAGTGCTAGAGGTGAGATGAGGAGTGGAGTCAGTGCTTTTGATCGTGAAAGATCTGAACCAGGGAACAAATGCAAATGGAACTTGTATTCTGTAGTATATACGAGTCCATATGACTTGAGAAGGGCAATTGGAGGTGAACAGTGAAGCTAATTCCGATAGCCAGCGGCACAGAGCAGAGAGGTTAAAATAATCCTCATTTGTATGTGGCAGCAAAGTGCATTGCATGCTTTTAACCAGGAATTTGATATGATTGAAGAAATAATTGCCCTAGTTACTCATAAATGCCACAGTTAAAGTTGACTTCAGGGCTCCTGCTCTTCTTTCTGCTGCCACTTTGCAGGTTGAGCCTTTGAATGTTGTTATGTTGCAAAACAGGATGGGAAGGTGACACCAGACCAAAGCAGTTGGGGTGCTTCAAGGGCATGTTTGTGCCAGGACATCTCCATGTATTGCCTCCACTGGGCATTTTGCATGTGGGCTGCAATTTATGATCTCTGAGGGTGGAGCATGGAAGTCACTCGGAATGTGGGAAGGGTTGGTGTGGGCTTTCTGTATATTGTTTTGGACCCCTCTCCCCTGGTGCATGTCTCAGGTTTGGTTTAAAGCATCCTTGCGCTGCCGCAGAATTACACCCAGCTTCTACGGAAACAGAGATGTGTGCCCTGCTTTTGTTACATGGAATGGGTATGAGCTGGGTGGTACCCTGATGGACAGCCTGCCCCTCAGGTGCTGGGGTGTGTATCTTTGTGTGTCAGTTCGGAAATACACTGGAAAACATCCCGCATTTGCCATGTGTTTCTGGTGAACACAGCTCCTCATGGTGGCTGTGGAGCACATGCGCTGGCACAGTACTGTCCCCAGGCTTAGTGCAGGTGTGGCTTCAAAGTGAGCCCGTGAACTGTGTGTCAAATGCATGGTTCGGGTGTGACAAACTGGTTTGTGTCTGAAATCAGTGTGTCTGCATGGGAAAGGGTTTGCATTCATCGCTCTTCAGTGCAGGAGTGATCTGTGCAGGGGCAGATTCATTTGTTTCTGTTTATTCACAACTGCCACTCTTTCGAACCAGGGACCAAGTGGAGGGCTCTGGAAAGGTCCCACTGATGCTGCAGCATCACTGCTTCATTTCCTTGCAGTCAAACCCAAACAAAGGGGCTATATTTATGAATAGAAATATTGTTATTTTTGCAAACCTTTGAGGCTGTCATTTTGATTTATGTTGGCTCCGTTTGATCTTGCATGTAAAACCAGCCCTTCATTGCTTTGGAATAATTCATTTTTATACAAATCATTATCTGTAACCTGCAGTGATTTCTCTGTGCTGCTGCTGAACGCTGTGCTGCTTTTAGAGGCCTGCTGTTTCCCTCAAATAACTTCTAAGAAACATTACCGTGGTTAGAAACCACTGCTTTTGATAAATGATCGTACACTTTCCGGTTAGGAAAGGTATGTGGGGGTCTTAATTCCCTGGATTCAGAATAATAAGTAATGAAATCAGTTCTGCTCGCTGTTGTTTGTAGAAAACAATCAATACACTTGCAGGAGACCGAATGGGAGCACAGGAGTTCTTTTATCTCATTTTAATTGTTTTTTGCAAATGGAGAATGGAGTGCTTCAGTTCTATCAGGAGTAAAAGGAGTGGGGACTGTGTAACCACCTGGGTACCCCCGTGGCAAGGGGGTCTGGGTGCCTCTAAACTGCTGTTTGCTTGTACCTGTGCAAGGGGCTCTGGCATCTTCAGGGCACACTCATGATTGGCAGCTGGGGCAGAAAACAGTCATTTGAAGTGAAGGATAGCTCAAAGGCCAAGTCAGCTTCGTGCCTGCCGCTGTCACCGGTTTGTCTGGAGTCCTCTTCGCCTGATGGAGGAGAGATGCCTTTAAAATAAGCAGATCCGGAGAGAAACCTCCTGCGGGAGCTGGTCGGGACTGTCTAACCGTTCAAGACAAGCACGCACACTCTGAGAGCGCCTTCCTTCCGCACGGCTCCAGCGCCTGGGGCATCCAGGGCAGTTCCGACCGCGCCGCAGCCGGGCCGGGTGAGGCCGGCGCCAGTGCAGGGGCAGCGCAGCCCCGCGGGGCCGCAGCCGGGCCGGGCCCGATCGCGGCTCTGCCCACGAGGTGGCGTCGCTCCCCCGCCCGCCCGCGGAGCGCCCGGGTGCCAGAGGTGCGCGCTGCCTGCGCTGCGCCTCCGGGCCGGTGTGCAGGGCACGGGAGCGGTGCCCCGAGGGTCCGGGCTGCAGCCTGACCGCCCCCGGCTCCGCGGCTTCTCTCCGGGCGCAGCGGCGCCCGCTGCAGCGTGGGAACGGCGCACGGTGGGAGCTGCGGCGGTCGGGCACGGCCGCGGTCAGCGGCGGGATGCAGCCATCGCTCCTGGGGCGGTTCCAGACTGGAAGCCCTGTGCCCAGGGCAAGGAGCGGGGGATGAGGGTGCTGGAGCCAGTGCCCCGTGTGCGCCCGCCCCGCGGGACAGGGCATTTTCCGTGTGTGCACCGGTGAGGGGACCGCAGGGCTGAAGCCCTTGGGACGGGGACGGGATTCTGTGTCCCTGGTGCTGCGGAGGAGGGTTCTGGGGCTGAGTTACTGCGAGCTGAAGGACCAGCCAGGCTGAGATCTCTTTGTTCTCTGCTGCTGTTAGCTTTGGTATCCCCCAGGGAGCAGAAACCTTGCAGGGAGGCTGTGTCAGGCTGGAAACGCTGTTTTTGTGATGTTAGACTCTCATGGCCGTTACATCTGCTTGACTTGTAATGTTATTTCTTTTGCTGTGCTGTGTAGGAAATTGAGTCTATTTCTGTTTAAATACTGGGGTAATAGAGCCTACTATTTAGTGAAAGATTTATGTAAATGGCTCTTTGTTTCACACGATTGGGCCTTAGAGAGTGTAAGTTACATCGATAATGTAATTATGCCACTACTGCCATTTCAAAGCAGCGCACTGTGGAGAAGCCTCCAATTTCTGTGTAGAATAGGACTTGAAAACCTTGTGCTTTTAAAATCAGCTTGTATTCTGCAGCCAGAAAGAATAGCAGAGCTGGATTATAGATCAGCCTGTTCTGAGCCTTAAAATGCAATTTCCTTACCTTCCCTAAAAATTCATGTACTATTTATCATCAGCCTGGTGGTCGTCATTATGTCTTCAGTCTGGCATTTGTATTGGCATGGAGGTTACAGTAACTTTGGAGATAATTTGAGTTCAATGAATTACCTTGTGCGTTACAATTGGCAGTTCATTATGCAGGGTTTCCCCTTTGTTTCCTAATCCTACTAAGCTAATCTTCCCAAATTCTTCCTTTCTGCTAGCTTGCATGGAGAATGCAAAGTGTTAATGTCTGGAGCTGATACCTGTTGAGAGAAGCTATGAAAATGCTTCCGACTTGGCAAGTGACAGCGATTCTCTTTCACCCACGTGAGCAGTGGTAGTCCTTATCCTATGCATTTTTATCCCAGTCCCATGAGAAACACGTCATGGCTATGGAAGCAATGGAAGAGAAAACAGGTAAAACAGGTAACTGCCTGTTTTGTCTTGCAGAGATGAGTAAAACATTTCATAACATTTAAAATTAGCTATGTAATAGTTGTATCTCAGTAGAATCTGGGCACTGCAGACATGCCTGGGATTCCTGCCTGCTGGACTTTGTATAGGCAATACCTAGGAAATCTACTTTAAGTATTTTAACCGCATTAAGCATTTGAGTTTTCAGCTTATTCCGAGGCTGTTAGATGTGTTGCTCCTGGTTTCTCTGTAGTACATTATTTTGTTGTACAGTTCTTGCTGTTTCTATGATCGTTTCCATCCGCAGTGCTCTCTGGATCAGATGTAAGGCCCCTGGAAGGAAGCACAGTGAGCTGTGTGGATCGAGCCTCGGGCACTCCACAGGCATTGCACTACTTGGCTTTCATGGTTCCTGCCTTTGGAGGGATTGCTTGCTGTTTCACTTCCAGATGAGGAGGTAGTTTTGTAGTTCCAGGAGTGAGAGACTTGCAGGGTGGCCTGGCAGGATGCTGACAGTCAGAAAGTGGTCACGGATCCTCAGGCTCTTGCTTTATCAATCAGGATTCCCGAAGTACCAGTCATAATGATGATGGATCTGCTCGGGTCAGATCAGGTCTGCTGTCACCACATGGGGTTTTGTTTTGCAGTGCTGGGCTTGCAGGAAGTGATTGCAATTAGACACTTACAGTAACGTGCCTGTGCAGAGGATGTATTAAAGAGCTATGCCACCATGTGGGAATTGGGTACCATAGGATTTGTGTTGGAATAACCACCTTTCTTCCTAACATGGGAACTGTCATCAAATACTCATTTGGGATGAAATAAAAACTTAGAGGCTTTAAATGCTTAGACCCAAACGCTTTCATCCCTAAAGTTTTAGTCCATAAACTCTATATCATACTTTTAAAGAGGTCTTCTGTCTTGCAGCTGAGGTTTAATGGTAGCTCTTAATTCCACACTTATGCTTTCTTTAGTTGTTACTGAGGGTGCCCTGAGATCCAAGGAAGCATTAGTGCTGCTGCTGCTGTTTTCTTCAAGTGCAATAAGCCACTCTTCCCAGAGAGTGCTTTTCTGCTCTCTTTCCTGGAGATGCTTCGTATTATTAATGTGATGTGTCTGTCACAGTTCTCAAACCCAAACCTCCTGAAGTTTCACTTCAGAGATCCCACCACTGTTCGAGAAGGTGCTCTTTTATCCCGGAGAAGTCTTTAACCCGGGCTGCCTGCCAGTTGGCTTTGTGTTCGGTAGCGTCCTGTTCTTGATCTGGGTCATTAAATATTAAAAGGCAAAGTGGTTCTAAAAGACGACCTTTTTTTTTCCCAGAGATACTCAATAACTGTAATTTGTTTCCTAATAGATAGTTTTGTCCTTGTTACTGGGCCCAGCTCCATGCAAAAATAAACGTGTGATGAGCCAGGACTGTTCTGTAAAGCCCGTACGCAGAGTGTTTGCCCAGAGGATGAGCCTGAGAATATAGATTGGGGTGAGGACAGAAGGAAACTGAAGCTGCAGCCTGTGGGCTGGCCTGGGAGCTCGATTCCTCAAGCTTTCTTTCCTCCCGCCATGCTGCACCCATGGCACCCATGCTGCAGGAGGGAGCCCTGCACTCACATGTCGCCTGGCTCCGGCTCTGGCACTGCCTGTGGTGCTCTGCCACCCAGAGCACTGCTGCAACAGCCAGTGAGGTGTTTGTACCACAGGCTGGAGAAGGGGCTCTTGCGTCCAGTGATGGGTACAGATGCCCTCCTGAGGCAGAGTGCACGGTGCCCATAGCAGTCTTACCTTCCTTGGGCAGGCAAAGCAGCAGCAGAACTGGGTTATGTTTTAAACCCCCCAAAAGAAAACCTCCCCCAGTGCTCTGTTAAGGTGCCACCATTTCTGCTTGCGCCCTTGCTCTGAAGCCTTACCACCACTTTGGTTTCATGTCAGAAATGGCAATACTTGCTGCTGTAACTCTTCCTTCTGGTTTGCTTTGATCATCAGATTTGTCTGCAGGGGTTATTTACTGGAGGAGAATCGCAACGTGCCAGAATGTGATTCCCGAAGGTTTTAAGAAGGTAACTGCTCAGAGCGGTTTACAGCAGCTGTGAAACCCCAGCGCCTCACTGCCATGGGTCTCCTTTGCGAGCACCACGTTTCCTAAAGACTTCCGTTAACATTTGTAAAAGTGACTTTTAAAGAGAAGCCAAGAGAAAAAAGTTCTCGAGGCCCTGATTTTATACTTGAATGGCCGAGACTGTAGCCTGGAGCACGCTGGGATGTAACTGGTGGTGGCTGCGCACAGTGATGGGCTTTTAACTTTTGGACCTGGAGAAACTAAAGCTGTTTTGAAGTGTTACCTGGGCCACAGTGGGAGTGCAGCCGTTGCCCACCCAGGGCAGCAACCTTCTTGCCGCCGAGGCTCATGGGCTTTGTGTGGTGGGTGGTATTTCTGTGAAAGCCCAGGCTTGTGGGTCTCAGCAGCCGCTGAAAACACTGGGAATTGGTTCCAGCAGCAGGGAGAGCAGGGGGAGAAGATGTCTCCTGATGTGGAGACATGTGCATGATGCATGAGCAGTGTCAGTGGCTGGAGGTGGGAATGGAAAGGGTCTCCCCTACAATAGCTCCCTCTTTTGAAGAGCCTTGCATTGGATGTAACTTTTAATTTAGCTTTGAAAGCCGCGCAGGCTCTGGGTCCTCTCCCTGACACTATCTGAACAAGAGCGTTGCTGGACTTTTTATATGGAAGACAGTTTAATTAAACTCCTATCATGAAGACAATTAGAGCAAATTTGCTGTACTTAACTGGCCAATAATTTAGTAGTTGGCTGTCATTAATAGACTCCTCTCTGTGACTGTTGTAGTGGTGCTTCATCGCCAGCTGCATGCTACAGAAATCAATCAGAGATCAATGCTTTCCTTGAGCCTCCCTTTTTTTTGTCCCCTACAATGGTGAATCTGCAAAATGAAGAACCCCCCAGCTGGGGCCAGTGGTGGGTGTTTGAGATCCATCCTGTGGCTGGGAGAACTGCTCATGCTCTCCAGCGCCTGCACCTGATCTCCACATGTCCGTGTTCTTACCCAGTTACATTGGCAGATAACAAATGGTTGTGGCCTCCTGAGGGTGCCGATGCTGCCAGGTCATTTTTTAGTCATCTAATGGAAAGATTCGTTTTTCAGATCAACTTGGATGTCCACAATTCAGATCATGTCTTGTGCCAGTTTCAGTTATTCATGAGTGGTGAATACAGGTGAAGTTGGTTTGGGTTCTCAGTGGCATTAGCAGTGCCCTGTCTCTTCTCCCCCTGCACTGCCTGGGCAGCCCTACAGTCCCTTTGGACACTCTTCTCTCCACTGGCACAGGGCCGGCAGCCCCTGCTTCAGGCACTCATTTGGGAAGCTGTGACCAGGAGCTGCAGGAGGAGGCGTGTTCTGAGCAGCACTGTGGTTTATTCATTTGCTTATTCTTGATGCCTTTGTGTTGTGGTTTTAAAAGAACAAAGCAGCCAGCAGCAGACAGCTCTGCCACTGTGAGCAGTGACCGTGAGAGGGAAGCGCATCCTGCGGCTCATGACAGTGCAGAGCTAGCAGATAGAGCAAACCAGCTCACAGTATCTCTACAAAGCTGCATTAGAAGTCCCTTAGTGACTCTGGCTGTGCCTGCAGAGCTGGGAAAAGGAAATGCAAGTACATCAGGTCCAGTATAACCACACAGTCTTGCCTGATTTCTCCCCTTGCCTCCAAACCTGCCTCCACAGGGCAGCAGCTCTAGCAATGTGTTTCACGTCTTCTAAGCTGTTAGATGAGTTCCTGCTGTGGCTTGGCCATGGGGTAATCTGAGGCATGTTGTACCCAAATGCAATAAATGGCAGTACAAAGGTGGTATTTAAAGTTTTCAAACATACGTTGGATGAAGGACAATGCTTCCAGGCTTCCATTTCCTTCTTACCTTCCAGTGCCTGGTTTGCATCCTTCCTAATGGCCTGACCAGCAAGGCACTGCTTTTCTTGCACCTGGAATAATTGGTTGGAATATGGAAGGATGTTACTTATTCCTGCTGTATCTCCTCAACACTGACAGCAATGCATTTCTCCATCCATCCCTTGGGAGAGGCTCAGAGGAGGTAAGGGGGTAGGGAAACCATGGGAAGCAGCAATGTGAGGGGGCAGAGGAAACAGGGTAGGGGATGAGCTACATGAAGGGCAGGAGAAAATACTCTATGTTTATGAAATTTGGTGAATGACAACAAAAAGGCTCATGTATCCACACAGGCAATATTAAATATCTTTTATAGAATGAGGGAGAAAAGTGACTATTCATGAAACCATTCACGGACACCAGAGGCACTGATCTTTTTAATCATTATTTTTGTAACTGAGGGATGAGCCTGTTCTGTGGGTAGGGTGTCTTTAATGCCTAACAGAACAACAGTGACACTTTATGGCTTTTCATATTTGCCATCTTTATCTTACTTTATTCCAACTCCGCACAAAAATAGTGGAGATAAAGTTCTCCTGCTCTTTTGTTTGTAGCAGTCAGTGCGTTTGGATGGAGATTGCAGCATTTATGACTATCTTTTACTTACCTGTTCAGAAAAGCTATTACTGAATGATATGCACCCACGTTATTGCCCACAGCACTTCCCTCTGGAATTACTCAGCAGTCGAGCAGATGTGTGGGTAAATTCCAGCTCCCAGCACAGCCTGGGCTGGGCCTGCTGGTGAGAGCCTAGCTTCCTTTGGAGAGGGGCCAGAATGCTCCATAGCCTTCCAGCAAAGCCTCAGGGATGTTTGTTCCTGGAGCAGTGCCTTCACTTTTGTAAAGTGAAGCTGTTGTATGGCTGGTCCATCAGAGAAGGTTTTCAGCTGCAGGTACAGAGGGGCAGAGTGGAATGGGAAGGCGATGTTTGCTCTGCGTTTCAAGTGCATCATTGCACTCTAACAGTGTAAATTTAGCTCCTTCAAGCCTGATCTCCTGGGGCTGAGATTTATGTGTTTGAACTTTGGTTGAAGGGAATATATTGATTAGGCTTTGATTTAGTTGTTTCTTGCTGAAGAGATACTGGGCACTGGCTCATACCTGCCCTTTTGTGTTTTCTTCATTTAATGGAGCCCTCTCTCACTCCCCTTCTCCTCGACACCATTTTGTCTAAAAGTCTGCAGTGCTATGAGGAAAAGGAAAGAAAAAGCAGTTGTCACGCTGTGAGCATAATCGATGAATAAGTAACACATTCCCTCGGCAAACCTCGAGTCTTCCCTTGTGTCAATTAGTGCCTCGGTCTGTAAACAGTGGCATGTCCAATTCAGGCTGATGAACTGAGGTTTGTTGCCTTCTCTGCAGAGTAGGCTTGGAAGAGGAGCTGCTTTCCACAGCTGTAACAAGTCTTGTCCTTTCTGCATTTCTGTGGAGATGTGGACAGCAGCTGGAAGCACAGCATCCCTCTGCAGGTAGGAAAAGGTGTTCAGAGTCTGGGAGACCACTGCATGTGTGCTCCTTGTGGTCCTACAGATAAATGTGGAGGTTTGTCCATTAGAAACAGTGTGCAACTTTTGAGGAGTTATCAAGGAAAACCAGTGACCTACAGCAGCATTAGGCCCAACTGCTCCAGAGCTGCTCAGCAGTGTGCTGGTGAAGATGACTTCTGCACCCTGTGTTTCATCCTCTCCTCATGAGTGTGATAGTCCAGATAATAAGATGTTGGTTCTAAGGGCTTTTCCTGGGCAGTAGTATCGTCAGGGTTTATCTGTGAGGGAAGATCTGGTCAACTCTTAAATTAGCTTCAGAACAAGAGCAAACAGCTATTGATTACCTCCTAATAAATTTCTTCTAAACCCTATTTTCTTTGCTTCTGCAGGAGAAAATGTAGCTGTGAAGAGTTTCCTTGGAGCTGCGGATTGTTATTGCCATTGGAATTCTATGGCTGTTGTCTACACTTAACTGGTACCATTTTATTGAGAGAAGAGAGTTTAACATGCACAGCTGGGAGGAAAGAAGACCACAGACTGCAAACCTTTCACAAAGGATTCAGGAATTGTATTGCTTGAAGGAATGCTGATCATGAGCATCACGGAGGAACAAGTGTAGGCTTGGGAACAGCATCTCCCTGTGAACTGCTGCCGCGATCCCCAGGGACTCAGAACTGGGTGAGGGAACCTAGAGCAGCAAACAAGAAATAGCCCTCATTGCTCTGAAGTCCCTCTTACCTGTCAGCCCCGAGGAGGTGCCAGCACCCCTGGCACTGTCCATGTCATCATCCTATGGGGCAGAGGCTTTGTCCTGCAGAACTGAGGCTCAGCTGCAGCAGTGGGGCAGGGTCACTGGTCCCGTGAGCCCCCTTTCCTTCAGCTCTCCTGGCTCTGTCCAGACCTCTGGTTGCTGAACCCCTGCCTGCAGGGTTATTTTCAACTGTAAGGACATGCCTCAGTACAAGCCTTGCATATATTTGAGGTCTTTCAGAAAGCATTTCTCTCATGTTGCTTCTGAGCAGCAGCAGAAGAAACCTGGAGGGGAACTGATGGAGTGCAAGTGAAGATCCTGACAGAGCGTGCCCATCTCCTGCTTCTCCTCCTCTTGCTTCACTCTCAGCATCAGGACAGTTTCATTTTAAACTTTTCATTTAAAATTCAGATGAGCACAAGCTGTGTCTGACACCCATCCCTGGCTCTGGGTGATACCACACTTGACAAGTAGCCCCATTACACTCCGTGTCTGTTCTTTGTGCAGATTTGCCGTGGGAAGTGCCATCCTGTGATGGAAGGGCCGCCCCATGGTCCTCAGGAAATGACCCTGTTTTGTATTGGCACAGTAGAACAGAACACTTCCCTTCATCTTTCCTGTTTCAGTTGTTAACTGATTCCTGTGAGTTTGGACTGAATGCTGAGCAGTCGATATTTATGAAACGTAATGGCCAAGACTAAACACATTCATTAGCATGTTTATTTTTATTGAGTGGCTGCTTTGTGGGCCTGAGGAAATGATCGCACTGCATCTGTTTGAACTGCTGTGCACAGATTTAGGACCAGCACTTTCATTCTCGCATCACTGTGGATTGGAATTGGGGTAGAAAGGATTTGCATCCTCCTCACCCCCAGGGCAGAAGCAGTCTGTGAGGAGTGGAAGTCAGGGCTCAGGGGAGGTCTGAGGAGCTCTTGTCACAGGGTGATGGGGACAAAGGGACGTGATGGGCGCATTCCCCAGTGAGCGGTGTCATGGTACTGAGCACACGGTCAAACCCAGTGGGCAGTTACCTTCACCCCTCTGATTTCATTCAGAAAGAGCCCTGTGTGTCTGCTTCTCCCTGACGTGTGTTTTCATGCTGAGCTGGAGGCAAGCATTTACAGATGCAGAAAGTAAACTGAGCATCCCGATGTCTCCTCTCAGGCCATTGGTAGGATGCTGTGTCCCATTGCACTGACCTCCAGGCATGAGCAGAGTCCCTTTAACAGCTCCATGCTGGGGAAGCGGCCGTGCTGCATCTGTGGAAGAGCTCAGTGCTGTGTGCTGGTGGCATCGAGCACGTTTGTCCATGTGCAAAGTGACATTTCTTGATAGAGGGGACTTTGGTTCCCTCCCCCGATAGAAAAATAAGATTCCTGAGCAAAACCCTCACAGTATTTGGCCAAAAAGCACAGATATCGTGTGGTGGGTGTAGAGCGAGAACTGTGAGACTTGTCACAGGGACGCTTTACACTGTGATGCTTGCTCCCCTCCTGACAGCTCGGAATACAAGGATTAATGATGTTCAGGATAGTTTTGCTGTGATCTAACCCATCATTTTGAACTCTTCAGTCTGGTTCTCAGGCCCACCTTGGTTTTTGCTGTGTTTATTTCTGGTTTGGTGAATTCTGTTTCATGTTTGTCTCGCTGATGGCACAAACATTGCCAGGAGAGGGGCGAGATTTAGAGCACTTATCTGCACTTACCTGCTTTAATAATAATCAGTTGCCTTGCTTGGAGCGGTAACAAGGCCTTGGGGAGAAGCATGTTTGTAGTTACCTTTGCACTGAAAGATGCTTGCTCCAGGGAAGGAGCTTAGGGAACAACTTGTGTCCTCCAATTTGTGACATGTGGGACCCACCTGGGACACTGGTGCAGGCATGGCAGAGCCCAGGCCATGATTTGCACTGCATGGTCCTTTGGTCCCTTTCCTTAGGGGCAGATCCTGCTGCAGCCCCAGCTCTGGGCTGGTACAAGGGATGTTTCCCCAGGGAAAGTCTTGGTTCCAGTGGAAGATCGAGCCCTGCCCTGCTGAAGAGCAGTGCCCTAAAGCATGGGAAGGTGGCAGGTCATGAAAGGGTTTTTAGGGAATCCTGCTTAGGAAGGAAGGAAAAACGTGAGGGAAGTGATGAGTGGATTTGGTGGGGGGAGCGTGGGGCAGGGTGAGAGCTTGCTGTGGCTGGAAGGGACCTTAAAGTTCCTCCAGCTCCAGCCGCTGCCACTGGCAGGGACCCCTTCCACTGGAGCAGCTTGCTCCAAGCCCCTGTGTCCAACCTGGCCTTGAGCACTGCCAGGGATGGGGCAGCCACAGCTTCTCTGGGCACCCTGTGCCAGTGTCTCAGCACCCTCACAAGGAACAGCTTCTGCCTCAGAGCTCAGCTCAGTCTCCCCTCGGGCAGGTTAAAGCCATTCCCCTTGGCCTGTCCCTCTCACTATCCTGTGTGATAGGACTATTGTGCTATTACAGAGGATTGTATCAATAGATACAGTCTCAGCATTGTGCTCATGCTTGTTTCTGCTGCCAACATCCCTTTGCCGAGTCTCACTGGAGCTTTACTTTGTGTTCTGTTTATTCCCAGTGAACAAACTGCTCACCTCAGCCTCTGCCGGGAAACAGGGATTGGTTGAAGCCCAGAGCAGCGGCACTGGCAGGCAGGAGCTGGGAGACAAGAGGCCAATTAAGCACGGAACACTCTAAATCCACTGATGCCACTGATGCCGTTATGCTCTGGTTTGCATTAGCTGGGGAAACAAAGCATCCGGATAAACAGGCCTGGGGACCGAGGCTCAGCTTTTATACTCTTTAGAAATGGAGTTGTAAACGTGCTGAATGTGCTGTGGACAGTATTTGCCTTCTGAAAACCCAAGTCACATTGTATTTTCAAAGGAAATAAAGGATGCCCATGGTCCAATCCTTTCAAAGAGAAAACAATGTCATTTGCTTCCAAGATCAATGAGGAAAGGCTCAGGAAAAGGGATGTTGCCATGGGGAGGCAGGATATGCTCAGAGCACTGCAAACCTGCCACCTTTGCGCAAGCAGGGGGCATGTTAAATGTCTCTGACATTTGAAGGGCCATCACTGCAATCTCGGATCACTAACGCTGTCTTTGGGGCAAGAGGCAGTACATTTCCACTGGGGTTTATTTTAACTGCCAGACACAGTTACAAAACCCACAAATTGTTCCAAATGCCAGGATCTGGCTCTGCTTTGTGCAGGAATCGGGTGTTCTGCTCCTTAGGCACGTTCCCAGGCGCAGTGCGGATGGCTCTTGTGTGCATCTCCTCTTCCTCCTGCTCCTCCCTGCGATGGCAGTTCCTTGGTTGGGAAGTAGATGCTCAAGAGCATCCCTGAAGCTGCAGAGGTTCCGTTCTGGGGTCAAGCCAGGGAGCAGAGGGCTCAGCCCCATGCTGGGACTGGAGCACACATGGCCATGGGCAGCTCCTCACCTCCACCTCCTGTCCCACAGCAGCTTTCTCAGCTCTGCATTGCCCTCATGCCCAGAGCCCTCTGCTCAGAGCTGAGCTCTCCCCGTGCATGCAGGGCTCTGCTTCAGAGCACAAATTCTGTTTGCCCGTGGTGGTTCCTTCACAACTCTCTTTCACTTTGCTTTGGTTCTCTTTTGCTTTAAGCACCAGGGCAGTGACTGGGCTCCTGCGGCAGTCCCAGTCTCCTGCAGCAGTGCAGAGGCTGTTGAAGTGCCAGGGTTTTATCTACTTTTCCCATTGATGCTGCTTGGAAGGACCTCGCAATCCAATGGCTCTGCCTTGATTGATTTGCTCTCATTATCAGCCCTGAATTATTTGTGGAGGTAAATTACGAGGCTTTATTTTCTCACAGAGCTTTGTCTTTCTGACAAGATGCCTCTGACGAAGTTGCTAATGGAAAAGCTTTTAACCTCCCCAGGCAGAGGGCAACCCTTGTCCCTTGGGTGACACGTGGAGCTGACTGATGCTGCGGAACACCCATGACCTCCTCCAGGGTACAGGGAGATGTAATGGGCAGCCCAAGGTGACGAGCACAGCAGTGGGGATGTACTGTTTGCTTCAACAACAGGAAGGACAAATCTATTCCCCTGTTTAACCTGCATGTCCTGGCTTCACTGATGGGCTCCTATGGGCACTGGCTTCATTAGCAGGAGAAAAACCAGACTGGTGTATGTGAAGGTAGGACAGGCAGAGCAGTTGGATGGGGCTTGGAGCAACCTGCTCTAGTGGAAGGTGTCCCTACCTGTGGCAAGGGGTTGGAACTGAATGAGCTTTAAGGGCCCATCCAGCCTGGGATTCCATGATTCAGTGATTGCCAGGAGCATGACTTATATATTAAAATAAAAATAAATAAAGTCAAAGATCTCATTTCAAGCCCCAAAGGATGCGTTTCATTGCCCGCAGCCCGAGGGAGGAGAGTGTGTGGGCATCAGCTGGGTACCTCCTTCAGGGGCTCCTGCCATGTTCCATCCATGCAAAGATGTATGCACAGCACGTTGATCAAATGATAATCTCATTTTCAGCTGTGTTTGTGGTTGTAGCTCTGGCAGCTGATCCAAGAAGGGGCTGATGGAGTTTGTTTAGAGGTTACCCACTGACACACTTGTCCAGAGGCAGCAGTAAGCGCAAAGGGAAGAGGATCCTATGCTGTCCCCACAGAATGCAGCCCTGGGGCTGCTGGGAGCTCTTGGAACGGGGCAGCCGTGCAGGGTCAGGGTGATGCTGATGGCTGCAATGGAGACACCTGAGAGCATCACCAGGTACCCACCCACCCATCTATTTTAGCCTCTGCATTAAGTGCAGTTGTTACCTAATGGTGAGCAAGTGCTTGATTCTGCTTGGGTCAGAAGATGCTGGTGGGTCTTTGCTCACCTGTTCTCCTGGGATCCCTGGCAGCCATTGCAGGTAGGACTCTGCTCTTGTGGTGAAGGGAATGGGTGAGTTCTGTGGTACAGTGTGCTTGTGAGTGCTCCCTGTCAACACCTGGGTTAAGTGTGGAGGCTGGGGGAAAGAAGGCTTTGCCTCTCCTGGCCTGGGAATGGGAAAGAATGGAGGAAGCAAGATGATCCTTATGGTTCTTCACAAACCATGCTAGGATTCCAAGTGATGTTACAGTTCTGGCTGCAGTGAAGGTACATTGTTATAGTCCATGTGAGCTGGATTTTCCCACCACCCTGTGAGCTGCCAGCTCTCTATACCAGGAGTTAGTTGGGCTTGAGCTTTTAAAGCCTTTTATTTACGGGGGACAATTTATAGCTGCTACAAATCATGTCATGACTGACTTGAGCACAAATATATGCATGTACACTCCCAGCATGTGCTCACTAGTGCGTATTATAAAGGGAAATGTTGCTCTGGAGATGAGAGAAGCCCTGAGTAGCCTAATTCCTGCTTGAAATGAAGCTGACTTAAATCAACTTTCTGTATAGGGTTTATAAGGAACCTTTACTTTCTCTCTCCCCAATCCTCCCATTTAGTTTTTGCCACCTTAAGAGTTTCACAAAGAGTTTTAAAATACTTAAAACTGGTCAGATAGGACCTGTTCTGTGAGGGGCTGCCCAGGCACTGAGTCAGAGCAGGGAAAATAAACCAAGTCACTACAGTAAGTCTTGCTAGCAAGTAAATGTATCAGATTTGCATCTGAAAGCCCCATGAATTCCCCCTCTCTCTGTTGGGAGTAAGGCTGCAGCTGCGTTTGGGGCAATGCAGAAGCCCACAAGCTGCCTCTCACCATGACAAAATGTGATGTAAAGCAGGGCAGAGATTAGGAACAGCCCAGCAGTACTGAAGCTCTTCTAGCAGGCAGAAAAATGCATTTAGAGACAAGTGGTTCCTACTGCATCAACTTGGTTTGAGCCACTGGGAGAGAGTTCTGTGACTGTACCCAAAGCGCAGCTGCCGACTATCACCATTAACCAATAAATTATGGATTTTATGTGACTTTTTCTTTAGGCTTTGACCTCCTGTTTTATTTTTGCCTTTGTTGTGTTATAACCCCCCTGCCAGCAGTTTCCTTTGCTTTATAAAAGAAAGGAAGCGGGATCATCAATCTGGGCATTAAGAGAAGAGACTTGGGGGTGTTTGGTGGGAAGTTGTTATGGTTTAAGATGGCCCTGAGCTGGTTTTTCACCCACAGTTTCAATCCCTCCCCTCCAGTGTTCAGCTTTATACCTGAAGGTGCAAATATCTGGGAAATTCCATGCTGTGCAGTGACCTACTTTACAGATGGGTCTTTAAGTACTGGGAAAACTGCCAGAAAGTGAAGTCTTCATTTCCCTGAGGCTGCCCCAGGAGCCTCTGCCTGTCTCTGCAGGCTGCAGTGGACTCCTGGGGATGTTCTGGTTGAGGAGCTGCAGCTTTACAGTGCATCCCTCCTTCCTGCATCAGTCCAGCTGGATGCACTGAGAGCTGGGCACAGGAATTATGTGGTCAGTTCTTCTGGGAGGAGGTGATTTATGGGACACAAGAAACCTGGAGAAGGGCTTTGGACAAGGGCCTGTAGGGACAGGCCAAGGGGAATGGTTTAACCTGCCTGAGGGGAGACTGAGCTGAGCTCTTAGGCAGAAGCTGCTCCCTGTGAGGGTGCTGAGGCGCTGGCACAGGATGCCCAGAGAAGCTGTGGCTGCCCCATCCCTGGCAGTGTTCAAGGCCAGGCTGGATGGGGCTTGGATCACATTATGGTGGCCATGATAGAGTGATTCTGCACGGAGATGGGCAGTGCAGCACATGGGAATGCTGATACAATTACTATTATTTCAATGCAACTTCCCATGCTGGTTGAGCCCCTCCGTCCCCAGTGCTCCCATCCTGGGCTCCCTGGAGCCTTTCCAGGTTTCCCACCAGTTGGTTTTAAACCCAATCCTGGTAACAAAACTCAGCGCTTTCCACTGCTGCCCTCTGGTACCTCTGGGTGTGAGGGGGCTGCCGCAGGGCTCTGCCCATCACCTCCTGGCTGCTCTTCCTTGTTGTTTGCTGAACTCTCTCTAATCATTCTAAAGCAGAAGCAAGCTGGGCTCATCCCTCAAGTTAATTTTTCCTGGGTGTGCTTCGTTGCTTGGCTTTAAAAGGAAGGAGAAGAATTGTGCAGAACATCGCAATTAATCCACGTTGTTTTGTGTGGCCATCTCTGGCTCCTGCTGGAAGCATCTGAGCCGTAGGTAAGAGGCTGTAGTCCCAATTAGAGTGCCTCCTGCTCGCACTCCCAGGCTGCAGGTAATTGATACAAAGTGCTTGCAGTGCTCTGGGTGCTTTAGCCTGATGGGGGAGGAAAGGAGGACAGCGCTCACCTGAAATATGCCCGTTACCGGCTGCGCTGCTCTGGGTGTCTGTGAGGCATCGTTTAAAACCAATTCCTCTGAATTGCACCATCTGGAGGAAGCAGAAAATCAATGATGTGTTTACAGGGGCTCAGCAGCGGCTCCATGGCCTGTGCTGAGCATCACTTGTGCAGTACATAATTATTCCCCCCACCCAGCTGCCTGCGAGCAGTGATTTGTAACCTCATGACAGCACGTGTGATGCAGCGGCTGCTCTTTAGTGCTTCTGTTGACACAAATAAGGTTCAATACCTTCCTTTTCTGATCCCATTGACAGTAAGAAGCAGCACTTCTTGCTTAATGAGACGAGGCTAATCTTCAGTGACATGGACTGCTCAGAGGCAGGGTACCCATGGCAGGTCCCAGTTGCATGGGATCTGCTGGGTGGTTTGAAATGCCTTCTTCAGAGATCACCAAACGTTTTTGCTGTTGTTTGGGATTTCAGTTTGGCTGAAGCTGCAGATGAACTGAAGGGGAACAAAGGGAGGATGTGAAAAAGGCCAAACCCGGCTTTACCTTTTGTTACCTCCCAGCACGGTGTCTGACACCCAGCTGGCAAACCAGTACCTATGAAACCCACAGCTGTAATTATCTTTCTGTGAGCAGGTCTCTAAGCTGGTTCTTTGGTGAATTGCGCCTTTGAAGAGAGCCAGGGCAGAATAGCTTATTCCTACCGGCACCCTCCCCACCAGCCTGAGAACAAGCAGCAGCCCCTCTCCTGTGGTGTGAGCATGTCCCTCCCTTTTCTGCCCAGCACTCACAAGAACAGGTTAAACTGGTGTCTTGTACCAGTGGTGAGGAGGAGGGAAGTGCAGCTCTTCCCTTAGCAAGTGGATTCCTTCCTGTGGTTAAAACCAAACCATTTCTTGACAAGCTGCTTGCTGCTGTGCTTTCTGATCAGGACACAATTCAAACAGCTCCCAAGAGGACACGAGCTGTGCCTTGTGCCATGCACTGAGGACCAGCTCTGCCTGTGTTTCATGGTCCAGGTGATGCTGCTGTGCTCTTGCCCCTTGCAGGGCATCTGAGGATGTGCTCTGCTGACCCTGCTTAAGGCTCCCTAAACCTGCTCTGAGCTGTGTAATGGTTGTGTCTGGCATGTATTTTCAGGCCTTGTTCTGCAAGAGGAGGCTGAGTCTCACTTAACCATGAGACCCCACAAACCAGAGCCAATGCAAAGCACCTCCTTTGGGCTTTGTTTGTTTGCTTTAACAGGAATAATTGGTAGCTTCTGATTTATGTTTTAATTTCTAACCCATTTGCTGTGTACTGCGTCAGTGAGTTTTGTGTTGACATCTTTTGGGTTCTCCCCCACCCCTCTCTGGCCCCAGCTTTGTGTAGAGCATCTCAGTGTGTCAATGTGCGGGGTTTGCAGCCCAGAGCAGCTTTTTTGCTCTTTGCATATGTGAACAATGAAAGATAAATTGAGAGCCTGGTGAAAACCATCTCCTTCATGCTTGGCTCCTCAGCTGCATAATTGGAATTGCTGTCCCTTGTCCCTGCTGGTGTGATGCTACCTTCAGCATAAGCTGTATTGAGAAGGGGCCAGACCTCCACATAAATGGACACTGGGCACTGATGAGGCTGCACCTCAAGTCCTGGGTTCAGTTCTGGCCCCTCTCTACAAGAGAGATCTTGAGGTGCTGGAGTGGGGCCAGAGAAGGGCAGCGGAGCTGGTGCAGGGCCTGGAGCACAAATGTGGTGGGGAACGGCTGAGGGACCTGGGGGGTTCAGTGTGGAGAAGGTTCAGGGGGAACCTGATGGCTCCCTACAAGTGCCTGACAGGAGGATAGAGCCAGGAGGGGCTCCCAAGGAACAAGGGATGGGAGAAGAGAAAATGGCCTCAAGCTGCACCAGGGCAGGTTTAGATGGAGCTGAGGAACAATTCCTTCATCAGAAAGGCTGTCAAGCATTGGAGCATGCTGCCCAGGGCAGGGCTGGAATCACAGTGACTGGAGGTATCTAAAGGACTTGTAGATGTGGCACTTACTGATGTAGTTTAGTGGTGGATTTGTCAGTTAACAGTTGGACCTCATGATCTTAAAGGCATTTTCCAACCTAAATGATTCTATCACTGATTTATTATTCTGCTTTTTAATATCACTGTAACCCAGGGCCTGGAAGATCATGGATTAAATGGCAGTTCTCCTGTCTTTGATTTTTCCATTTTCCTTCCATAAACTCCTCTGTTAATGACCATGATCACAGCTCACCCTGTCAGAGCAGGCTGTGTAAGAGCAGGGCTGTGGGCTGGGGTGATTGCCAGCAGTGGTGGGTGATGGTTCACAATCCCATTAGCCATGCAGTTCCAAAGAGCTCCCCTTGCTGAGCAGGGGATGCGCATGGGATAAATGCTTCTCTGTTTCATTGCAGAATGTCCCCGGGAAAGAACAGTGTGATCTGCTCAGCACTACCTGTGATGATCAGCTGATTGAATTTCAGTGACCAGGTTAATATCGAGCACTTGTGCAATTACCTGGAAAGACCAGGATATGATTTCTTTTTGCCTGCTTTTGTGATGTGAAGAAAGGTTTATATTTCAAATGATCTTTTAATTTGTGCAGGCAGTCTCTTGAAGATGACCCTTTAACTTCGGGCAGGCTGGAAGAGCCGCTGTGTGAATGGGCTCATTCACACAGTATGACTTTGATTCCCTTTTTCTCATGTTTTTATTTCAATGCAGAGCTCTAACTGCAGAAGCCATTCATCTTAGTTACAGAATAAGCTTGATCTAAATCTGCATGGGCTCTCTGTGACCCAAGCAGTCCCCCTGCGTAGCTGGGGGAGCAGGGCTGGGACAGCTGGTGGCAGGGTAGTGCTGGTTTGGGTTTAATTTGGTTTCATTCTTGGCTTTGGTTGTTCAGAACCTACCCACAGGGCCAGGGTTGTGTTGAATTGGGCAGTCCCTGCCTTGGGTCTCGCTGCTGTGAAATGGGCTGGGCTCTGCATGAGCTGAGGCTGTGCTGTGGGGTCATGGCAGGGACAGATGGTACCGTGAGAGCAAGGTGTCACTGAAAATCCTGCTTCTGGTTACTTCTGGTTCATGTCTGCTTCAGAGAGGGTCTCGGGCAGGGCTGGAGCCCTGGTGTTTTGGCATGAAACTTAAATGATGAACAAGTGAGGTTTTAAAAGCCTGTGCTCAGTCTGAATGTTCCCTGTGCCAAGCCTGTGTGTTATTAAAAACAAGCATGGGAGTTGAGACTCGAGTGCCCTGTTTTGGCCCGCCTGGCAGGGCTTGGTGCAGTGTTGGCACCTGGTTCTCTCAAAGCAGTTTCGATACAATAACATTTTCCAGTGGGAAAGCAGTTAGGCATGAACTTCTGTGAATGTTTTCCCTTGGCCGGGCCGATGTGTGGAGCATCCTTTCCTGTACAGGCACTGGGATGTGGGGATGCTGCAGATCCCGGCTGCTGTGTCCGCACTGGCTCTGCCTGTGCAAAGAGGGAATGTTTATTTCCCATGGGGACGAAACAAAACCGATTGGTGACTTTTTATGCCCATTAAGTGAACACAGTATGAATTAGACTATGCCTATACAAACAAATTGCATTTTATTCTTTACTGGCTGCCTGCTGCTATGATCTGGTGTGTCCTTTTCTCCTCTGCCTGTTTCCCTTGTTGGTAAGAAAAATAGCCTTTGATGGCCATTGTTTCCATAAACGTATTCCATCACTTATATGCAGTTTATCCATGAGCAGTGTTAAAGGGATCTCTATCTGTTAGTTTAACTTCCTACTTGTCACTTCATTTCATGCCTCCTTATTCCTGCATTATAACAAATTGCAATCAATGAATTCCCTACTTACTTCCTCTGACACTTGTGATGTGATGTAGCTGCCTTGTATCCATCCTCCTGCCGTTCCCTGTAATCCAGGGGATCCTGGGCTTCATTAAGCTCTTGCTGGAGCTCTGCTGCTGCTGTGCTCATGCTTGTCATCTCTGTCTGCATCTCTTCAGATCCCTCTAGAATTCTGCTCAGAAACAGCAGCCAAAATCCCCAGACCACTGAGCCCTGTTGTTAACAGTCTGAATTACTGCATTTGTAACTCCTAGCTTACACAGAGGAACGTGGGGGCTCTGCTATGGCTTTATTTCTATTTCTTTAATATTTATGTTTCCCTGAGGTCCATACCTGACATTCTGGAAGTGGGGCATGGGCTGGCTGCTTTATCCTGTAGCATGCAAATGACAGTCGAATGATTCTGACTTTCCTATGCACAGGCTTTTATTGACTCAGTCTTCATGAGTGGATGATGGGCACCAGGGGCATCTGCTTTTCAAATGATGGGACTTGGTGCACAGATGTAAATAATACCTGTTGAAATACCACATGGAAACCTCCCATACACTTTCCCAGTAGGAATGGGGCTTATTTCCTCCTTGGAAGCCAAGCTTGGTTCCTTTTGTTATTTGCTGGTTTAGATGTGCAGTTCTTCATGCCTTCAGTGCAGACATGAGCTTCCTCAGGTCTCTTCTCCTGTGTGCAAGCAATGGGAAGTCAAGGGGCCAGGTTTTGTTATGGAAATACTGCATCTCAAGTATGAGCAACTCTACCTTCTACTGCTAAACACGATGCAGTGCAGTTCTGGCACAAAAGCACTTGAGTATTTAAACAAGCAGTGAAAGGAGTTTGCTCTTGAGTGAAAAGAATGTAAATGGCTTAAAAGAAATGATTTTCTCTAACAAATATTTGTCTAGTAGTTGCACTTACAGAATCATTTGGTTTTTTTGTGTAGCTGGTGGGTCACAAACCACCATCAGTGTTTGTCTTGGAAGCATTTCTCTTCCAAGAATTGCTTGGAAGCAATTCTCTTGGGAATTTGAACACTATTATCAATAAGGCAGTTCGTGGTATAAGGCTTATGTGTCCTCTGGTTGCATGGCTTGAAGTGAATTACATGTCTGAGTAGGTATAAAATAATGCTTCACTCTGGATGGCTGTTCTTGCTGGACAGACCCTGAATACCTGGAAAGGTACTTGGAGGATTTCAGTTCTGTTTGATGTTCTGAATGCAATATCCAGTTTTCCAGGCTGAATGTGGCAGCCTGGAAATTCCAAGAGTGTCTTGTAGAGCTTTGCTGATTTTAATAGTATTGGGCCTGACAGCTTTAATGTGCAGCAATGATGATGAACATAAAAATCTGTGGTGCTTCTGGTTGCAGTGTTATTGCCACATCTTCTGTGGGCAGCGGTGTCCTGTCACAGCACATGAGGCTTTGCTGATGCAGGTGCAATAAAGCACAGCTTTAGTTACCGACACAATTAGTTCTGATGTTCGGAGTACATTGTGCAGGTCATTGAATGCTTCATGGATATTTATGCCACCATCCACAAACCAGGGGCATGAAACAGCTTCTGAGTCTGTTACATCTACCATGAAAGTACTAAAAATACACCTTTGCACTGGAAGAGCTGGGGTGTGTGCAGCAGGAGCCACACAGTACCATTGGGAAGGGAAAGAGCTGTTGTAGAGACAACAGTGCAAAGGCTGTGAGAAAGAACTGCCCAAAGTTTCACTGCAGTATTGTACCTGGAAAACACCTTAGTGTGGTTGTATGCATCTCCTCCAGGTGTGAAACAGGAGCCCATTCACCTGCATGGCTGTTTCCCCCAGTGGCTGGCAGAGCTTCCCAGGGAGATGTAATTAGTTCCTTTCTGGTGACTATTGGCTGGCTGTCTCCATGCAGCCTCCCCTGTAAGGTCTGAATTGGTGAATTAACCAAGTTAAACAAGAATCTCAATGCACTTTGCCATCTGTAATCACGCTTCAGAGACATAGTGAAAGTTTTGTGAGTATTAAATGCTGGTTATTAGAGAGGTGAAGCCCAGACACATTTGAGACTTGTAGCAGTAAAGCAGGATGCTTTTGGTTGTAGTGTTCAGGTTTGGCACCTTATGTCCAGAGTGTGTAAGTGCTGTGTGTTTCTCCTCTGGCTGAAGAGGGTGGTTGCAGGCACTGGCTCAGCAGAGTGACAAGCTACTGATGAGAGATCATGTGCACCTTTTATTTGTACAACTGTAACTGCAGATGGTTGCTGCCGTTGCTGAGTCGTGGAGGTGAACTGAAGCAGGAGGGATCTCTCCATTGCTGTGCTTCTGCCAAACCCCTGGCCTGGGGAGGTGATACTGATGCTGGAGCAGTGTGGGTTGGGGGCTGCCTCTGTCCTCTGTCCCTCTCCCCTCACTGTGACTGGTGGTGGTCTTGAGATTTCAGCCTGGGGACAGCTTCATGCCAGGAGACTGGCACAGGTTACTGTGGGTGGCTTTTTCTCTTGCCTTGTAAATGCTTTGTCAGGAGATGAGTCTCAGGATATGATTTGTGGCTCACTTAAACCTCCACATCAGGACTTAACATAGGTGTGTGCAGGTATGTGACCTGGATCTCAGCCTAGGTCTGAGGGTGTTTGGATGTGAATGGATGAGGCTCTGCAGCCCGGACCTGCTTGTCCTCACAGAACAGGAACCTGGAGTATTTAAAAACCCACAAACAAAAAACCAAGCCCAAACCTCATGAAAACATAAAAACTCATCTCCTTTATTAACAAACTCTGCCATAGCACAGACTGGTAGATGGAGTCAGCCTTGTTTGCAGCACTGTGCATTGAATAGGGGCTGCTGCTACTGAGCACCAGCTGCTTTTCTTGCCGTTCATCTCCCCTCCTGTCTCTGCCGTTCACACATGCTGTGATTCACAGCGTGGGATGTGCTGGGAAGCTGATGCCAACCCAGCAGCACAGCTTGGCTCCTCTGAAGAGGGCTCCCTCCTTCCCCCCCCCCCAGTGCCAGGCACGGGGTGTCTGCACACAGGAGCGCTAAGGGATGTTGCCACAGGATGCCACCGGGATGCGGATACCGCTTGGGTTTCCAGTGGCGAGGATACAGCACGTGCTGGGTGAGCTGGTCTGGACACAGCCCCTCTGCTCCCCCATGGACCCTGCTGTTCCTCACAGCGCTGAGCTCGCTTCAGCTTTCACACAGGGACTGGTGCCTGAGCTGCTCATAAATAAAACCAGCTGGCTGCAACCAAAGTTGGTATTCCCAAGGCTTCATAATTATTTATGAGTCAGAGCAGCGAGGCGAGTGCTCCGAAGCAGAGTGGTAGTAAACAGGATCTTACAGCGCTGAGGAAATTGCTGACTGACAAAAAGCAGCACCTCCACCTCCCCAAAACAGCAGCACTAATACGTTCGTTTTCGCATTGTTGTCTTCGTATGGTCATGGGTGATAAATCACAGCACAGTTCTGCCCTTGCAAAAGCACATTCAAACAACCTAGCGATTTTAATTATCCTGTCTGCCCAAGTTCTGTTCTGGTGCTTTAACATTAACTTGTGTTTGTCTGAAGGAGGCTTGGGCAGCTCAATAATGGAGTAAACAGGGACTTTTTAATCCCATTACTGTTAATATCACTGGTATTTGTAACTGCAAATATGTACAGTCAACAGCGGAGCTCACCTGGGGAGTGCTGCTGTGTCCAATCCACATGGAGCAGGGACCTTTCCTCTCTCTCTGTGATGCATGTCTTCTGCTCCTGTAATATTGGTTTAATTTTAGCTGTCATGGGTTACACAACGTTCACTTTTGCCTGCAGTTTTCAAGGTCAGAGCCAGGTTTTAGTTGAGCAAACAGCGAGTACCCGAGTGGGGAACGGGAGCGCTGCAGGCGGCATGCGCGCGATGGAGGGGGAATAGCTCAAAGCTGGCTGCTGGAATGGGTTGCGGTAGTCGTCTGCCTTGCGTGGTTTGGGAGGATTGCTGCAGAGCTGGGGCTTGCTGCTGAAGAATACGTCAGAAAGCGTCTCTTGAGTCCAAGGGGTAATGTGATGATTTGTCTCTTTTGGTCAGTGTGATTCTTTATGTAAGTGTGTCTCTAAGTGCTTTATCTGCTAACTAGCACCATGGACGCAACAGTTTAGTTTAAACGGGGAAATGAATGGAACCTCTGCTGTGGGGGCTCTGCCTTAGCATTTAGTTGGTAAACTGAGGTGGGTTTTGACTCTACCAGCACCAAGTCATCTTCCATGGGTTCTACCTGAGACTTTGCTGAGCTTTGGGATGGATCCAACCTGTCCCTGTTTTCCAGCTAATCCCTGCAATGTTGGAAAGCTGCTGTGGTACTCAAGGCTTTGGGCATCAGAGCTACACCACCATTCCCCAAGTTCTCACTCCAGACTCAGTGGTCCTGTCCCTCTGCCTCCTATGCAGGGTGTTCCCAGAAGTCAAAGCCAGAGAAGGACAAGCTATTCAGAGCCATTTCTAGGTGCTTTCTAGCCATGGTGGCACTGGACTCTGCATCAGACTTAAGAGACAGGAAGGACAAAATGGGCAGTTTTGGTCCTGGCTTTGAAATTGGGACAGGGTTGAAAACTGTCTTGGGAAGCTGGGCTGGTAAACTGGGCCTACCACAGGCAGCAAATTAAGTGGATGTACCCCTAAAAAGACTCAGTCACGGCAAGATGTGCCTGTAAATATGGATGTAGTAGGAGCCTTGGTTCTCTTGGTCTCCTCCTGCACCAGAGAGGTCCTGGTTGTGTTCCCTCATCCTGCAGAGCTCTGAGACTGCTCTGCTGGTGCTGAGAAGAGGTGTTCCTGTTGGGCATAATAAACAGTGGGCATCTAGAAGGTGATGGGAGTTCATAGACCTGACAGCATCACTTTATTTTTCCATCTGTATGGCTACTTGGCCAGCTCACTGGAAGCTGATTGACTGCCTAGCTTGGGGGAAGAGGACAGCAAGTCTGTCTCCCACCCATCAGCCTAAAGGAAGAGTGTGATAAATGGCACTTGAGTTATTTCCAGTAGTGAAGTCTTGCTTTCTCTGTGTCAGGAGCTTACAAAACATCTTCCCTTATGAAGCAAGGTCCCCATCACCAGAGCTGCTCTTTGCCTTGAGGAGCAGCGAGGCAGCAATGCTGACATGACTCACTGTGAGACTTGTGATCAGAGGCAGGATCAGGTCTCCATGTTCATTTAAGGAGAACAAATAGCACATGTTATACATCTCTGTGGAACTCAGATAACTTGAAAACTTGGCAAAATGTTCCTGTCATGTCTACTTTTCCATGGATAATTTTGTTCTGTTAGAGTTGACTGGATAGCTGTAAAGACTCCGTATAGCATGGATTTGTAGTTTGAGCATGCTTCCAGTCTTGGGAGAGGAAAAATTGCCACAGAAATGGAATATGAGATTAAATCCAGTATAGTAGTTAGCTCGCTGCTGATTGACTTTGCATCTCTAGGATGAAAACTTATAAAACCACTTTTAATCTACATAACAGAAACAAATGAAAGCTCTTGCTTTCTGTGTTTAATTTGCTTTATCTGTAGCTCATGGCTTTGGCCTTCCTGGAGCCTCCCACAGGATATCCAAGAATGTGTCCAAGAAGGGTGCATCTGTTATCTCCATCTTATGGATGGAAAACTGAGATACAGAGAGGCAAAGTGACTTGCACAGGCTTATGAAAGACTGTGGGAGAGCTAAAACTCGACCACAGCTTCCCCAGAGCCTAGGTTGAAACCTTCACATGGTCTGTTCTGGACTTTGTGGTATAAAAGGTTGGTTTGAGGTTGGTTTTTACTACATCATGACTGCTGAGTTGCTGACTGATATGAGCTGGGAGAAAAATCCATGCTGAAGCTGTAATTTAAACTACTTTCACTTGCATACTTTCAGCTGTAGCTGCTTAACTCTGATTACTCCTTAGGAACAAGGCAAAGCTCATGCTGAAAGTACACTTAAATGAGGGTAACAATGGGGCATTCCCAGCTACATGTGGAACTACGTGTGGAGGTTTGACATCCTGGCTGTAAGAACAGAAAAAGTTCATAGTCAAACCAACTGCTTTAAGGTTTTAAAGTATTGGCTCTCTGTTGTTAATGATATATGGCTTGGAGTGGGCAGGGAATGGAGCTTGGAGGCTAATAAGAGGGGCAGTGACCATCGATGAATGATGACACCCATCAGCATCTTGCAGCCATCATGTATAACAAATGAGCCAGCCCCAGGTGACTCAGAGCTCTGGAAATAAGCAGGGTGTTATTCTGGAGCCTGAATGAATACTCATGAGAATGGGGCACTGCACCAGATGTGCAGGAAACCTCCTGGGTGCTGGTGGTCCCCCTCTGTTGCTGGTTAAATATGCGTGCACACGTGAGCCTGAGCTCCATGCCGCTGGTTCTTGGGGAGGCTTTTCTTGGCATGTTGTATGCCCAAAAGGTTTGATCCCTGCTGTGTTAAGCTTGAACATCTCTACAAGCTGAGGCACATCACCTGGTGCAGTGATGGTGAGCAGGAGGGTGAAGGGACCTGAGTGTCCTTGGGCAAGGTGATGTTCGGGTGCAATAACATCACCCAGTGCCTGCTCTGCATGGTGCAGCCATCCCAGCCCTCTGGGGACAGCCTGCACCTCTGTCTTCTGCCTTGTTACTGTCCTCCATGACTTTGGTGCTTTGAAACTATCCTAAACACAGAGCACTGAACCCACCCCCCCGGGACATGAAATAAGCTGAAAGGGTGCTGGACTCTTTCTGTGAGGGGTTGCTGCGGCAGCTTGGTGTTTCTGAGAACATCTGCAGGGGCTGAGTGCTCCTGACTTCCCTCGCTTCCTCTCTGTAGTCAGGTTTTGAGGAACGCCAGGTGAAGAGTGTTGAGGTTGGCGCTGGTGGAGGGTGGGATGGCTTCATGTGTGTGTGCTCCTGTGAGCTCTGACTGTGGAACCACCTCCTATGTGAGCGCAGAGAGTTAAAAATGCACAGTAAATAATGCAGCCAAATAATGGGCTCCAATACATTCTGCACAGACACTGCCCTGTTTTCAGGGCTGTGCAGCTGACGGTTCTGTTTTCAGTAACTTAAAAAGTGGAGCCATAGAATTTCAATCACCTCCCGTCTTACCAGGAGCATGACTCCTCCAGAATAATTCAGAGGAATTGACTCAACCATATTTTTCATGTTTCCCAAATGAGCAGTGCAATGCCATGGAAATTGGGATGGAACAGGAAGCAGCTGTGCCGTCTCCATCCTTCTGAGAAGCTGAAGGTCAAAGGCACCTTCACTCTTTTTAACGTTTTTCCTCCCAAATAGGCTGTAAATATGAGCACAGCCCAGTGCAATTAACTGTGAAGGAATCCAACTCTTACAGCCTCTTAGAAAGATGGACATCAAGTTCTTTTGATTATATGAGGCACTGTAGTTGGTAGTGTTATCTTCCTAGTGCATCTTGGAGCTTGTATTGGTATCAGAGACTGAATCTCTTGATTAAGAGATAGAAATATCAAAATAGCTTCTTTCATGCTTGACCCTAATTGTGCATTTTGAAGTCTCCATGAGTGGCATCTTTCAGCTTTCTAAAAGGATGACCGTATTTCCCCAGTGCGGTTTAACGTGTGTGAAGACTTCTGACCTCGCTGCTTCATGTTTTCCTCAATCATTTGAAAAGGGAGATCTGGAAATTGTATCCTGAACATATTTGGAGCAGACGTTATCAAACAGCTTGCTTGTAGTGGGACATTTGTGACTTAGCAAGCCAAACTAGCTCAGAAGACAAATGAAAGCACCTGCATAAATACCCTGTACTGGTATCTTTGCAGTCTTCACCTGTTTGCCTCTGAGGGCATCCCAGTGATGGTGTCCATTGGCAGCAGGGGGAGGGTTACAGGAGCTCACTAATCCTTTTTTTTTAAGCATGTGCTCGTAAAGCAAAAGAGGATTTTTAAGTAATATACTGCTCATTTTAGTCCTGAGCCTTCCTTAAGGCAAAACCCATTGGCTGCGTTAGAAAGTGTACATAGTGGTCATTATTGAAGGGTTTTAGACTTCCCCAAGGAGATGTTTAACTACTAAGAAGGTTAACTGTGCATGTAGACTTGTCAGTCAAGCAACAGCAGTCTGCAAAATCCTCCCATAAAGGAGAACAAATAAAGAAAAGAATAGGTGGAGTATGCAGTTTCCCACATCCATAATGCACAATTTCTCCTCTCACTGAATTATTCAGTTCTGTGTCAAGTATTCCATGACTCCTGTGAACAAAACTGTTGCTATTAGTATGACTATAGCTGCTTAATGCAGCATGATATAATCTGCATTATTTCTGTGCCATAATAATGTAATAGTCATTTTGAGTTTAAGCGTTTTCCTGTTTGTGTGTTGTGAAGTTATTCACAGGCAGCTGGTCACTGTGCTGGTTAGCCTGTAATTGTACATGAAAGCATTTAATGATTTTCTAAACCAAAGATGTTGCATCCTTTAAGGACCGTAGTGTACAGAAAGTTAAGTCAAATCATTTGCAATGAATTTTATGACATAAACCTCTTGAAGTTATATAGACAAATGCTTGGAGCAGTTCAAATAAGGACTTTGAAAGCACATACTTGTTTAGCAGAAAACACTGCAAGTAACTTTACAATGTGCTATTAAATCTATATGGATGTTTAACCAGATTCCCAAACTCTTACTATGGGCCAGCAGTGTACAACATGCAACTGCCAGCCTGGTTTTTCATGTAGATAGTAACGTTATGCTTGAGCTGCTGATGCTGTTCAGCAAGGCTCAACGTTAATGGGCTGTCTAAAGCACCAGTGGGTGGTTTGTGCTGGAAAACTTTCCTCCATGATGCGCATTTTTGCTTTCTGTGTATTTAGTAGAGAATGGAAACGTGGAGTTGTGGTGCCAGGATAACATTCTGGTTTCTAAGTTTGTCTGTGAGCGATTTTAGTTAAATACCAGCATGCTGAAATTGCAGGATTCCTGCCCATACTCACAATTTCCCTTCCCCCAGTTTTGAGCAATCTCCAATATTATTTTGATTCCTTCAGATCCAACATATCCCAGCATTCAGTGATCTTATCAGGAACTGGAATGAGTGAGTCACAGGGAAAAAGCCCTTTAGGCAGATCTCACAGCACAGTTCTTGTTCATCTTTTAAACTGGAGATGTGCAGTTGCAGAGAGCCCAGTGTGAAGGCATCAGTTGGCGAGTGGAGCTGCTAAGGTTGGTCTCTGGTGCCGCTCCATAGGGAGGGAGCGGGGCTCTCCTATACGCAGGACCCCACCATCCTGTGGCTGGGCAGGAAGCAGCTCAGACTGTGCCTTTGTCAATAGTACCATTTTCCTTGTTGCATCAGAAGTCAGCTCTGTTTCATCACTGGTGGCAGATGTGGCTGGTGCCCAGCGTCATGACCCTGTTAGAAGTGTGTCCAAGATGTGGGCCCATCCCCAGGGAATAACTGACCCTCTCTGCCCACATGTGATAAATCTTTCTGCACACCCTCATTGCGCTGCACAAGCAGGAAAGGTTTTGAAGAGAAGGAAAAAATACCCAGGTCCTCACCCGGGGTGCAGAAGAGCTTTACTTTTGCTGAAGTTTAGAGATGTCCAGGGTAGTTTTCATGGAGATCCGAAACCTTCCTTTTCTTGCTGACAGTGTTTGATATTGAAATGATATCATTCACCCTGCTGGGTATGCTGGGATAATGCATCCTGTGCTGCTCAAGACATGTCCCAGTCCGTGGGGCACTCAAAAGGCATTTGCTATCCCAGATTATTGCCTTGGTGTCACTTTGTCCATAGTTATTGCTGAAAGTGATGGCATTCCCAGGAAACAATTCATGTGTGACAGAAAGCACAAAATGGAGATGCAAAGCTCTACACTTGGGTCCTTTCTCAAAATAGAGTTAGACAATCCTGAGCCCTCTCCTTTCAGCCAGATGTGGAATTCAGCAGTCACAAAAGGCAGCCTGTAATGGGATGTACATGATGAAACACCAGTAAAATGTAAGACTTCCATATGCAAAGCTGTATCAGTAGGGAACAGATACACAACCTGTCAGCTGGATGAAGCCATCAGGTTGGTGGATGTGCTTTTGGTTTCTTATTAGCTGCATTTGCATTTGTATGGAAGTTGTACCACTTCCTTTTGATGGAGCAGTTGCCAGGAGCTGCCTTACAGCACAGTGAGGGCTGAACCTGCTGGGAAGCCTCCCCGGCCCCTCCGCTGTGATGCAGAGTCAGTGTAAAATCACCACTTACACAATGCCTTTTTGATCCCGGTAACATCGTGTTGCCAAACTACTTAATAATGGCATTAGCAAACCGGGATTGAATTTCTCGTAGCTGATTTGAGCCAAGTTTTGTCGGCTGATTTGCAATGTCTCTGATTCACTGCAATTCCCCACTGCCTGACCCCTTGATAAACCAAGCTCTTTACACACATTTAGTTGTCTTTAATTTGCATTGCATTATGAAAAGTGGGAGAAATTCTGTTCCTCAAGGGATGGCAGCACTTCCCAAGAGATTGTTTTGCCTCTTTTGCAGAATTCAGGCTCCCGTTCCTAGCACTAAGCCTTTCCTTCAGTATCCCCTTTCATCACCTGTGAGCATCCTCAGTGCCACTCGGGTGGTGCAGGGAGTTTTTACACTGACACCTTCCAAAAAATGCTGCTTCTTGTAACCCCTTAATGGTTCTGATAGTCATTGCTTCACAGTTTCCCTCTTCCCAGCCAGGAGCCAGGCTCTGCTTCCTTTCCTTCCAAACTCTGGGTCCCTGTCTAACCTTTTCAGCAGCACATTGGGTATGGGCTTCCTCAAAGCATGGGCTGAATTCTACAGGTAGTTTTGGGGCATCTAAAATCCACTGGACTGTTCCTGCTGTTATTTCCTGTGCTGGTATTCCATGATCCTTTGAACCCTCTGGCACAGCCTGGTAAAAGAAAAAAGCCCTTCTGGTGTCAAATGCAGCCACATCAGCTTCTTGGCTTTGACATGGGAAGTGCACTTTAATGCTTGCAAGGAGAAGCTGCAGCAAAAAGATGCTGTAGAGACAAAAGAAGAGCTGTTTGTTTTCACCTGGTTTCAGAACAGATGCTCTTCATGTGCTGTGATCCAGGACATGGTGGGAGGGCCTCAGGCAGCTGATGGCAGGTGGGTTTCTGCCCCTTTACGCTCCTGGGCTGCCATCAGTGAAGGTTTCTGTTGGTTAAACTTGGATGGTGGTTTAGGCTTTAGGGGGTTTTGTCATGCTGTTGTGGTCTGGAATGGGAAAGGGCAATGAGGGAGCTTTGCTTTAACAGTGTTTGCTATAACAATATTTCTATAGCTTTTACCATCAGAGAGCCTCACTGTTTTACTGCATTCCTGTCAGTGCCACTTGATTTTCCTTTCTGTGCTCCCTTTTCCATGTGCTAATGCAGCAATGGGGCATCTGTGCAGAGGTTTCCATACCTGGCTCCACTTGTGAAGCGGCACAGGGTAATGTTCAGTGATGATCCGGCACAACCTGAATTGTGTCTTAAGTTGTGTAAGTAGTACTGAGCCATCTTGAGGAAGAAGTGTCCTTTATGAAATGTTTTCTTTATCAAGAACCTCAAAGAAGCTTTTCAGTTGAGGTTGCAAGTCAGATCTTCAAATTTATTGTTCTGAGAGGTTAGCAACCAGATGAGCTGTAATGTTCTTTCCTAAGCAGCTTAACATCAATTTACAGGTGTGTTTTTAACTACAGCTGGTGGAAGCTGTTTACTGAGCTTTGTGTGAGAACCTTGAACCTGCAAATTCCCATTCCATAGTTCGCTTGTATGTGGGAGCCTGATTTGAGACCTGAGTGGCTTTCATCTCACTGGCAGGTCGGGTGGTCTCCCCATCCTGGGTACAGAAGCAGAGATCCCTGTGCTGGGCTCCAGTGTGCGTGAGCGCTCCCAGGTAACCTCGGCCAATGTTCTCCTTACCGGCACTGCTGGCAAGGATCTGTTGGAGGCAGTGCCATGGGAGCAGGTGTGCGAAGGCACGGAAACATCCTGGCAATGGCCTGGCCTGATTTAAAAGGAGCATTCCCAAACCCTGTGCTGGGAAAGTGTGGGGCTCCTGCAGTGCCCAAGTGAAATCACAGCCTTCCAAAGGCCACGGGTGCTGCAGTGCACAGAGTTCAGTTCTGTTCCTGCAGATGTCGAGTGAGGTTCCCTGTGCCAGAACAACTTGGGAGGGTGAAAGGATTTTGTTTATCCAAGGGGAAGGCTACAATTGGGTTGAGAAGGGTACCAATGGTTTCATGCCTGCTGGATGGGTTGTATGGGATGCAAGGTCCCTCAAGCTGCTTTGCTCCTCTCATACCTGAGTTGGGGAATTCTGACCTTGGATTTCTGTTTCTGCCAGGAGCACTCGGTCCTGGTGTCTCTGCACCTAATACAAACCAGAGAATACCTTTTTGCCTTTATTACCCAGACCATTGCCTCATTACTCCCAAGGTTTTATCCAGTGTGACTCTTTTTAACCTTGTGAAAGTGCAGTGATGGAAGATGCATCAGCAATTTCTAGTCTTGCTCTGCTTCCAGCAGTGCCTACCTGCTCACTTAGCAGCATAATGAATGAGTTCACAGAGGCTTTTCTGTGTCTGTCTTTTGGCTGTTTGAAAGAAGGAGCTGTGTTTTGGCCACTGAGACAGATGGTGGAGAGGCAAGGTGAACTGAAGTTTGCCTTTTCATACTTCTCTAACAGAATACGATTAAACATTAAAGCCATGCAGTTAATTCTGCTGTATTTATCAAAAGAACATTTTCCGAGGAGTGGTTGTTATGGCAACAGTAGCCCTCTGTCCTCCCAATTGGAAAAGATTTATTTTAAAGGAGCTAAAAACCCTTAAATATTCAGCGAGTATAAAAAGGTGAGATCAGAATATTCATCTTGCACATCCTCCACCGAGCTTCAGAAACTTCCATGATGAGGACACAGTGCAGCGTGGCAAGCAGGAAAGGCTTGGGGACAAATGAGGGCAATAGGACATTGATAAAGGGAAGCATGACTGCTTGAGTGGGACATGTCATCCTACGTATGGCAGCAGCAACAGGGCTCCAGCTGTGGGGCCTGCACCCTGCTGCACCAATGGAGCCTGTTCTTAGGGATCCTGTGTGTCTTGTAACAAGTCACTTATATGTGTGTGTGATGTGCTGGTGTGTTCTCACTTGTGCTGTAGGGTGGCTCTGAAATGGGTCTCTGTGGTGTGCAAAAGGAAGTTTGGATTCAGCTTAGAAAGCAGAGGGGTGGCTCCAGGTGACAGCTGAAAATACTGGGATGTGCTGAACCCTCACATGAGTGAAGGGAGAGTTCCTGGGCTAATAACAAAAGAGAGCCCCAAAGCTGCAGCAGGCAGCGGGAAACTGTTCCCTGAAGTGCTCTTAAATGAGAATCAGGTGCCAGTGTCACTGTATTCCTGGTTCTTTTGCGCTTGCTTTCAAAACACATTTAGGGCTTAACTATAGATTAAAGCGCTGTTACCTTTTCCCCACTGAAAACCGATTAGAAACGTCTGGAGTTGGAATTTTCTGGGTTTTGATGTTTCTTCAACTGCAGCCCACACTTGGGCATCTGCTGTATTCCTGATACTTCCCTGATAGGGATTTCCTCCTTCATGAGTTGCTTTCAGATTCCAACCTGGATACTGCTGAATCCGAGCACTCTCAACAAAGCAGCAAACTTGTTTTGGGAGGCAGCTGGGTAAATGTCAGGCATCACCTTTACCGTGGGCTCCGTATAGTGATGGCATTTCCACACTAGCACATGAACCCTGGTGGCTTGCAGTCAGGATCACCTCTCTTGCTTTCATTTCCACGGACTCTTTGCTAATACTGGGGTTATGTGCTGATGCCAGGATCTTCCTGTGGAAGCATCTTGATTATAATTAAGAAAGGCACTGCTTGCAAACTCCTATCTGAATTTAACTCTCAATATTTCATTGTATGCCAGAAACAGTTTATTAAGCTTTTCCGATCAAATAGGAACCAACATAGGGAATGGGAAATCAATACTGCTCAAATTAATCTTTGTTTTTGAGAAGGGGNTATGCCAGAAACAGTTTATTAAGCTTTTCCAATCAAATAGGAACCAACATAGGGAATGGGAAATCAATACTGCTCAAATTAATCTTTGTTTTTGGGAAGGGGGGGGGATTGTTACTTGCAATGGGGGGAAAAAGTGGAATTTACCCTCTTCCCAGCCCCTGCAGCAGCATGGCTCTTGAATATCACAGGTGCAGTGGAAGCAGAATGAATTGTGGCCACCAGCGTCCAGGCTCTCACTACCATGAATGTGTTTGCTCCCTGTAGAAGTAACTCCCGGTCACCACCTCTGGGTACCCCTGTGGAGTTGTTGCACCAGCATGGGCTGGGTTTGCTTTGCCATCCCTTTTGTTTGGGCAGAAACTGGGGTCTGCACAAACCATTAACATTGCTTGTGCCACTTCTCCTCTGTCTGCTCATCCTTTGCAGAGTGTGAATGCTAACTTGCCAGCTGTCTTGGGGAACAAGTGCATCCAGTTCTACCTGTGGTGCATCATGTTCTGTTCTTTGGAGGTTTTCTAAAGAAATGCTGTTTTCCTGTTGGATTTTGCATTAGAGAAAATGACGTTTGTGTGACTTTGAGGATCTTTGTCCTGTCAAATCCATTCTCTGCTGTAAGGCTGTTAAACCATTTTCAAACACTGTCTTTTGCTTTCCCAGCTGTATTTGAGGTGTTTGGGTGCAGGAAGTGTTTGCAGCAGAGCTGCCGAGTCCAGGATTCCTCCATTTAGGACAGTTCCCACACCAGTCAGGGAGCAGCTTCCTGTCCCAGGCATCTCCCACTCAATGCTGGCTCCAGGGCTTGCCCGTGCTGTGATTTCCCCTCATTGGATTAAGCCTTGGGTGCCATGGTTTAGTGTGAGGTGTCTCTGCTTATGGCAGGGGGGTTGGAACTGGATGATCTTAAGGTCCTTTCCAACCCTGACTATTCTATGATTCTATGGGCCAGGGCTGGGACTCCCCATACGGCTGCAGGGAACTTCTTGAGGGTGAAAGAAGCCACTTGTGCCTTCCCAGGGGTGGCACTGGCTGCCACAGACAAACCCAGAAGTGGCAAATGGCCCATTCTCACACTTAATTCTACCCACTTCATAGCGCTGGAGATGCGTGTCCTGCCCCTCTGGTTATTGGCCTTTTCCTCCTGCCCCTCGGCAGCATTTCCCTCCCGTCTGCCTCGGGTTCTGTACGTGGTTAATGGCTGAGGCTCTCTGTAACGGAGCGGCAGCAGGGCCGGAGGTCAGCGCCTCAGCTCCTCCCAGGGCTGGTTTGGATGCAGAGCTGCTGCCGAGCTCCTGCGAGAGCCGGCTCTGACCTCCGAGCTCCTCCGCTCCAATGAGAGCTCCTGGGGAGCTGCACCCTTAATGAACCTGAGCATTCCCAAGGGAAGCTCCGGAGCACAGCAGTGGATGGGGAGAGCTCTCGAGGGCAGGATTTGAGCAGAGGACAGGTGTCCCGGGTTCAGCAGTTGCAGTCAGTTTTTCTTCTCTTTAGTAGCTGGTGTTTTGACTTAGCCCAGGAACAAGGCTGATAAGGCCGATGTTTTTGGTTGTTGCTGAGCGATGTTTGCCCTGACCAAGGACTTTGTGAGCCTCATGCTCTGCTGGGGAGAAAGGGGGGGCCGGGAGAAAGGAGGGACAGAACCCAAACTGACCAAAGAGGTATTCCATACCATAGCACCTCATGCCCAGGGGGTAACTGGGAGTTACCCGCAAGGAGGGGGAACTTCCTGGTCGGGCTCGTTTTCGGCGGGTGGTATCGTACCCTCTTCCCTTGTTTTCTTTGTCATTGTTATTATTGTTGGTGATAGCGATAGTGATTTGTGTTGTACCTTGGTTACTGGACTGTTGTTATCTGACCAGTGGGAGTTCT